>QVRM01002310.1:0-419967 GCA_003439945.1 Dermanyssus gallinae
TGTTGAAAGGTTTCTCGACCGCTCCCGCCCGGTAACGCTAGACGTTACGGCAAAAAAAAAACGTAAACTATTTCCGAGCCAAACCGTTTGAGGTTTTCTGAGCAGTAACCTGCAGATATTTTTTGCTGCGCCCAATACCTTCGTGAAAGTGACAACGCATTATACGGCAATACTGCTCAATGACATCAACAACATTTTCACCGCCTCAGCTATACAATGAAACAGAAAGCCCATCCCAGGAAATTTTCCAAGAGGGTTGCAGTCGGCTTCGATCTATCTCTCTGCTCAGAAATGAAATCCAAATCGGATTTCTCAAGTTGCCAAGGTGACACTAAGGCAATATGTATAGGCGATGGTAAAGTTGACACCACTGCCCTCCAGTCTCAGCTCGACGCTAATCCCAACTGGCAGAAGCTCCTCCAGCACGGCCTCTGTGGTTCACCTACTTATCATCACCGGGTCGACTTTGCTCCCCTAGACCGAGGATCGTTGTCGGCTGCTGTACCCTGCCAAACCTGCATCCGCCTTACCGCGACTCGCAAATGGCTCCCTTTAATCCGTCAGTAAAGGTCGCTACTTAACGCCGAGAGCTTAGGTTAGAGCTCTGGGAGAGTCCGCCTATCTGATTGCGGCCTCGCTCTTGCCCGACACAGGATAAAAACTGTCCAGGAACGCTGGGGCAACCCTAGACAGTACTAATAGATAGAGACCTTATCGATACAAGTCAAAGAGAGGCGAATCTTCCCGGACAGACTAAAAGAAGCTGTGCGCTATCTGAAGCTGATGATATCGCCGGATCTATGAAGTTGCTTCAAACGATATAAGAAATCAAGGGTGTACAGACAATTTCACCAACTACGTAGAACTATTTACAAACTAATTGTCATATGCCACAATGAGAAGCTGCAAAACGGATATCAGTGGCTCTAATAATATAAATTCATAATAACATTAGGTAGTATACTTTAGCTGAACCCAAATGCTATTAACATCAACAAAACAACAAGATTGTTGTAATATTGTTAGTAACAGTAGTCACTAACCGTCTTATAATGTGAGCGGAAACGCATGAGAACCTTTATGTGAATCGAAGTGTACAACTGGGGCAGCCTAGTATCAAAGTTACAAACCGTACCACAAACAAGACAATTAGGTCAAGAAGGCGCTAAACTCCCGCCAGCGCTAACAAGACAAAATAGCGACAAATCGCTGCAAACCGAAATAAACGACAATATATGCAGGATCAATTTGTACTGGAGCAAGAACTTTAATTGAAAAAAAAAGATGTATCACGTTACCGCCAGGCCAGTGTAAAAAATATCGTCCATCATGTTTACAGCATGACTTGGTTGCTGTTACCGCCAAGGAAAATGGGTTCTGAGAGTTATTGTCGACCTTTAGACCGGCAACTTCTCTCATTAGGCGCTCTACATGCTAGACTTTTCCTAAAAAAAAGTACCTGCCACCTCAATAATATACTGGCCAGAACTTTTGCCGAACAGAACCTGCTTAACGTTTCTCTCTTCAGGGATCTTCTCTAGGGTCAGGTATAAGGTCATCCGTCCGTTTCTGAGTATCTGTATCGGCCATAATGCTCTGCGCAGTTGTGGAGTGTTCATCGGTATGTCTGTCATGAGCGGAGGCGGTCCAATGAACTCTTTTGTCCTCACACTATTATCCGACCGTGGACACTACTGCATGCAAACCAAATGAGCTGACTTAGTAATTATCGTTTGGAAGATGGTACCGACTGGGAGTTCAATGTTTTCAGTAGTAGCTTGCCTTCGAAGCTGTACGCGATTTAAGCTTTCACCACTCTTTGTCATTGTGGCTTTGCCGTAGTTCTAGATGCAAGCAGGTACTCTTTTGTGCTAGCACTCTGTTTTGGAGCCTTACTACGTGTTGATGGTTCTGATACGTCATATCTGGCGTGGGATATCGTCAAGATAATTCTCTATGCTGATGATACCTCATCATTCTTTTTATTCATACATTCGCGGGCGAAACCGATAATCGCGCAACGCTTGTGTACGTGGAAAAAGTCTGTTTAAACAGTTGGGATGTGAAAGTGAACCTTGTGTGCGATGGTGGCCCTAATGTCACCAAGTGGCCAAGTTTTACGATATCCATTAGACTTTTAATGGCAGGCTCATTTTGTCATTCTTACGCTCAGATGGCATGCGATCGTCTCACTCACACGAAGTGTCCGCTCTTAAGAGTTCCTTGCCTTTGATTTAGACTGCCGCTGATAACCCTCCTGTGTTCCGCTATGTGAATTATGACAAATACAATATCCTCACTATAAGCAAGCAATAGATCGCCCTCCTTTTAGGATAGTGCGACTTTCCTGTCTGATATCATGTTCCCAATCAATATTGTCGATGTCACAAGAAGGATGCTTCGTGCAAGAGGCCATTCGTCGGTGAAGAATCAACCCGCCGTAGTTTCGCGCTTCACTTGTAGGCAGCCGGGGGCACGCTTCCCCGCTCAAGCCAGTTATTCACGTTAGGTAAAAGTTTGTTACGAGCATATTTCGGATGATACATCCCATGCCGAAGAAAGCCCAGTACATAATGGCCTGGCCAAAGAGGCGTAGAGGTAATTACAACGTGATGGCATAGAGCATCAGATAATAGTAGGAATAAGTGGGCTCAAGGGATGCAACCCAATACATATATATATATATATATATATATATATGGAGACAGATAAATAAATCAACGCAGTTGAATGTGTCGTAGTTAACGTAAACACGCGAACTCCACCTCTAATATATGTGTACGTCTCTCTTCCTAGAATAGCGTAAATATGAACATGCAGATGCACACGTAGTTAAAAACACGACACGTTAAAAACACGTCGCGACGGAGTGCAATCAGAGCAAAGCGTAAGGAAAAAGCTAGGATATCGATAGACATACAAGTGAAAAAACAAAAACTTGCTATCTATGAACGAACCGATGACCAAAACCAGAATTGGGAATATTGGGACACGGATGTGATGGCGGGACTAGCAGCGACCTCATCGAGACGGCGCGGAGCAGGTTCGTTTACGTCGAATAGCCATCACCGCTGCCACTACCACAGTGACGTAAGCTGTTCTTCAGCTTCAGAACTCATTCAGCGCTACAACCAGACCAAGAGTTGACGACGACAACAACAACGACAACAACAACCACAGCAACAACACCGGGGACAAGCAGGAAAGCTGTCGCCATCTGGCACTGCCAGTTGACTAACCGACCACCCCTTTTTCGTGCTTCTTCGCAGTGGCTCACAGCCTACTTCGCCAGCTCGAAAGTGAGAATGAGAAAGTGTGTGTGTGTGAGAGATAGGGGGAGGGGGGGGGGTGAAAAAAAACAGTGAGAGTTCCAGGACAGAACAGCGATGCTTCGCTTCACCAGACGACCATAATCGCGCGCTGGCCAAAACGTCTTTCTGTCTGTATGGGTGACTCCACCTGCACATCGGGCAGCCTCATCAGCCGCACAATCAGGAACAGTATCCCTCCTCTCTCTCTCTCTCTGTATCGAACGGCCATCTATGCGTGTTACCTCTGCGCGAGTACCCCGCTGCCTCGCTTGCAATATCTCTATCTAGAAATATGTCTTTCGATCGGATTGCGCCATTTCTCCTGCTTTTATTTTCTGTCCTCGGCCTCATGCTTTTGATATCCGTCTTGCCGTATGGCTGCCTTGCTCTTGCTATAGGCCTTTCTGTCCAGGTCGGTTCTACAACCAAACTTCCTTAGGCGGCCTCGTCCTCCTGAGTTCTCGTACCCCTCGTGTGATGCCAATAATAGGAACAATACGCGTACATCCATCTTGCTTGGGCACTTTGCCTGTCTCCCTTTCTCCTCTCTCTCTCTCTCGTTTTCTTTCTCTCGCTGTACATTTGTTATCTCATTGTTCTTCACGCTAAGGCGCAATTTCTCTTTACGGCATTCGTCTCTCTGCGATTAGTATAGCAGCCACCGCCAGTGACATCGACGGCAATGGCGGCCAAGCGAACCAACCAATACGGCAGTTGCGGCCCCACTGGCCATAGGCCGCTGCCAAGTTCCTGCAAGCCACAACTTCTGGCCAACAACGAGGGTACAAGATACCCTCGGTACCCCCGCCCCCGCCCACCGCCATCATCATCATCATCATTGTCACCACCATTATCACCAGTATCATCACTACTACAATCACCATCATCTTCTCCCCCTCCTTCTCCTCCTGTTACTTGTCCGTTATGCCTACAGCTAACCCCTCACCGCCCGAGGCCCGTTGTCCGATTGCTCAACACACAACCAAACCCCCGTCACCCCTGTAAGGCTTCCCGCACTGCATAAACACTGTGGAACCGTTCAGCCTACGCCGCCACCACCACCACCAACCAGTGCCGCTGCAACTGAAGGATCATTTTCACTCTCTGCCTGCTTTATCTCTCTCCCATCTATAAATGCACATATATATATATATATATATATACCCATCGTCTGTCCATATCTCTACGAGCGAGACTCGAGCGCCAGTACACAGATCCTCGTTCTTCTAGCTACCGTCGCCGAGCTTCGATGAGGCGACGTCGTCACACTACTTTGCCCGTCGATGCTGAGAGATACCGTTGTTGTTATTGCTGCTGCTACTGCAGTTGTTGTTGTTGTTGTTGCAGTTGTTGTTGTTGTTGTTGTTGCTGTTGTTGTTGTCATCGGCGGCGGCGGCGTTGTCGTCGTAGATCAACCAACCCTTTTTTGGTTTCATTTTTTATACACCTTCTGTCTCGTTCAAGCGTGCATCTGGCTCCGTCGTACTCTCGTGCGCTCGGTCCTCGGCCCTCTCGTGAGTTTCTCGCCATTCTCTCACCATACTATACGACTCTGTAGCCGCTCTCTAGCGCGGGGGGGGGGGGGGGATGGGTTTCATAGGCCGACGAGCAGAGACAACTACTACTACTACTACTACTGGGAACGAAACCGTAGTTCGATGATATCCTCTCAGTGTCGGCGATGTTCTCAGTGAGAGTCAGTGAGTGAGAGTATATCTGTGTGTTGACGCTGACACACTCACGACACACCGCCTAACGTGTAGGTGTGTGCGTGTCTGTGTGTGTAAGTGTGTATATCAGCATGGGTCTATGGGTCTTTCTGAGCCTGTGCGTCCTTTAAAGTACCGTGCCGTATAGGACACATCAACCGACGACCACCACCGCTGAGCCTCCGTGGTCCTTCTCCGTTCTCGATCATCCAGCCAGCCAGCCAGGATGGGTGGATGGATGAATGAAAGAATGGCAACGATGCAAAAACCAGGAAGTAACCTGGTAGCCCGTCCCCTGGACCCCCAACTGTCGCCGCTCGATGCACGCTCACCAGCTCACCTACGGACCTAACAACAACAACAACAACAACAACAGCAGCAGCAACAACAACGCAGCGTTCCTCCCTCGTTCTGGCCATCCAGGACAGTCTTAGATAAGAGAACGACGGAGTCCTGAGAATGTCCTGATTAATAGGCCTGCCAATAGCAACAGCAACAACAATAACGGTGGATAGACATTCAGAAAAATCGTTGATGCGACAGACCTCAACAAGCAGGGACGGTTGACGGCAGACGCCTCTGACCAAAGCAAATCGGTCTGCTGCTGCTCCAGACGCACAGAAAATTATGTTATTTAGTATTCAGTCCAGACCAACAATGGTCGCAGAAATATATGAAACGAAGCATGTGGCTATGGTCTACTACAGTTTTGTTCCTATATCGTTTTTGAAATATACTCGAACGGTGACGAGTAAAAATTGTTTCGTTCTTTTACGGAAAATTGTCATGATATAATGGTATATATCCGTAATGTCTCTATATCTCTCTCTTTCTTTATCACATATATATATATATATATATATATATCCGTAATGTCTCTCTATCTTTATCTTTGTTTATCATATATATATATATATATATATATATTTTTTTTTTTCACATGTGTGTGGAGGAAAGGAAAGGTAATTTGAGTTCAAGACATCAACTAACCGTAAAATTACTTGCCGCTTCTGCTGCTTACAGGGGGCTAGTTTTGCAGTAATCGTGCAGTAGAGTGGTGCTGTTGCTATTACGCGCTGCTCCCAAACTGCTCTGTTTGTGTCGATTGGAATGTGTAGCGGCAAAATAATAGATAATTGTTCATCAAACTTCACTCGCTCACGTGCGCTCCGGCCCGCTCCGCCGACGACGAAGCGGGTGGTGACAGACGCATCTTTAAGAAGACCCCGCAGAAAGGAAACTGTTCTTTCCGAACAGTTCGAAAGAGTTCAACCAACCAACCAGCAACGCCTCTCAACAACTCCAGCAACTCCATCTACCCTAGCTGGGAGATGCCTTCACAGCGCTCTCATTCGATGCATGCATACGCATATGTGCCGAAGCACCAAAGTAGCTTACTTGAAGCGACTTCGTTCTGACGGCAGCAAACGGGCATCGACATTATTTTGCCTACTGCTGCCACCGCACCGCATCAAGTCGATGCGTGTCTATAATGAACCTCCGCTCTAGCCAGAAGGTTCCGTTAGGTTGTCCGTTATACGATACGATCCTCCTGGCGTTCCTCTTCGATTACTACTACTACTACTACTACTACGACCTACTATGACTTCGACGGCTACGCTATGCCTAGTCGAACCACCGCCACCACCACTACCACTGCCACCCACAGATAGACAGACAGGCATCGCCAACGACAGGTCAGTCAGCGCTCAGAAAAACCGCCGTATCTATAGAATGGAGTCACCTCCATCCGGCTGTTGGTTTTGCTTGCCGCTTGTTCTGCTGCTGCTGCTGGTTCTGCGTTTGGCTTACGGGGTGTCTAGTTTTGCAGTAAGTAAGAGTGCAGACGAGGGTGGTGGTAATGCTGCTGCTAAAGTTAAAAAAAATCTTGGCTGACCCTTACCCACGATTTAACGTCCACGGAACTGTTTTTCGCATTCCGCTCCATAGACGGACCGACCCCCATAAATACAAATCGGTGCAACGGTGGGGCTCGAACCCGCGCACCTCTGATGTGTCTCCGCGCCGGTTGCGAGGCGCAGACTTATCCCTCCACGCCACCGGACTCGACTATCTGCTGCTGATTCTGATGCTGCCGATTCTGATGCTGCCGTTGGCTGCTTCTATGTGTTGGCCGTACTCGCGCTAAAGATGTGGTTTGTCCGTCTTGTCGTGTTTTTGTTCCCGCTAGTGCTTGGCCTATGTCAACCTTTATAGAGAGAGAGAGGGAGGGAAGAGTGGGTGAAAGGATGGGTGGCAAATAGAGATAGAGTAGTGCGTGAGAGAGAGATAGAATTTCACAACGACGACATCGGTGACAGCAATAGTAGCAGCGACGCGACGGCAGCAGCAGCAGCTGCAACGGACGCACTTCACAGTGAGTCGGTGTTGTTGAGGCTGTTGAGGTGAAGCTGCGCGCAGTGTGTTCCACCAAACTGCAGCGGCGGCGAGCGTGAGCAGAGTGACATATGGTGGTGATGGTGGCGCTGGTGGCGCTGGAGGTGGTGCTGGTGGAGCAGTTGCGGCGAACCAACCACGCCGGTTCGTTCGACGATAACGACAACGACGACGCCTCCATCGACAGAGGCCATGGGCCATCGAGGTTTCATCATGCTGCTGCTGCTGTTGTTGCTGCTCCTGCTGCTGATAATGATGGTGGTGGTGGTGGTCCAATGGCGACATTGATGGTCCCACATGAGCGGGCGAACGGGTTAAGCCTTCATGCAAACGAAAGAATAGAAGAACTGGCAAAACTTTTAGCGTTCGGCGACCGGTTGGCGAGAGTCGAGTATCGAATCCATACGAGTCGGCGGTCAATGCGCCAATCGCAAGCGTTCCCCAGCCCGCACGGGCACGAGCAACGAATCTTGTGTTTCACACCTTCTGATCATATCGTCGACGTCATCATCATCATCATCACCATAATCGTCTCGCGTCCGGAATCTTTTTTCCAAGCTCGACTTTGAGCTAGCTACGCTTGCTAGCTTGTATAATAAATACATCAATCATAGGTCATCATCACTGACTCCGCCGCTTGTTTCTAGCACATCGCACGATCACAACAACAGCAGCAACAATAACACCATCACACAACAACAACAACACACAACAATGGTTTCATCATTGGCCAGGACCTTGCCTGTGGGCCTACACAAAAGAACTGACCCATAACCGATCGAAGTCGCCAGTCAGTATGCCGAAAATTTCGTCACAAAGTCACGCGGGACACGCGCAATCAATAAATACACAATAAATTAAAACAAAAAAAAATATATATATATATCGGACTATACGTCCATGCATACATAGAAAAAGGGGGCACCATTACCGATAGAGAAGACATACGAACATCTCAGCAAAATCAAGTTGTCAAACTCAACAGCAAGCTGTCTGTAGGCGACGAGAGCGGACGCACTCGAGCGCTAACTGGTTGTGTAAATTTTCTGGAAGTGCAAAGTCTTCTGAAAAGCGCTGGCGGTACCAACGGGTATGCAAATGCATCTTTCAATGCAACGAATTTACGCAAGCTCAAGACCGGTAATATCAAGGTAAATAACCATATATATCTTCGATTAAAAGAGCAACTCTCGGCTATAAAAAATCACGTTAACAAAACGAATTACTGATTCGCACAGTACGAGAGAGAGAGAGAGACGATCCAACACCACAAACGCAGCCAAAACGTGTGTCTTAAAATTATTTATTACTTTATACTTCTAAACTCAAACATACATTTCACTAAGTCAACACACATTTCATATATATATATATATATATATATATATACTTTGAGGTTTTCAGTTCAATTCTTAAAATTCAAAGTACTAGAACTTATATCCAACAACAAAACAAATCATACAAGTAGCATACTCAGCAGTATATGAAATTTGAAGCCATTTCAGGCAACTCTTGCCCCTATCTCGGCCAACGCACAAACGTAAACAGTATTTCCAAAACAATTTATACAACTTCTTTGTCCTTGAGCGGATAGTCCCAATCCTCCTTAAGTCTATATTTACCTCGACAAATACTGCGATAATGATACTAATAATGATCCTATCTACGCCACAGCTCAGTTTAGTCGGGCGGGGTGGGGGTGGACGTTCATAAAGAGAAGCGACTGAACACACACAGTTAGACCAGTAATGAGTCAATGGCTTATACCTGTGGCCTTGGAGACTCGCGCCTCTCGAATTGGCTTATATATCGAACACAGACGTTCTTAAACGACGTCGAGCTTAACACTCGCGGATAACTTAGGAAGACTCCTCGTGTTCGCTGTCTGCCCTGGCTTGCCTGCAACGCTTTCAGACGGCTACAACACGCATGAAAGGCATTACAGGATTCCGATAGGAACAGTTCTAAGATGACACATACTGTCCGTTAGACACACGGAAAGGGAACCTATCTGGCTTTTATATTAAGTGCTATAGCCCAAGATGCAGTGAGATATCGGTGGATAAAGCCCTGGCGGACATGGTTACAACTCACGCTTTGTATATCACTTTAGACTCTTCAGTTCTCAGATATGCATACCCACATCTACAAATCTCCTAGCTCCCTATTAATCCCATACGTTATTTGTTTGGTTCATTACCAGATAATTAAATGGAAAAAAACGGTAAGTTCAGTTTCTCAACTACCAACAAATGCATATCAATTAAGCAGAAACCTTTTTGTAGAAAGAGAACGAAATAAATCGAAAAACAGAAGCTGTTTTCAGGGTCGGACATATAATTAAATATATAATATACAGTTAAAATCTACATCGTATAGAGTAATATACATAATTTCAAACTGTACTCATACCTTTCGATTACGACCGGTAAAATGCATGATGGTATATGACCGGTATAATATAAGATTGTAATGCCAGTTCCTTTATTGTGGGAATACGTTACGCCATGTAACAAATGCGGCAATATTCTACTGATCTATAAGTAGTCTGTTCCCGTGACAAGAATCACACTTTTGATCGTATCGAACCACACGACAATTTAGTTATGAAAATAGTGTCAGCCCTTTGCTATAGGGCCTAATCGCCTAGGCCCGCTAGTAAGATGCCACGTGTAACAATAATAAGAATAATAACAATAATAGTAGTAGTAACCCATTCGTCCACCGTGACCACCGTTTCGAAAGCCTGGGAGGACCTGAAGGCCTGCTATCTGCCAGGGCGGGCTGCCTTTGCTGCTCTGCATCCACTCTTTCTTTCTCTTGCGCGCGTTCTTCTATATCAGTGTCTTGCTCCATGCTCTTGCTCTGCTATGCCGCTTTCCCGTTCGTGTACAGTGAATGGAGCGCCGTTGTTACGCTACGTTGCCAACAAGATCGACGTCTCGCGTCAACAGAGCCGAGAGATTCAGATATGGACTAGATTTGGGCAGTGCGCGGGCGTCTTTCATGCACGCACACAGACAGGCTCAACGCAATTACTGTCAGGTCGTTCGTAACCTTGTATCTTCAAACCGTGCTTCATATATATATATATATATATATATACATATATATACATATATAAATTGAGAGCTGATTCAAACGGGAGCGTATAGACTAAAACGAGCCGACGCAGTGGTTCGGCGCAGAGGTCGTCGTCTTTAGAGCAAAATTCGTATGACCCAAACATTGCATGTTCCGGAGCACTGACTTCATACTCGCAGTCCCTGCACTATACTCGATTGCGTAGCGTTCGTCAGTGTACAAGCATTTGGCATCACCGCCGCCGCAGTCCGTGTCAATAAATGGATGAATTTATTATTCGCTTGACATGTGTACCTAAAAACACTGTCCGTCACCCTTTTGCATCAGGGGCGCTTAGGGTGGCAGCATAAGCGAGATATCTAAGGTTTTCCCAACAATCCTTTTTGGCAGCAGCAGCAGCAGCAAATGGTCGCTGATTCTTAGCGGTATGGTCTATTATCGATTCTCCAAATGCACATCGTTCAAAGAAAATTCGATCAACAGGGACCGAGCCGGCAACACCCCGGTAGATAATGGCCACCATGCAAGACTAGCATACTAGCCCGTGCATATAAGTAGTTTTGTGTATCTGTATATATATATATATATATATATATATATACATATATAGAAAATATTGTGATGGTTTATTTACAATACGTTTGCACAATCGACAGTGCTCAACTTTATGTATATATATATATATATATATCGATATGAAGAAGCAAGAACATTCTACATTGCTGTACACAACATAATCCGCTAGTAGCTAGTCCTTGTCATATGACGAATATTTGTGTATATATATGTGTATGTATATATATATATATATATATATATATATACATACACATATATATACACAAATATTTGTATATTTACAGGTGACCAACAACGGGCATCCGAGAGAGGCATATTGTTGCCACGGAGTCACTTCCTTATTTGCGGACGTTTGAACGTACACGTCGAGATTACCACTCGCGGATGACTCAGGAAGACTCCTCGTTCGTTCGCGTTCGCTGTCTGCCCTGACTTGTCGGCCGCTACAACGTCGTAGCTCTCAAAGAAACGTCAACATATTCGACGCAAAAAAATGATGAAACAGAGAACGAGAGAGTTCTGCCACCAGATTAGCCAACAGACCAATTCGAGAGTGGCTACATAGATACACTCCGCATCCCACCGAAAACGAACCTTAATATGATAGACCTCTCTGCAAGATGTACATATATATATATATATATATATATATATATATAAGATAAACTGTCAATTGGAGAAAAACATGAACAGTGCACATATGTGGATGTTTTCATTGAAATGCGTTATCTTCTTCACTTAATTCATCGATTCGTTCACGTAGCGTGTACATCTCTCGCCCTGTCTGGCGCTAACTATGAAACGTCGACGATGTCGGTATCGCTGATATGGTTGTTGTTGTTGCTGTTGCCGCAGACGATTTGTTTTAGGGAAAAGTAGTACAATAACTTGATTGATACCACCTGGTGACAAGGTTAACACAAACCACAAAGGAGGATGACAACCGTTACAACAACCGACATTCAACAACAACACCAGCGATCAACATTGACAAATCGTCCAACTCTGATGGACAGGAGGGTAGAGGGAGTGGAGGTTAAGAGCGCCCACAACTTATGCCAAATTTCACACAACTGTCAAATTTCACCCAATCTAGAATTTGGCTTCCATTCGATCGGCGTGTCCGTCCCATCTCGTCTTGAGGCTTATTTCGGCCGGGACTCAGCCAAACGCGCGCACACGAACCAGCCCCAAATTGTTGTCATTATTGTTGCTATGGTCGTTGTTGTTGCTGTTGTTGCAGTTATTGTTGTCGTTGCTGTTGTTGTTGTCGTTGCTGTTGTTGCTGCCGCTGTAGTTGCGGTTGCTACTGTTGCTATTGTCAATATTATGGCCAACAACATGGCTTCTATTTTGGAGGCCGAACAGCTGATCGCCTGCTCAGCTGACGAAGCAGCATCGCCAGCCGCAGCAACAACAAACAACAACAACAGTGGTTCTCGGCCATGATGATAATGCGCGATGGTGGTGTTGTTGTTGTTGTTGTTGTCGTCGTCGGTCGTCGTCATCGTCGAGGGCGTGTCCCAGAAGTTGTGGTGGTGGTGGTGGTGGATGGCAAAATGGCAAGCAATGTGACACATGGCAATGTCTTTGCGATGATTTCCAGAGTGAGCTGTGTGTGTGTGTATGTATATTCATCCATTCACAGCCATTTCTAGCGAGTTTATAGCGGGCGCCTGCCTATTTCACTTTGCTGTGGGCGGCTGGCTGCCTCATAGCGGCGGCGACGAGGGAGGCAGAGGCCTTTCCGCGCGAACAGCAGCAGATCTTCGCGCGGAAAGATGGGTGAGCGCGCAGTCCGTCGTCGTCGTTGGCCGTCGGCGGGCGGCCGGGCGTCCGGATGCGCGCGCGCGAATTCTGCTCAGCTGCCTTCGTGCCTATGCAGCCAGCCCAACAACAGAGAAGCAAGATGGCGGACATCAACCACCCATAGGCCTACGAAGAGCGGGCAGACAGACGGTCGGAGGACAAACAGACGGACAGATAGATGGCCGCGCGGGCGAATCGACGGTCCGGCTGATGGGACACAATGGAGGAAGGGCAGGTCGAGCGGTCGACGCGGGCAGAACAGAAATAGCAACAGAAGCAAGAATATCAACAACAACAACAACAACAGAAACAAGAATATCAACAACAACAACAGAAACAAGAATATCAACAACAACAGAAACAATAGCAACAACAACAGAAACAACAACAACAACGACAACAACAACAGAAACAACGATAATAACAACAACAGGAGCAACGACAACAACAACAACAACAACAACAACGACGACGACAGCGACTACAGGCAGCTAACTATTCGCGTTGCACCTATGATGACAACAATATCAAAAAACGTATGCATGTTTCACTTGGAATACACGTTACTTATATACTACATAATACTCGTTATAGTTGTAAACAGAATAGCAACAACAACAACAACGACAACTTAGTCATATGTCGACCTCTAAACAATAATAGTCATCATCATCATCGTCATCAGTCATCATCATTATCACTATCGCTATCAAAACAATAATACAATAACAATAATATCAACTGTCGGCTGGCTAACACTGCCAGCTGCTGGTGAAGTTGGTGGTGGTCGTGATGGTGGTGGTGGTTGTATTGTCGGCGATGCTGCAACAGCATCATCGAGTCTAGACATTAGCGCGGCATGCCTAAGCTCCAAAACACGTTGAAGCTTGTTTTGTTTTCGGCTTTAACTTACGTCGACGTTCGTCAGAACGGCGTTGTCGAACGAGTCGTCCTCCTCTGCAGGAGCAGCAGAAGAAACTGATAGTTGTTGTCAATCACTCACTCACTTATAGATAGTCGTTGAATGAGGAAACACGGGAGTAACAATTATTCTTATCGGCTCCACCACCGTCATCATAATCATTCTCGTATGGGTTCCAGTCATCACACCTGGTTGTTGTTGTTGTTGTTGTTGTGTTGTTATTCACACATTACATCATGATCACGCCACACGAACACACACACACACAAAAAATCCATCAAAAAACAACAACATCAACAACAACAACCACATGCAGCAGCCATTGGCTAGTTGCTGTTGTTGGTTATGGTGGATGGCGACGAGCTGACAACAACCGAGTAATAAGATATGATGATGATGTTTATTTCTAGTAAGAACGATGAACGGTTTACGGGCAAACACTTCATTCACCTATTCGGCCACAACCCAACTACCAACCAACCAACCGATGATGTCACGTTACTGATAAGGTCACTCTCAGCTTTTGACTGGTTCACCAGCTGGCAATTCGTGCTGGGGTTGTTGTCTTTGTTGTCGCTGAGATTGTTGTCTTTATTGCGGACTTGATGTTGCTGTTGTTGTTGTTGTTGTCGTTGCTGTTGTGTTGGTACTTTCTGCCTACTTGACAACAGTTTAAACAACACGACTGACTTAGCAACAGTACAGGACACACTTGCTGCTCGAGGTAGCTCGAGATTCGAAGCAGTTCTCACAAACTAGACTTTGCTCGGTTGTTGTTGTTGTTATTGTTGTTGTTGTTGCTGCAGTTGTAATTGTTGTTCTGATTACTGCACACGAACGACACAGCAACAGTCACCAACTGTTTAGAATTCTAGTCGTCGATTGGTGGACTTGGCTTTTATCTTTTCTAATCGTCATTGCCAGCACGATATATCGCTGCTGCTGCTGCTGTTGCAGTTGTTACAGCTGTTCGGGTGCTGATATTGCTGTCGTTGCTCTGTTGTTGTTGTTTGTGTCATCGACGCTGTTGTTATGCTGTTATGTCGATGAGGTGGTAGCTGGTGTTGTTTTCTTGTTGTTGTTGTTGTTGTCGTTGTCGTTGCTGCTGCTGCCGCTGTTGCTGCTCTGAACGTGTTGTTTTGGTCTCGTTGTGGCAGCCGTGACAGTCGTGACACACTCGATCTACCCAACACACTCTACCACCAGAAACGCTACTCACTCGTCCAGCCGAATGATCCGCCGTGCCGTGGGTAGAATATACTATGCCGAATGTCGTTGTTGAGAACCAACCAACCAACCACACAATTAACCATCAATATCCAGTCAGTTAGAATCGTCTCGTCGTGCTCACCGTGCTGCTGTTGTTAATGCTGCACTCATCGCAACCAGCTGATCGTTGTTTTGATTCTCGACTGCGCATGCGCCGCGCCGCTAAACCCGCCGCCGCCGCCGTCGTCGCCGCCGCCGCCGCTCTTGTTATTGTTGTTGCTGTTGTCTCTGTTTTTGTTGTTGTTGTTGTTGGCGGCGGCGGGCGGCTGCTGCTGCAGCGCCGCCGCCGCCGCCGCCAACAGCGGGCTGACGGCGGCCTTTAGCGAGAGCTGCTGGCCCGCTAAGCTACAAGCGGCCACAACTACATTGACAACATCATCATCACCATCAACAACAACAATATCAACAACAACTTCATCGACGACGACGACGACGACGACGACGACATCATCATCATCAACAACAACAACAAAAGCAGCAGACGTCGTAGTAGCGGAACGGGCCCGCCGTTATCCAGGCGGCCCCGCTGCCCTCCTACCTCCTGGTCACCCACCGGCCCCGCCGTCTCCCCCGCCGCCGCCAACTCGACTCAAACTGGAATATGGATCAATTGATGATCATCAAACCTGTCGATGATGACGATGATGTTGATACTACTTATAGCTATTTTACTTTAGCTAGAGAGTTTCAGGATTGTTTTTGCTGCAGCTGTGTTTTGATTGCGATAGTTGTTGTTCTGTTGTAGAAGAGTATACGTTCCTGTACACGGCACTAATATATAAATATAATAAATATATATATATATATATATATATATATACAGGGTGTTGCAGAATTTTTTTATAATAGAAATAGGGAATTGTAGAGCTCGTTAAAGCAAATATTTTTTCCAATGGAACATGGTCTCTGAGAAGTCTTGTTTCGGAGTAAGAGCGAAATTACTACAATTTGTGACACTAGTGTTTTTGCCCGACATAGGAGCATAAAATGTGCTGTTGCGAGACAACCAGTCCTCCTATACAGAAACTAAACACACTGTCGGGTTCTAGAATTCTGCTTCTTCCGAAGGGCATATAAGGCCGGTCAGAAGATGCGACACGGTCGTTTAAAAGAGAATTCGTCAATAATGAAGTTCTTTATTAGCTTTTACGCCAAATACTTCAGAATAATAACCCTACGACCACCCACGTGTTCAAAGCTAACATATCAGCAAATGCGCATTTCATGACGATCATTTTGGTACCAAACTTATGGCAATGCGAAAAAAACTGTGGTTGCGGAGTAATTACGATTTTTCGGAGGGCATGTCCTGATTAAGTGCATGTAAAATGACTGTGGCGACGTTCACTATCGCCGACGTGTCGCGCGACAGCCGCAGCGCGTCATTTTTCATGCACTTAATCTGAACATGCCCTCCGAAAAATCGTAGTTACTCCGCAAAAACAGCTCGCATTGCCATAAGTTTGGTCCCAAAATGATCGTCATGAAATGCGCATTTGCTGAATATGTTAGTTTTGAACACGTGGGTGGTCGTAGGGTTATGATTCTGAAGTATTTGGCGTAAAATCTAATAAAGAACTTCATTTTTGACGAATTCTCTTTTAAACGACCGTCTCGCATCTTCTGACCGGCCTTATATGCCCTTCGGAAGAAGCAGAATTTTCAGGAACACGACATTGTGTTTAGTTTCTGTCTAGGGGGACTGGTTGTCTCGCAACAGCACATTTTATGCTCCTATGTCGGGCAAAAACACTAGTGTCACAAATTGTAGTAATTTCGCTCTCCCTCCGAAACAAGACTTCTCAGAGACCACGTTCCATTGGAAAAAATATTTGCTTTAACGAGCTCTACAATTTGTATATTCTATTATAAAAAATGTCTGCAACACCCTGTATATATATATATATATACATATTTTTTATGTAGTGGTAGTATTAATATATTGTGTAGTCTACACGTTCGTGCGGGGAGACTATTGTTTTTTTCCATAGTGCTAAGATAGACAAGTTAATGATTGCTTCCAAGATGATGTACTATGTAGATTTAAATAGCGACGACGACAGCACTTACAGCAACAATAAACTCGAGATAACGTTGGCTGTCGAGTGCTTCGCTTTCTCATCAAGGAGGCGTTAGGGAATAGTCTGGAAGGTCATGACCCGGAAGCAGTGAAAACAGAAGCTCTGCTGGGTTTGTTTCATCCTCACCGCAATGCCGACCGTCTCGATGATTCTCGGGTGATTTGGTGACCCACACGCATTTTATTTGCCATTCGCGCACTCCACAGCCGGTTTATGAGTTTGGTGAATGAAAATGAGTAATAATAACAACAACAACAACAGCAACAATCGTTGCGATGTAGTAGTCATAACGTTGCGGGCAATCTTAAGGCTTTTTAGACAGATGATGGCCATATTTGTAGGGGGGGTGGCTTCTAGTCATGCTTTAACGCGAGCAGAGCATGATAAACCTGGCTTAACGTTCATACCTCACAATTGTAATATGTGAACATTATAAGTTATAATAATATTAATGACGATATATGGTGGGCAGATGTGGTTACACTTTTGCTCAGCTGACGTTATGATTGTTGTAATTTAATTAAAAATAAAAATGTCAAACATAATAGTAATATTAATAATATGATAGCGATATGTGATGGATATGCGTAGTTGAGGTTTTACACAGCTAACGCTTTGATTGATGTTAATTGTAATAATAACAATATTAATAATGATGATAATAATAATAATAATAATAATAGGCTGGTGGAAGAACTCCGTTCTCTTGTTGGCTCAGCCATGGGTGATAATTTGCCACATTTCTGCATTCCCATCTTCTACGGGGCCAATCTGACATCGCTAAAGAAAAAAGACGGCTCTATTAGACCTAAAGCATGCGGCCTTACAATCAGGAGGCTTGTCGCTAAAGTACGAGGTGTGTTCAAAAAGTATCGCGACTTTTGTGTTTTTTCAAAAATTATTCATTTATTCATGAATATCTATTTTGTCCCCTTCAAAGTAATCCCCATGAGATATTATACACTTGTGCCAACGGTTTTTCCAATTTTCGAAGCACTTCAAAAAAACATTTTTTTTATCTTGTTCAGCTCCTCCTTCGATGCCGTCTTTATCTCGTCAAGCGTAGCGTAACGTCGTCCTTTCATGGGCCTCTTCAGTTTAGGGAACAAGAAAAAGTCACAGGGGGCCAGATCTGGGGAATACGGTGGCTGCGGCATCATTAGTGTGTTGTTTTTGGCCAAGCAACGATGTGTGAGCAGGGGCGTTATCGTGGTGCAAAAGCCAATTTTTGTTCTTCCACAAATCCGGGCGTTTCTGGCGGATTGCTTCGCGCAAATTGCGCATAACTTGCAGGTAATATTCCTTATTGACCGTTCTACCCTGTGGCAAGAACTCACGATGCACCACGCCCCTGCAATCGAAGAAAACTGTCAGCAAAACTTTCACATTCGACCGAACTTGGCGCGCTTTTTTCGGTCTTGGTTCGTGCGGCAGCTTCCATTGAGATGATTGAGCTTTGGTTTCCACGTCATAACCATAAACCCACGATTCGTCACCAGTTATGACCCTCTGGAGCAAATTTGGGTCGTCGCGGACAGAGTCCAACATCTCATTAGCAATGTTCATGCGATGCTGTTTTTGGTCGCAATTGAGCAATTTTGGTACGAATTTCGCGGCGACCCGTCTCATGCCCAAATCATTGATAAAAATCGAATGGCACGAGCCAATCGATATGTTTAGGTCCTCAGCAACTTCTCTAACGGTGATTCGACGATTGGCCAATACCATTTTCTCCACTTCATTAATTTTTTCGTCTGTTGTTGAAGTGCTCGGGCGTCCGGCACGCTCTTCGTCGTTCACATCTTCTCGGCCTTCTGAGAACATTTTGTACCACCGATAAACGTTGCTTCGGTCCAAGGTAGCTTCTCCGTATGCCACAGTCAACATTCGGAATGCATCCGCGCACTTAATTTCGTTTTTCACACAAAATTTGATACAGGTTCTTTGATCCATTTTTTTGAATAGGTAAAAATCGAAGACGATCCAAAACACGTGCAAGCAAAGCAGCTGTCAACAATTAAGTGAACATTCAAAATGGCCGAGCTTGTCGGCATAAGTGAGAGACATGAGTACCAACATAACGCCACAAAAAATCGAAATTCGAATATACGTAACCCGCGAAAATTCAATCAGTCGCGATACTTTTTGAACACACCTTGTAGCTATTGCCATTACCAGAACAACAATTGTGACAGCAATTTCAACAAGTCACATAGGCGTTGCAGTGAAAGGCGGTGCAGAAGCGGCAGTTCACGCAGTACGAGCATTTGTTGAAGCAGAAGGTCCAGTACGGGTCCTAGTTAAATTGGATTTTCGCAACGCCTTCAATACTATACGACGCGATGTAGTGCTTGATAAAGTAAGACTCAAAGTGCCGCAACTTCTGCCGCTAGCTTGGCAAAGCTACAAGGAACCGACTCTGCTGTCCTGGGATGAAGGAGCACCACTATTATCAGCTAGTGGAGTGCAACAAGGCAATCCGCTTGGACCTGCTTTATTCAGCCTCGGGGTATCCAGTTTAGTGGCACGCATGAAGAGCCCTCTTAACGTTTGGTACCTAGATGACGCAACGATTGGAGGTCCACTTGATCTGGTTGTGTGTGATATTATCAACGTGCTGAATATTGCAGAAGAGAGGAGGCCTTAGCCTCAATGCCTCTAAGTGTGAAGTCATTATAGTGGGAGGTAATGCCCAAGAACAGGATGAAATTTTTAGGGCGGTTTCGAGTGTCTTTGCCAGAATCTAGGCGCGTCGACTTAGACGGGCTGGGACTTCTGGGAGTGCCAATAAGCTTACGATCGATTTGAAAGACCCTTAAGGACAAGTACACTGGACTGAAGCAAATTCGTTCTCGCTTAACGGCGGTGCATTCACAAGCAGCTCTGTGCATCTGGAGATACAGCTTGGGCTCGCCAAAACTTGACTATACTCTGCGCACTTCACCAGCTATTAAATGTCACGAGGATCTTCAAGCTTACGACGATACCGCAAGAAGCGTTTTAGGTGAGGTATTAAACGTCGACCTGCATGATAACACTTGGAAAAGAGCAACCCTTCCAATTTCCGAAGGAGGACTTGGTATTAGATCAGCGGCGGAGCTGGCTCCCATGTGCTATGCTGCGTCTCTATTGGAATTTGGTAAATTCGCAAATACGTTGGTCGAACCAGACATCCGCCAAGGAATCACAGGAGCCAATGACGCTGCAGAGCTAATAGCTAGACAAACAATTGGACCGCCCCTGGCAAGAACGTCCCACACAGCATACATTGGACTCCTACAGATGCAGCGCTGCAGCTAGAGAGCTGTTAGACAGCCTCCAATCTCCAGTAGAAAAAGCTGTCTTTCTAACGCCTTACGGCGTATTTGATTCTTAGCAGGGCTGTATGACTTATTTGATACTATATATTCTATTTTAGAAACGGGTTTTTCGTCCCTTCTTCTGAATCAAATCGTAAACTCGGTCTTTCATGGAGTTAATGAGCTGTTGTAAGTGCGAAAGTGGAATATTAGTCCATGCTTGCTGAACAGCTTCTTTGAGGTCCGACAAATGATCATATTGTCGACTATTTGCGTAAATCTGCTTTATCAAATGTCCCCAAAGATTTTTGATGGGATTCAGGTCTGGACTCAATGCCGGCCAGTCAAAAAGTGGCACTCCTTGTTCTTGAAAAAAGGCTATAGTGCTAGCCGAGGTACGAAACGTGGCGTTGTCTTGTTGAAAAACTGCGTCAAGTCCCCCAATTCTTCTGAAATGGGCTTCTAACTGGGAACCGACGATACGCTGGTACTTGTCGGAATTGTTTAGGCCCACAATCGCGACTAGATCAGACATCCCATTATATCCAAACGCGCCCCAATATTTCACAGAGCCACCACCGGCCACACGTTTCGAGAACCATTTAGGTTCCTTCCGTAAGTCGTGCCAATAGTACTGACAGCCGTCAGGGCCATCGAGATTAAATTTATTTTCATCTGAGAAGACGATGTTCTTCCACTCGTTATTCCAAGTTTGGTATCTATGCGAAAATTCACGCCGTGCGACAATGTGCTTCGGTTGCAGTCGCGGCATAAGCTTGCTTTTCGCGTATCGCACGTTTTTGTCAGAACTTAACACTCGGTTCACTGTGGATCGGTGCACTGGCACTCCCAAAGTAGTCGTGATCCTGAAACAAGACATTTGGTCATGAGTAGCCAACTGTATGATCCTACGCCGATCTCGAATAGTCAAAACTGGCTTACGCCCACTGTTAGATCTGCACCTTTGGTTCACTCCAGGGTGTAAGAACCTGCTGATGGTGCTCTTATGCCGTCCGAATCTGGTTGCTATAGCAGTTACTGTATGACCGAGCTTAGCATATGCCTCAATTCTCGTCTTTTCGCTATTCGAGGGATCCTTTGTACGACCTATGGTTTAAAAACATACGCTTCGCTGTTTAGTCGGCACAACACTGAGGCTTTTGTAGGAATATTTTGCAGCTATAGAATGATTGATTTAGCTAGACATATTCTGACATTGATCCCCTGGGATCGAATATCAGCTGTATGTAGCACGATTATATTACAAATATAGAGCTGTGTGTAGCATGTTATTTTGCTAATATTTTGCAACACTGTTTTTTCACACTTTTATTTTTGTATGAAGCGATTGTGTTGATGCAAGAAATTAAACCAACTCGTGGTATTCTTTCGTCACGTACATCATGCCCTTAAATTTTCAAAACGTTCCATGGTAGAGTTTCTAGTTACGCTGAAATCATTGCAATTATAATAAGAGCCTTACGCAGGGCTAATATACTAAGCACTCTCGAGCCCAGATTAGGACTTCATGACGACAAAAAACCTGACAGTGTAACAATCCCGCTATGGGCTAACGGCAGATGCTTAGTATGGGATGCTACAGTGTCCTGTACAGTGGCTCCCTCCTATATACGCCACAGTTCACTAGAAGCGGGATGGGTGAGAACTGGAGACAAGTCACTTGCAGTGTGCCGAGCAAACGCCGGCTGTATTGTCGGTTCCATGGGATAATATTTAGGAGCTAGAAGAAGACAAGGAGTACATGTTCACACCTCACAATTGTAACGTTTAGATAAATAATAATAATAATGTTATATGGTGGGCAGGTGTGGTTAAAGACTTGTTCAGCCGACGTTTTGATCGATGTTAGTCGGCCGATAATTGACTGAATCCCACCGACTCAAGCTGATGATCTCTTCATTGCTACCGTCATCTTGACCATCATCATCATCATCATCACTACTACTACCATAACTACGACCACCATCATCATCATCATTGTCGTTGTCGCGTTGTTGCTCCATGTGCTCTTTTTGGTGATGTTGTTGCCGTTTCAGCTACTGCTGCTGCCACCACCTGCTGCTGCTATTCATAGGCATCGCAAATTGCCCGCGCTGACAGTAAGTTGTCAAGGTCAAACGAAGGTCAGTTGTCTCGATGGGGGGCCTAGCCTGCTTAGCAAGCTGACAGCTTCAGCTAAAAGTCGAGCCCGGGGGTGGCGTGGAGGGTGCATTAGTCTGCGCCGGCTCGCAACCGGAGGAGATGCTAGATAGGTGCGCGGGTTCGAGCCCCACCGTTGCCCCACCGATTTGTGTCTATCATGGGGGTCTATCTGTCTATGAGACGGAATGCGAAAAGCAGTTCCGCGGACGTTAAATCTTGGCTGAGGGTCAGCCCGAAAATTTTACTTTAGCTTCAGCTAAAGAAAGCTGTACTGGGACTAGTTGGGGTTCCTGCGTGCGTGCGTGAGCAGGTAGATGTCCTCGTCTTACACGGCGCTCAGTATTGGCCGTTATAGCACAAATATACGAGTAGGAAGCAGCCCTCCCCTAATAGTCGATCTGTTCCCCCTGATTGCAGCATCAGCAGCATCTATAGGAATAATCAGGGGAAAGAGAAGATGAAGACAACAATGAAAAAGAAGAAGAATAAGAAGACAACGAAAGAGAGGAAGCAAATGAAGAAGATGACGATGAAAAAGAAAGGGGGTTTCTGACCGCTGCGTCTACTACAAATGTTCTGGTAGACGCAGTGATCATAAATGATGATGATGACGGTGGCGATGACGCCACAGGCGGCAGCGTCGTGGCTGTTGTTGTTGTTGTGGTTTGTTGTTGTTGTTGTTGCTGTTGCTGTTGTTGTTTTGAAACAGCGCGGGCGGCGTGTCTCCGACTGGCCAGTCGGTTGGTCGCACGCGCGGGCGACCAACCCGGGCCTGAACGATGTCTCCGACGACCCCCAGCGATGGAGGGACCGACCGAACAACGAAACAAACCAGTGAGCGACCCAGCACCGTTTGTTGGCCTTTCGCTCCGCCGCGGCGGCGCTCCAGTGCAGATCGTGCAGGCAGTGAAAGACGACCAGGAGCAAGACAGCAACAACAACAACAACAACGACAGCATCACCAACAGCAACAATGACGACGACAACGAGGAGCTTGGCGGCGGCGGCCGCGAGAGGAAGAAAGCTGGGAACACAGAAGGGGGCGCGAGCAGGGGGACGGAGCAGGGGGGGTAGGCGTTCGAAGGGATTCGGAGTTTAGAGGTAGGTTGGTTGGCTGGTTGGTTGGTTGGTCGACCAGGCGGGCGGGGGGGGGGGGAGCTGTTGCTGCTGCTGCTGGGGTGATAGGGAAAGGGGAAATTGGCGACGGCGGCAGCAGTGGCGGCGGCGGTAACGACGACAGTGGCGACCTCGAGTGTGCAATTTAGGCAGTAGCCTTTCAGCCACCTGGTGGACGAAGATCTAACAACAAAGCTACATCGACCGTCGTCGCCGGACAGACAGACAGACCTACAGACAGACAGATAGATAGAACTTAGCAGCTAGGCTAGCTAGCTAGCTGCTAAGTAAGGCAAAAAGGAAGGAGGGAAGGACGGGAACCCTAGCCGTCAATAATAACCCCATTCATCTCGAGGCATTCACATAGTGAGCTCGGCGAGCTTGCGAGCTCCGAGCGACGAAGCTGCTCGCCTACCAGCTCGCGCATTCACCACCTCCACTACCACCGCCGCCTCTACCGCCATCACCAACTACTACCATTTACCTATCTTACCTACTTACTTTTACTTTACTAACTGAGTAACCAACCAAGCAATACGTCGTGCCGATTGGACGGTGGCTACGCGACGGCGGCAGCGGCGCGCACGCTCTTCTGCCCTTGTCGAAGCGCAGTGCAGCCTACCATCGATATCAGCTACAGAAGTTACAGAAGCAGAAACACCACCACCATCTCCACCTCCTTCGTCTTTCGACCTTGTTTATTTCTTCTACTTTCTCTACTTCTTGCTACAACAACATCAGCGCACCAACCACCGAATTCAACCACGGCGAGTGGGGGTTCCCGCGCCCGCGCGTCGGCGCAGTGACAGTAGTAGCAGCAGTAAGAGTTGTAGTTCAACGTTGAACTTGAAAACTTCACCACTCTGTGTGTGTGTCGGGACGACCTGTCGTCAGGCGGAACGAGCGATCGGCTGTCCGCGCAAATTTCGCTCTGAAGCTTCTTTAGCGACATCGACGGTGGCAACCAACCGACGACGACCTCACGGGATCTCACGTCGGTTGGTGTCCTCCTGCCTTCGGTTGCCTCTAATTGCCGTGGCTGTCGTTGGAGGCAGCCCCGATGTGCTGCTGGCAGGAAGGATGCCCTGGCGTTGGCGACAAACGGCGGTTGACAGCACCACAAGCAGAAACAACTAATAATAGTACTACTAGCAGCAGGAACAACAACTAATCATCGTAGCAGCAGGAGCAAGTAATCATCGTAGCAGCAGGAACAAGTGTGGTGTGAGTGGCTACTGCATCGGAAATTCGCATGCAGCAAGTAGCCCCTTATTGTTGGACTATCGACAGCGTCAACACCATCATCACCTTTCATCATCCATCCAGCAACAGGAAGCACCAATACCACAGGCGTTCTCATCCTCATCAGAAGCAGCAGAATCGCACCCTTTACTTTGTTAGCCCCCCTCCCCTTCCGCCCCCCCCCGCCCCCGCCTCTAAATCGGATACCCGGTGCCTCATCTCATCTCATCCAGCAGCCTCGTCAAGGTCTTGTTGTCCGCTGTCGGCATACGACAGACCGTCGCCTATCGTGCATTGAGCGGCGTTGCTTGTAGAGCGTGCCCACGTCGCCCGCGGAAGTGGATTCACCCACCGATTCGGTAAGTAGCTCATAGATACCTTGTCTACCAGCTCGTTGTTGTCTATTTATGCTGTTTGTTCCTCGTCTTATTCCTTCTCGCCATGCCACCCCGTGCCGTGAATGGTGGCGGTGTCAACCGGCGTTGGCCTATATCCATACCTACGCCGGTGTCCTACGAGTAGTATCTATCGGTAAGGATGGCGTCTCTAGGCCTTGCCATGGCGCAACGGATGCACAGTGTGTCGACTGTCAATTGTTACCCCAAGTCGAAGCAGCAGCAGCCCATCTTGGTTTGTTCCTATGTCCTCGACGCTGCCGACGCCGTTATACGCACGTACGTCCAGTGTCCCTGTGTCATCATCGTCATCACCGTCATCATACGTGTATGTGTCAGTGAATGTGTGTGTTGTGTGTCTCTGTGACGTTGACCAACATGTATGAATCAGTCACTCGGTTCATTGATCATCATCGAAATACGCCGCGTACTAAACTGTGCAGCGACCGCGTTTATAGATAGCTGGAAGCTTGCCCAGCCCAGGCCAGAGTTTGGCACTGTAATTTCAGAAGTCTACCAGAGGTCTACTGTCACTCCAGAGGCGGCGATGACGAGAATAGGCATTCGTCTACCTTCCAAACGGCGGCCAGTAGACGAATCTGGCCTCTCGAGTTTCTTGCGCGCGTGTGGTTTATTTACATCGGCGGCGTGCTTCGGCCAACGTGTAGGCCAACCACGTTGTTGCGAGGGAAGGGAGTCTACCTACGATCCGGTTGGCCAGCTCGTTGGCCGCGGCCGCTGCCGCAGCCGTCGTAGACAAGAGCGGAGAGGGTAGGCGAAGGCGCAGCCTGACTGCCAACCCGAGAACGACCGGCGTGCCAGTCTGCCGAGCACCCGCCTACTCTCGCCTACTCGGCTATTTGGCCAGTAGGGCTGGCCTTTAGGCTAGGCTGGTCGTTCTCGTCATCTTCGTCGCGTCGTCGACGCCGTCGCGGTCGTGGTCTGAAATCGGAAGAACGCCACGCGCGCCATCGTCTACGGCTCTCAACAGCAACCACCTACCTCCTGGTGCTCGAGAGCCCCATAAATATATAGACATTTTGACATTTTGAAGCATCGCGCAGACTTGCTCGGCCTACGAATCGAGAGCCCCGTAAATATATAGACATTTTTACCTTTTGAAGCATCGCGCAGACTTGCTCGGCCTACGAATCCCGCGGCAGCATCATCCCTATCACGCCTACCCTACCACTACTACAACAACAACAATAATAACTACTACTACTTGTACTGCTAGTTTCTGGTGGACGGCTATGAAAGTAGCGGCGGTAGGAAGCGTCATCGTTCATCGTGATGGCCATGCTCGTTGTCCTTGCGAAATAGGGCTGGCTAGGGTTAGTAGAGCGTAGACGCGGTAGTAGACAAGTGGCGTCTACTGTGTGTGAAGGCGGTAGCCGATCGATTGATCGACCCACCGACGCCATCCGCTCTCGCCATGGGGTGCGTAACGGCTTAATCGGAGTGCGCAACGTTTTTCGGCTCGATATGCCCTTTCCTTGCCCACGTATTAGTCAAGTAGGCGTCGGTAGAGATTGTAGTAGTAGTAGTAGTAGTAGTAGCAGTAGTGGTAGTAGTAATAGTAGGCGTGGACGGTGGGCTTGCCTGCGCTATACGCCGCAACCCTCCCTATGGCGGCCAATGGCTGCTGCTGCTGCTTGCTGGGCTATGGCGGGCGGGGACTACAGCAGCAGATATCGATCGAGCGTTGCCTCCTCGTATGTGTATGTCTGCCTACCGACGCCCCACACCCCCACCACGGCCTCTGCCGCTACGGCCGCCTTTACCGCGGCACTAGGGGGTGCTGCTGCTGCTGCTGTTGTTGCTACATCTACCTCCTTCTCCGCTTTGTCGTCGTCGTCGTCGTCGTTGCCGCTAGATGCCATCTTGGAACGAGTCCGTCTGGGAGCATTTGGCAACTGGGCCGTAAGGCGTCGGTCTGCCTTGCATCGCGTCATCGTCGGCAGCGGCCGCCGAAGCGGCCATAATGGTATGGTAAAGCAAGCAGCAATAGCGGCCGCAGCAGCAGCAAAGAAGCGTCGTCATCGTCGTCGTCGTCGTTGGGGAAATAACGGAGCGTAACAAGGAACAGGCAGCAAACGCCCACGAATCATATGTCTGCCGCGTGCATACGTGCGTGACATTCGGCTATATTCGCATTGCAAGACCGCCGAACCTAGCCTGTAGACGATACCCCCGCGAGAGAACAACGATCTGACAATTGCGTGGGTGGTCATTTCTTCCTGGTCCTATTCTGGTCTGTGTTGTTGTTTTTGTTGTTGCGACCGCTGCTGCAGTTGTTGCTGTTGTTGTTGATACCGTCGGCATCGTACGTCCGGCATTGTTGTTGTTGTTGCTGCTGCTGCTGCAGCTGCGGCTGTTGCTGTTCTCCGCAAGGGCAGCCTTTTATTCGTGGGGAGAGGTGGTAGCATCTGAAGTAAGTGCGTGGTGACGCGTTGTGCTATACCCTGAATC
Source organism: Dermanyssus gallinae (assembly GCA_003439945.1). Taxonomy (NCBI): domain Eukaryota; kingdom Metazoa; phylum Arthropoda; class Arachnida; order Mesostigmata; family Dermanyssidae; genus Dermanyssus; species Dermanyssus gallinae. The sequence continues at coordinate 27,849 of QVRM01002310.1, forward strand.
GTAAGCTTGCCAAGTCGTAGCCAGCCTCGAAGCGTGTGCGTCCCCTCCGCCCCCCCCTGACCGGGCGTCTCTGTTGTAGCCAAGCGTCGTTGTCGTCTGCGTGGGCCTATTGGGGAGAGGTCAGTGGCCTGTGCTGATGTTGCCAGCGAGTTGTGGCATGTATGTATGTATATATATTATGATGGCGTTTCCTCTCGGAGGGTGGAAGCGCGACCAGAGCGGAGCTGCCAGCGTTGCTGTGCTGTTGTTGTTCAAGCCCTTCTTCCTCCTCTTCGTCTTCTTCTTCTTCTTCTGGAGCGGGGAACATTATGCGGCGTCTCACCGCCGCCACCGCCACCTACCAGTATCCATATAGTTTCGTCTATAGACTACTACTCAAGGCTATGAATGTATCTGTGTATATATATATATATATATATATATATATAAATGCGAAAGACGTTTCTGTATTTATTGCACGTGCTTAAAAAATCGTGCTCAATGAGTGTTTCCTAGAGTTAGCTTAAATTCCACTCGCGTTTGCGGCATTGTTCAATTAGAGATACAAAATATCCGTCAAGCATAGTTTCGGAAAACGTTGATATACTTCATACGTTTCGTTAAGTGTTGGTGTGCATAACATGTCTAGATTTTCTCTCTGGTCGGCAGTTCGCCAATTGGGCTGGCCATGTTACACATCCATGTAAAGGGGTGGTAGCTCGTGGTCGTCAGTGGTCTGGTGTGGGGGGCTGTGCGGAGGCGTCCAGAATCGTAGGGCTGATCGAACAGAGCGCGCTGCTCAGGGTGGTGCGAGAGATCAAAATAAGAAGAGCATGATGACGAGTTCTGTGATGGCGACTTAGTGGTGGATGCGTTACTTTGCCGAGAAGGAAGCGGCGGCGGTGGCAGCAGCGGTTGCGATGCCGATGCCGAAGGCGAATGCGATCATAACGCCGTACACATAACAAGATGTAAAGGGGTAAGGCCTAGAGGGAAAGGCACAAAGGCCAAACTACGTCTATAGGAGGCTCGATCTCTACGCCGTGACTGCCTGTGTGGCGTCCGGCAGCTTTAAGTAGGAGGTGTGTAAGAGGCGCACTGCGTTTTGTCGGTCGACTGAAGCGTCATGGGCCAGCAGTGCTGAATGAAGGAGGAGACATCGATGATTGAGCCGACGCACAGTTCCGTTGCGAGTGGCAAAGCCTAGCGGAGCAAAGCAAGCGACCAACGCTCCCAGCTAGACCGTTTGCATAACGGGCTTCATACGATGCATGGATCGTATGATGATGATCTCTTGAGGCGCGAAGCGACGTTATGGCGACTTCAAGCGTGCGTCTTGGCGATCACGGCCGACCTCGGTGTGGCTTCTGAGGACCGAAGTGTCTGGCTGACTTGCGTGGCCAGGCTTCTGGCGCTGAGGTACGACACCAACTAGTGAGTGATCTGTGCTCCTCCGGCGTTACCGATGACGTATGTCTACTACTATGTTGTTCAACTTTTGCTTTTATTACTTTAAAAAAAGGTCTACATACATAGCTTGCTATATTTAGCATTCGATATGCGTGACTTCCGGGAACCGGATGGTATCGGGCTTTGTGTTTTTGGACAAGCGCGCCATAACTGGCAAGACAAATCAACAAATTGTGCTCTAATGCAGGACGGAATCGATCCGGGTTGTTTTGCTGGGCTGGATTAGACTGGAGTAGACTAAACTATCAGTCTCTTCTCGATTGATCTGTATATAAGACAGTCAGCGTCTTCTTTGCCCACCATTCGTTTGCGAGCTAGATGACATTCAACAGTATGCAGCAAGTATGCAGGAAAGCGGGTTCATGTCTGCCAGAGATCCCTCATACACGATCTAGGCGCAAGGCGATAAGATCCGTTACGCGGTATATTTACGTCAGCTGGCGTGCTGTGTAATAATCGCATCGTTTCGTGCCTGCCAAACAATTGTGTGTGTGCGAATAGACGTTAGATGGAAAAGTTAGATGCGCGTGCCAACTGCTGTGAGTGTTTGTGCGGAATGTGTTCGCACATGTGCCTGTGTATCTTATTTTCGGAAACCGTGCCTTGGGAGATGTTCGGGAGGGTCAACGTTGGGGTTGAGGGGTTCTGCTATTGTTTGACTAGACACAGGGCTTTAGGACAGTGAGGGGCTTTAGGACGACATTACGCGTTAGTGCAAGATTGTGTAAAAAGTGCTACAAGCCGTAGCTGGTTGGTTTATCTGTGCAATAGGCAATTTTGCAACAACCACTATGCATCTTATTTTTGTGAATATGCAATGTTCCTTCAAAGATGTATAGGTGGCGAAACGTTGGGGTGAAGGGTTCTATTATTGCTTGACTAGCCAAGGGGTACCTAACGAGAGTAAGGGCCCGACATTATGCATCGGTGCAGGAACGTGTAGGAATCGCTATACATCGTAGCTGGTGTGTTTTCTGGCGGCAATAGGCAACTTTGCAACAACCACTCAAAACAAGTTTATATTGTTTTGTATCATATAACTCAATACACGATATCTCACATTTATATATATATATATATATATTTTTTTTTTGTAACGTCTAGAAATAAAAAATAATTCGGGCATTCCGACATTGCTTTAGTGCGGTTTGGCATTGCCTCGTTAGATGTTAATCGGCTGCTCAAGGACGAAGTATATAACCTGTCGCTTTTCCACCGGAAATAGCTACTGGTCGTTCAGGCATTTTGTGAAGTAGTTGAACAACTATCGCGCCGGGCCCTCAGAGTGTCTCCTATGCCAGAGGAGAACGAAGTTGTTGGAGTGATTGAGTTCGGAGTACTTGCGTAGTTTATTCTGCTGGACGAGGGTGGCCGCGTGGCCAGACCGAGATGTCCCGCAACCGAGACCAATCGAGAGTGCTCAAGGCTCACAGGTCCGTCCCAGACTAGAGCGCCGTTGAACCCCCTCGAAAAGTACTAAACTTGGTCCCTCATACAGAATTTAGTCAACATCCTTTGTTCTTGAAAAGTAAAGTGGGCTCCTGAATGGTATCTTGGCTGAGCGCAAGGTGCGAGGGTAATGTTGGTGGCTACATGTCTACCTGTCCAGTCTCAAAACCCACGCTTTAAACTATAAACGCTTATCTAGGCCTACGATCCGCGCTAAATATATATATATATATATATATATATATATATATATACATGAAGTAATGTTGCCTTCCTTATGATGAGCGTCGAAGGTCAGGGACTAGCTTGCGCTGGGGCGGTATATCCGAATGTGGTGAGTATCACGTGCGTATGTCCTCAATCAGTGCGACCAACGCCGAGCCTTTATGGGTGCCTCTAGAGGTGGTCGTGGTGTGGTGGGAGAAAGTGCACGATGAAGCGCCGTTTGGTCGGGGAGAGACCAGTTCTGCGAGTCACATCGCAGTATTCGATTGAGTTGCCCGAGTGGGATAAACCAGGCGAGAGTGAGGTTTAGGGTGCAGTGGGATAGACCAGGCGGGAGTGAGGTTTAGAGTGCAGTGGGAAAGCATGGCGAGACGCGGCTACACATGCGAGACTCGCGGACGGGTGTCCTTCCCCTAGAGACGAATAAACTGCTGTGCGTTTTGCGGACGTGTTATCTAGTCACCAGGTTGTGCGATAGATCGACGGTGGGTTAAACGTAGCCATCCATGTGCCTCAGCCACGTATTAGCTGCTGAATATGTGATGCTCTTTAGCAACTACGAAACGTTTTATAATATATATATATATATATATATATATACCGAGCAAGATGGCTTAGTGGCAAAGCCTTTGCCTTGCATTCGGGAGGACTGGGTTCGAGACCCAGACCGGCCACTCTTAAATCGGTTTGCATGGTTTCCAATTTTGACAAGGTAAATGCCGGAGTGGATTAAAATTAGACATGACATGAAAAAACCGTACACGGGCAATAGCCTTACGGAAAATCCAAACAAAATATATATATATATTCTCTTTTAATATACTTGACTTTAACTGGGATAGCTTTTTGTCACTCGGTTTTAATTGTAAGAGCGTGCGTGAAACTTCTAAACGCAAGAATGCCGATATTACTTGTTATTACTATTGTTATGTTTGTGATATATGTTAGGCTCAAAATCAATCCAGCTCGCCTCAAACAAAACGTGTGTTCAACATTTCATTTATCGCCAGGTGTCTAGTTTTAAACTCTTGCCATTACATACATCTTGGCTATATTATATAGTAGTAGCTTTGGTATATAGTATTAGCGTATTTTTTAACATAACGCAAAGTTTTTGTTAAAAAGCGATTTCTATGCTGCCACAAGGAGTGTTACGAAAACCGTAAATATCGCAACGTATCCGATCTTCGTTGCATTGAAGATATGTCTTACGGTGATTCCAAGCCGCATGTAGAATGATCTAGAATTAAAAACAACATAGGTCTACCTTACCTTAACATAGGTTTTAGAAAACTGTCATCTGCTCGTGATGATTTACTTCTATGCCTAGGCTTTTTATATTATCGCTACAGTCTAAGAAAACAATGTGAATTTAACCCTAAAATTGCCGCCTGTGTTTCTAAATATGTAGCTCAAAACATGATGAGGATTATTATTATTACTATTACTGAATGAGATTATTACTATTACGCAACGACTAGCGTAGGTACCGTTCCATGTTAGAGTAGATCAAATATAAAGAGAGATACTAATGAGAATCGACACGATTAGAGAGCGAGTAGTGTTGGCCGAATAGAATTGGTAAGCTCATGTGGACTGAACCATATAAGCACAGTTTGCTAGTACGCAGGCTACGCGGATCAACATCAGATAAAATGATACTTTGCTTTAAAATGACTTCGAACGTAGCACGTACGATTCGCGTTTGCGGGTGCATGTTTAAGGTTCCGCCAAGCTCATTAGGTTGAGGTCCTAAAAGTATTTGCTATTTAATGTCTCAGCGGTCGAGTGGTTTTTGACCACCAACGGAACTGAACAAAAAAATAACTATGTAAAATGAGCGACAGTCAGTGTGTTTCGCCGAGTTAGCGCTCGTAGATATTACGTGTAAGTGTTTTGTGTGCGATAATGAGGTTACAGACGCTCTCGGCAACGACGCCATTCTTCCCATTTGCTCTAATGTAGCAAGACGCTTGTCGACTGTAAATCGCGCCCTTCTTTTTATTCACTCAAATGCCCACCTCTCTAGCGTATCACCTTTGAGTTTGTCGGGCGATGTACTTCAATTGCCTCACTTCCTGTAGCTCGTTCTCGCCTCAACGAGTCAGCCAACGTCAACGTTGAGGCCTGAAGTCGTGGTCGTCGTCGTCGTGCACGGTATACAACGACTGCCTCCTCTGCCCTTCAACTCCTTCTAGGGGCGCCGACGAATAGCCTAATTGGACGCCCTGCGTCCAGTCGCCCTACTGTGTAGGTCCTACGGTGATGGTCACTGCTTTGTCGTCGACTTTCTCCGGACCCCGCGCAAGCGAAAAGACAACATTCACGTGACGCAAAAAGGAGACTTCCTTAAGGAAACGGCAATACAGCTTCATTCAGTTCCGCCCCCCCGTCCCATCTCGGAACTCTCCGTCGACCGAGAAAGAAGACTATAACGAATACACCGCACTGGACCGAGGTCACGCTTCCCTCAGACGATATGACTGTATCATGCCTTGGTGTATCTATTAGAATGGAAGCGGTGGCTAGTAGCGGCACTGACCCCACCCGTGCTAGTAAGCCGTTGCTTCTGAGCGAGGCGAATCGAGGCGACATAGGAGACCGAGAGGGTCTAGTTATGATGAATTTTCGTATCCCTGAAGCCAAGTGGTTTGTTTTTACGCGCGAACTTTACACGCTAAAGACAGCTAGAGAGAGAGAGAAGGAAAGGGAATAGAGCGCTGCTATCCCAAGCAACAAGTGAGACTGAAGTACACTGTCATTCGTGTCAGATATCCGACGGGGGTGGGGTCTACCCTAATTGAAATTGCAGCGAGTTAGGTCGCAGCGTAACGTTGGGTAGGTTTAAAACTGTATCTATCTTTTGTCCCCTTTTGCTCTTTGTTCGCTCTCTTCGCTATCTGCCCGTCTAATGACTCAACTCATTTTCGTATTCGGGGGAGATCGTGACAGTCAGTGGGCCTCGCGTTGTCTCTTTCGGGTTTTTTTCTCGGTCTTCTTTTCACTTGCATGTCTATTGTGGCATTCTTTGTATAGTAGGCTGTCACTGCTCTCTGCTCTTACTAATCGATTGCAGCTGAGCGGTGCATATATAGGCCACTATGTCAACACACTTCCGACGAGGTGCAAATATATATATATATATATATATATATATGCAATAGATAATATGTTTAATAATTCCCCTCTTGCCCCACGTAGTTCGGGGCCGTTCCAAAGGGCCTAGGCGGCCTCATTTTGGGTTTTTGTTCTCTTTTCTTTCTTCCTGTCTGGCTCGCCGTATAAGTTGTCGTCGTCCTTGCTTTTCTTCTATCGGGAGTGGCCGGTGTAGCCAGTGAGACGCCGCCAAGTGAAACAATATTAGGGAACAAAAACGTAGACGAGAGGCGATTGCACAGAGAGAGAGATAGATAGATAGATAGAGAAAGATGGAGAGAGAGGGAGAGAGAGAGAGGGGAGATTGTGGTGCATTAGGGGCCCGTACCGCTGCTCCTGTATACACTGTCCTACACCGCTCTCTATCCCCCCGAATGGAGGGCGGTGTAGGACAATGTATACAGGAATAGCGGCACGGGCCAGGGCCTCGGCACTGCCAGACTCCGATGGGCAGACACTGGGCCGGGCCGGGCAAGGCAAGGACTCTCGAGTCTTGAGAGCGAGGAGCGAGATTGTCTAAAATCTCCCCCCTTTCCCTTCCAGCACAAGCGAGCGCCACAACAAAAGAGAGCAGCCGCAGCAGCAGCACAGCGGCATCGCTCGGATAGAGATAACAATACGATAAAGAACGGCGGCGAACGGGTAGCCAAACAGGCGATGTGGGTGGCTGACGGAGGGCGTCGCCTCCCGCCGTCCTTGCACCGACTACTTCTACAATTACTACTACCGCTGCTATCACTACTACTACTGTGTCTACTGCAGCTACATCTACTACATCCCCGAACGTCTTAGATCATAGTGCCACTGTCGAAGGGGTGTAAGTTAGGTATATGGGGTGTGGGTTGGGGATATGGGGTGCGGGTTGGGGATATGGGGTGCGGGTTAGGGATATGGGGTGTGCACGGGAAGGGGGGGAAGGTGGATTGAAGACCAGAAGTCCCGCCCGAAGCGTATGAGACAAGTGTAGCAAGAGTAGGTAGATAACAGAGGAACGGCACCGCCGAGGATGCCATGCTCCCCGCCGCTCTCCACCGCCGCCTCTCTACCTCTACTGGATAATTGAATGATGACGACGACGGTCATGACAATGGCTGAGACGTCGGCTGAAGCAGTAGCTGGCTAGCTGTAGTGCTGCTGCTTCTGTTGTGCCCGCCGGCACGTAGGAAACGAGTCAGTCACGGCGAGGTCGCTGCGCCGTTCCATTCATGTGCCTTCGGCGTGTGGTTTTGTCTACGTGATGGCAACATGATGACCCAAGCAAGGTTAAGTAGCACACGCAGGTATGTTTCTGTTGCGCATGACGTCTTGATGCGTGTACGAACGAAGAAATATACATAGAAATCCGCACGGTGGCAAAATCTCCTAAATAAGTGTGATTAATGCCACAGCGGAACTAGAACGAGCGAGTTAAGTGGGACAATCCGGCAATAACCGATTAATTATACACTATTATTTATATGAATACACGGTTAGGTCGTATCAAAACGCTTTTGGCTCACTAAGTCGGGGATATATACATGCTTGGGAGGAAATATTCTAGGAAATAACATTTCTAATATATCTTATATTAAGTCTAATTAATTTACTAAATACGAGACTTTGCCTTCAATGCGTAAGGGGTATTTACGGAGAAATGTTTTACTTTATCAGTCTAAATTCCCCTATCAGCTTCATATGGGTCTTTCAGGTTTGATGTCTCCCGGAGCCTCTGGAAAATTTCCGTTTAGATAGGCTTAAAAGTTATAATGAGATACCTTCTGGAATTTGAACAATTCAGCTTGGTCTTGAAAGAAAAACAAAACTCTCAAGACAAGACGCCTCCTAAATTTTGCGTCTGCAACCTGAACATTGTGATGTTAATAGCAGCGTCGCGCAGGGCAATCTTTCTCGTGCGCTTTTGCAATATCTCGTATTGCCTTTTTATAGAGAGGTATAACAATGTGATGCGCCAATTTTACGAATCAAGTGCCTCTATCGGCAACTGAGGTAAGTTGAGCGCAACACGCTATATATATATATATATATATATATACAGTTTATTGGTAGATCCATTAAATGTTATTAATCATTAACGGTGAGAACATAAAACACATATATATATATATATATATATATATAGTTACTTACGGAGGCGCAAAATTATTGTACATACTTCATGTGCCCTATTTTCCTGTTTGAGCATTGTTAGAGCGGTTGTAGTCGACTCGAGAAGTCGACTGGATAATGATCTTATACCAATTAGCATGGACAATTGCGAATTTTAACGTGTGCTTTTGACTGTGTCACTGCAAGTACGAAAATATATATGTATGCTAATTTCAAAAAGAAAAAATTGTATATATATATCGGTGTGTGCATCGAATCGTTTTTACGAAACAAAAAGAGACCAAGTCGCTGCTGCTCGTAGCCGAAATGTTAGGAGTCGTATTAATAGCTCGCAAGCGGTTCGAGGCGAGTCGAGCCCTTCGACGTCTGTGGAAAACGACCAAATTCGAAATCTAGTGTGAGAGCGAAACACGAAATTTATCGCCGCCCGACACAACGCTCACTCCAGCAGAATCCAGTGTGCCCACAAGGGCAGGGCCGCGCTGGTCGGCGGCCAGTCGTTAACGCCGATAACGCGAGCGCTTTTTTTTCTTGCTGCACAAAAGAAACATGCGAAGGATCAGCGGCGGTCTCGCCACGTTGGCGGCAGCAGCTGATCATAGATAGAGCCAGAGTCCTCTTCTTCTACTGCTGCTGCTGCTGCTGCTGTTGCTGCTAGCTTGTGAATGTCCGGACAAATGCTGCACTCTGCCGGGAAGTCACAGTTATTACGCCACGGCGACCACTGCTACAGCCTCTACGATTAGTACTGCTATGACTTGACTACAATTGCGGCAGCAGTAGCGGCAGCAGCAGCAGCAGAAGATCGCCAACAGGCGACCGTCGGCTGTGTGTGTGTGGAGGGAGGGGGTGGTGCTGGGGTACGGAGGAGCTATCGGCGGGTCAAAAGCGGTCGCTCAGCTCACGGTGCAGGGTTGGCTGGGTGAAGTCTGCAATCGGACAGTTTCGATTGTTCGTTTGTTCCGTTTGTCCTCGCTGACTTTGCCTTCGCCGTCGTCGTCGTCGTCGTTCTCAGTCTCGTACGATTGATGAGCATGTCGAAAAAGTCAAGCTCGAGTACGGATGACCTTCATTTGCCCTCTAGCGAAGATGGGTGAACGTCTACTTTACGCAGGTCTGTGTAGATCGGCGGCGGCGGCGCTATGGAGCCGACTTCTCCTTCGGTCAATGCAATGTCTAAACAGGCGTACGGTATATATATATATATATATATATATATGAATATTGAATATGAAATCTTAGACTGGGAGATGAGTTGGTTTAATAGACCTGATATATATATATATATATATATATATTAGTTGTAATAGACCAAGATGCCTGTGGCATGATAGCGTCTAAATGCACCCATCGTCAATGCATTCTACTAACTGGACTTATAGGAACTTCTCCAGCAAAGGAATATAGAAGCAGGACAATGTAGAGCCAAGTTTAACAGAAGTACCCAGAAAAGGCGTCTGATTACACGCATTTTTGCCCGACCATGATAAGTCGGTTAAAGTTGCAGTACTCAGTCAACTAGTGTTGACTGAGAACATGGGAGGTGGTCCTAATGATCTAGAGATCATAAAGTTTACCAAAACATCTAATCACAATAATAATAACAGCAAAAATAATAGTATTAGTGGTAACGTTAACACAACGACACCTGTTTCATATTTGTACGCGTTATCCATGCAAGTCGATAGTGGTCTCTATCCATCGTCGTGGTACGATACCGTTTAGCCAATTAAAGGAAATCTGGTTAAACCTCCAATCTTACTGGCTGGCTTGTCTGCACTGGAGAGCGCACATGCATAGTTAAGGTAGCCGTAGCAGCAGCAGCAGCAGCAACAACAGCAGCGGGCGCATGCGTGGGGCGACATTTATCGAGACACGGAGGTTCGACTACTCAATTAATCCCGAGTTTTCTTTCGATAGGTAGCCGAGCCGAGGACTACCGATAGCGAACACGTTCTCTTTCTGCCTAGTTTTCTCTCTCGGTTTCTCTCGGTAACGCGCGGTATTACCAATGTCGTCGTCGTCGTCGTTGTTGTTGTCGTCGGCCACGTTCACTGGACGCCACAGGCTCTGGACTACAACGTCCGCCGAGCCAAATTGGGCCGGCCGACGTGTATTTCTAATTAACCGCCCCATCGCCTACTTTTTCGATTTTTTCCACTCAGGAAGTTGGCCCATCGTGGACGCACAGGACGGTGGGACGGCGGGACGTTGGCACAGGCAGAATACAGGCAGCAGTCGGGCCATGGCCATGGCCAGCGGGGGGGGGGGGATTCATATAGGGTGGCGAGTTCGGCGGCGCCATGTTCAAAATTAATACCTCGCTTCGACTTCACTCCCACCCGCCCCGAGCCCCCGCCGGCCGCCCGCCCGCTGGCCCACTTTCATCCCTCCTGTACGCGTTTTGCCTGTGTGTGCGGGCCCGCGGTGTGTTTCCATCCTCTCTACAGGGGCAGGGTCCCGACATAGCTGTGCACCAGGCGTCGGCTCGCGTTTTGTGCCTGCCTGCGTGTCCTCTCTGTTCGCTCTCTAATATCCCCGTCGGGCATTTTAGCTTCGGCAAAGTTTCTTTCCTTCTTGCCTTAGTCTACCTTTAGCGCTGGTCACCTCTCATATATATATATATATATATATATGTATACGTGTGTGTGTGCGTATGGATGTGAGCGTGTGTGTACATAGATAGAGATGTGTATATATCGGAAATAAATTAGGCCAGAGGATCAGCGGTTTTGGCAGAAGCTTGTTGGCAGGCGGTACATTTTTAAATTAGGACATCATGTTCAGCCACGCGGTGGTGGTGGTGGTGGTGATGGTAGTGGTCGGCGTCGACGTCAGCTTGTTGGATGGACCGCAACTAACTGACCGCGATGAGACGACACCGACGATAACGCAGGAAAAGATGTCGATCACAACTGCGATGTTTGTGTTTCTGCGGCGTCCAAGGTGGCCATATTGTTGTCATTGCGTCATTCGAGGCCGCTTTACTTATTTTCCTATGCATGCACGCGCTATGCATCATGCATAGAAAAATAAGTAAGGCCTCTTTTTTAATACTACTGTACCACTTGACTGAAGAAGCTAACTGAAAGAGGAGCTCCATTTCTTTAGTAGAGTAGGTAGAAGAACCAGTGGCGGGACAACCAGACCCAAGCTGACGTCAGCCGCAAATGCAATACTTGGGTAGAGACATACCCGTCAGAATTATTATTTTGCGCTAATATGACTTGGAACTAGACATCTGTGGACTCTTTTGCTAGATCGCTCTCTAAACATGTCTGTCTCAAACAACGTACTTTAATATTCTACCGTCCCTTGTTCTGCCGTTATCCTGCAGTGTAACCTCTCTGTGGCATGGTTATTTCGGTAGTTTTGGGCTACGGTATTACGTATGTCTACGTTACATATGTAAGACACGTATATAGCTAAACGTATCTTTCGGAGATGCTTATGACGATATACTATGTACATATTTGTCGAAGCATGATATGCACTTTTTTAACTGCAGATTGCCTAGGTATCTTCTACATTGTTCACTACAAACACCTGCACTTGCGATGGACAAAATGTATTTAACAATGGGCGATGGCATTTAGTCATTTTCCTATTCGAGCGTCTGTGCTTTACGCTTTTCCTTGTGACATTTCGGTATATCTCACCTTGTTCAAATTAGAAATCATGAAGACACTAAGTTGGAACGAACCGATCTTACACCTAAGTATACGACTTGTAAAATACAAGGCCATATCGTTGCTAGCAAGCCACCTTGCCTCCTAAAATTGGGGAAGCGGTAATTGGGTTTCAGGTGAAAGTGTTATCAGTTAGGAGTGGTGCACCTAATTCCCGCTGGCAGGTTTCCCGTCGGTGTTCGCAGTTCGTGCGGTTCGTACACAAATTAGTCAGACTTAAAGAGACTGCTTTAATGCTACAATATTAACAACATCAACCATCTCCCTAAAGTTATGGTTTTTGGCTGCGTCAGAAATTCGCTTTTGTCGCCGCGCTGCAGTACACGCGTCAGCACTGGCAAACTTTAGAACAAGGATTGCTCCTCTTCTTCTACAATGGTGGATGTGGTAGACAATCAACTAAAACTAAACCTTTTCGAGCTGAACCTCAGCCAACATTTAACGTTTACGACACTGCTTTCGCATTCATCCGAAGTAAGACGGACTCCGGATAAATACAAATGTGCAACAGTGGGGCTCGAACCCGTGTAGCACCTATGTGACTCCTCCGGTCGCGAGCGCACCAACCACGCCGCCACCGGGCTCGACGGTAGACGCGCACCTATGTGTTTCCTCCGGTTGCAAGGCGCAGATTTAAGCCACCACGCCACCGGGCTTGACAATCGATTAAAAAAATCATTTCGGGGCTGACTCTCAGCCAAGATTTAACGTCCATGGGACTGCTTTTCGCATTCCGCCTCATAGACGGTCAACCCCCATAAATACAAATGTGCAACGGTGGGGCTCGTACCCGCGCACCTATCTAGTGTCTCCTGCGGTTGCGAGACGCAGACGCATGCTACCACGCCACCGGGCTCGACTCGACAATCGATTACTACTACTACTACTACAAGCACTACGTCAGCTCTATCCAGTTAGAAGAAGTGCAATTTGCTTGCACCTGCAAAACTCACTTGACAACAAAATGATGTCAGTGACAGCTGCACGAATGCCAGCAACAACAACAGCAGCAACAACAGAAACAGCAGCAACAAAAACAGCAACAACAACAACAACAGAGTCCGCACCTCGTCGCCAGGTGGCCTTTATAGTGTTCCGCGAGTCTGATGGTAGGCTAGCTACGTGTACTTTGACGCGCGAGATAAGGGAGGGGTTACACCAAAATAGAGATTAAGAGAGATACAAAACGTGAGTGCGAGAAAGAGAGAGATAGTGAGAGATCGAAATGTTGAAGGAGAGATAGAGAGATTTCGGACATGTAGGTAAGTGTATATGGCTACACCTAGCACGTCGCCGATAGACAACATTTTCGTGCCGCTATTAATATGTCCCTCTGCAGGAAAGAGGAGCCGACGAAAACGTTGATGTTGACGACGACGACGAAGACTACGACGATGGCGCTAAAGAGTCTTGTCGGTTGCGTCCGGGATAATGTTTTCCTGGGGGGGGTAGCGATGGTGGTGCTTATGGTGATGATAGTGGTACTGGTGGTGATAATGGTGATGGTAGCGGCGAGGTAGACGGGAACAGCCACATTGGCCGGGTTGTAACCATTGCAGAGCTGTGAGGAACAACCACAGCAACGACGACGACGACGGTGTCGCGTTGATGCCACGAATGGGAAGAAGCAAAAGAAAAACAACAACAGCACAGTAACGCGGCCACCGGCTCTGCGGCCACCGTTAGCGTCTGTGGAACGGTTCTTCTTTTTCGTTTTGTTCGCCGACGGTTACGTACTATGACTGCTGCTGCTGTTGCTGCTATTGTTGATGGTGCTACTGGCAGGAAGATGCCTATTGCGGTTGGCAACAGACGACGAGAATAAGCCGACTCAATGGATGAGATGAAAGGGTGCACAGAACAACTGAGGTACGAAGGTGGGAAAGGCGGGGGGTGAGGGGGTAGGCCGACAAATGAAAGAAAAGAGGGAGCTGCTTTTGTTGATAATGATGATGTTCGGAATGAACATCTCAAAAAAGCTCTACGAGCATCGGAGTACGACCGTAATGTACAGGAGATAAATTGGGATCGCCTAGTTGGAACATCGTCGCTCTTCAACAAAGCTAAAGACGTACAAATGAAACTGGAATCTTCAATATATATATATATATATATATATATATATATATATATATATATATATATAAAGTATTGCGATGATTTATTATTCCTTTACAATACGTTTGCACACTTGGCGGTGCTCACCTTAATAAAAATTGTGGTAAAGTATATATATATATATATATATATACTTTATTACGTATCAAAGCAATATGCTTTCTGGACGCGATTATCTTTTCCTCGCGGCCGACAGACTATTCCTAGCTACAGGTACAGGAGCCTCGGTATCGAGACGACGTAACGACCGACGCCGATAACCCAGTCAGCCAGCGTTGAGCCTGGCTGGTTGGCTGGCAGGCTACCTGCGTTAAGATTAAGGTGAACCCCAGCCCCCGCCTCCCACCGGCCGGCCGTCTGCGGCCGCCGCCACCACCACCATCGCGGATGCGCAAACGGCCGTGACACCTCGTAGCGGGGGGCAAATGTCTTGAACATGTCTATCTAGCTCTCATACTCAAGTAGTTCTCTTTTCGGTCCGTAAAGGGCCATTAGACGCGTGCGCGCGGGCTGCGAGGGCATAGGAGGAACGGCCCATCTAATGGCCGCGGCGGCGTCTAACGTAGGTAGGCGGGCGAACGAGCGAAGGAATTGGCACAAGACGATACTGCGAGACTCGATGCCTAACGGCCATGAGACAGCGCGTGCCCGACCACCCGATTCGGTCAAGGCGAGCATAGAAAGGGGGAGCATCAAGGTAGAGATGAGCTAGATCTAATATGAAACTAGTCGAAGAGAATTACTACGGCGACTATGACGGCTACTACTACTACTACTACAAAAATGGTCTCGCTTGGCCACTGCAAGACGTGGTCGCGATCATCTTAGCTGTAGGAGGATCATCTATACTGCCCTGTATATGGTTACTGTGGTGAGAGATGCCTATAGTAGGCGTAGGTGCCTTGTGGTGCCTTGGTGAGGGAGTTTGAACAGTCATGACCTTCATCATCATCATAATAGTCGCCTACTCATTGGAGAAGCCCCCACATCGAGGAGCCTAGCAAAAAAATGTTCATAACATTTAAAAAAAAAAATTTAAGTTGAACAAGGCTTCCTTCTGCAAACGGGAAAAAGCGAAACGCAAGCATGTGCGCCTGTTAAATGATGCACGTATCGGCCTGTCCATCCGATGATGGCAGGATTGCATCGATCCATATCTATACATACATACCACCAGCCGAACAATCACTAAGATATGGAGATTTACGTGCTGAAGACCGCCATCCCAACATCGTAATGACAACAAGCCATAAAAAGGGGAAAACAAAGTAGATCAAGGATCGTTATCCGTATCGGGCAAAAGCGAGCATCGTAGGCATTTCGGCGATGTGGCAAAATACACATTTCCACTTTGGCATGAGAAGAACAATGATTTCAGCAGAGGAATCGTAGATCTGCAGCAGCAGCAGCAGCTCCTGTTGCTGCAGTTGCAGTTGAAACAGCCCAGCTATAGCAGCATCAGCGTGGCGTAATAGAGAAAATGAGTAAAAGTTTTGCTTACGTTGCTATTCCTCCTGCCCGTGGCCCGCCCGCCCTATTCGTCGTTATTGCATGGTTGGTTTTCTTTTAAGCACGCAAGCACGCACGTCGTTTCATTGGCCCAGTTGGCTAGTCACTTCCATTTTGATTCACAGCGGCCTGCTTTTTTGGCCGTTTGAATTTGGAGACGATCGTAGTAACCCAGCGGCTGGTTACTGACGACGCTCAACGACCGACGGCAATAAAACACTTAAGAAAACGCCGCCGACGCCGCCAACGAAGACGACGACGACGATTTATTTCTGCTCTCGATCCTCTCGGCCCCGTCCCCCTTCCCCCGAACCTCCAACCTTTCCTCCACTCCATCTCATTCGTCTGTCTCTCTCTCTCGATTTGAACTGAGTGTTCTCTAGTTACCCTCTATCTCTCGTATACATTTGTCTCCTCTTCCTCCTCACTCGTGCAATATAACCTCATCCTTTAAGAGTCGTTAGACGATTCGGCGGTGGGTGGCCTGCCTCCTCGTCCTCCTCGTTGTTGTAGCCAACCGACGAAGTTCCGCATGGCAGCGTCTTCCTGCCGCCGCTCGCAGTCTGCCCATTCTTGTGGCAAAACTTAAAGGT
This sequence comes from Dermanyssus gallinae, assembly GCA_003439945.1. NCBI lineage: Eukaryota > Metazoa > Arthropoda > Arachnida > Mesostigmata > Dermanyssidae > Dermanyssus > Dermanyssus gallinae. Next base: position 44,143 of record QVRM01002310.1, read on the forward strand.
GGCGTATTCAGAGAGCAGAGAAGACTCGAGACGTTCGCGTGCGTCTACTACGCGGCGCCCGTTCGGCGCCGGCCGCCGCTTGGGTTGCATTGGGATTGCCACCAAAGATGGGGCCGTGAAGGTGTGCGCCAAGTTGCCATTGAAGAAGGTATAGCCCACCTCGCGAGCCACCTTCCATTTCGAATAGGACATTCAGTTTCGCTGTCTCTTTCTCTCTCTCTAGCCCGCTGCTTAGACCCTCCTCTCTTCATTTCGCTAAAAAAATGAGGTTTTGTTGGCCATCATGAGCCCTATGTTATCTAATATCGTATGCGTATATATATATATATATATATATCAAAAATATATATAAGCCAGGTAAAGAATGTTTTAGAAAGCACTGCATAGGAATACGCAAGAATGTGCACATATTTATTGATAGTAACTTACATATGTATACGTACACGTGTATTAGTGACACGGTTAGCTAGTTCTTGTGGTTGCGTCCGCAGGTCTCATGTTACTGAGCTATATTTCATAACACGTGTCACGTATGTCTATTTGCTTGTTTATCTTTCCTGCTGTTTGGATGGTCATGTCAAGTCTGGCGTAAGGAAAGGGGAGGGGGCAAATCATTTAACTAACTTTCCTCCTCCTGGATTCTTGTTTTTTGCCGCAGTCGCGGCGGCCGCCGTTGTTACTCCGCTGGTCGACAAAAGTGATTTTTCACACTGAATCTCACCACTGCCCAGCACTGCGGCTCCGAATCGCTTCTCTTTGTGCGTTTACTTGATCCACTCTGCTCTCAATTTTTCTGCCGTTTCTGTTTGAAGCTTGTTGTTGCGCGCCAACGTGAAAGAGAGCTCCGATGTCTTCCTCTTCTTCTTTTTCGTCATCGTCGTCGTCGTCTCTTGGTACAAAAACAGAGTTTAGCGCGACGGCTACCATTCCTATTGCGACTACTATTACTACTACGACTACTGCTAGACCTCCCTATTGCGGCACAAATTACGTCGCGTCCATTTCTTCCGCCCTTTCGCCCTGCCACCCCCCTTCCCGCCTCGACCCCCGTCCTGTTCTAAACACCCCTCTATTCTCGCAGCTTCCAAGCTGCGGAGGGGTACGGCGGAAGTACGCCAGTGTGGCTCACGCCAGGGGTCAGCGCGGCAGTGGATGTCGAATAAAATTATAACGTCCTTTCGACTGACCGCCTTCGCGCTAGGCGCTTGTTCGCTCGCTTGCCGCCGACGCCTCCGACGACTTGTGATCTTTACTTGCCTCCGCTTCCCGCTCCCCCGCTCCCCGTTTAAGCGCGGCGAACCCCACCTCCGAACCCCACCCGCGAACCCCACCTCCCTCTTCCCAGCTCCCAGCCCAAGCCTGGCTGGAATGACGGCCGTCGTCGTGATGCCGGCACACGGGGCACACAAGCGACATTAGCCGCTTATGCGTACGCCAGCCACCACCCCCCAACACCCCCACCACCCCCACCACTGCCGCCGTCGTCACTTAGTTTTTCTGGCTGTTCCGCTCAGTTACTGCAGATAGACTGGTTCAGCAGAGAGCAGCAGCGGGGGCTCGTCCGTGTGTCCGTTTAGCCAACACGCGTTTTGTATGGGGAGGTGGCGCACAGGGAGGGTTTGCTTCTTGGACACTACTGATTTTGCAAGAGGTGCTGGTCCGCGGCTACTGCGGACACACCACCGACGATACCGACACCACCCGTTATCATGTATGCATCTTGTGGAGCGGACTAGACCGGGGCAGAGCTCGCGACCTCTCCTATATTTATATGTATATATATATATATATATATATATATATATATAGAGGGGCTGCCTCAAAGATAAGCTCGACTGGTAGCACTTCTCACAAGCCCTAGTGTAGTTAGTTACTCACATTTCCCTGTAACCATAAAATTAAATAATAAATATAACGTCAATTAAAAAAAAAAAAAATATATATATATATATATATATATATATTTAGGCGAGATTGAGAGAAAGTGTAATGGATCCCATGATGTGCTTAGTAGTGAGCTCAGTGCGGTGGCGTCTCAGAGTCTCCGAAGTCCAAATTTCCACGTTTATCCACTTTAGCTTGGACGTCCCACAGATTTGCCGGTGCCGCCGCGGTCGCTGATGCCCGCACGGCATGCTGACCCCGAAGACTAAGCGAAAAAATCTGCCGCGCGCGGCGCCGGCCATCTCTGTCCACGACCATTTCTTTGTTCGGGCTAGTCGACAGTCTGGCTCTCTTCTCCCTTCTGGCCTTGGAGTCTTCGGACACACGTTTTTAGCGCGTGTCTGCTGAGTAAAAACGTCTGGCGTGGACCGACTGCAGCAGCGAAGCTGATGAGGTGGTTCGCCTCGGCGACGCCAGTCGCACAGTATACGACCGCGAAGGTTGGACTGATAGGCAAGTGATGCCTTTACGGGGGCTGCTTCTGAGCGTCTTGTTTAAAGGCGGCAAATGCGGAGTGCTAGCCTCCAAGGTCAAGGGCGCACGTTCTGTTTCACAAAAATGTGCTGAGGGAGCACTGCCGAGTACAATATATATATATTTTTTTTTTTCATATATATTCGATGAAATTATGCCAACGGTATTATGGTATACTACATAGAGCGGCGTTCGCTTTGTGATTCTTCCTCACCTGGTCACTAGCTTGTAAGGTGTACTTTCAGGAGAACCATGCTGAACAAACAATAAAACATTTAGGAATACTTTTAGGATTTCTGAGTTCCGCACGATAGGCGCCCTAAAGAGAACTACGCTTTAAACGAGCATTTGGTCTTGTGAACAACGCGAGTCGATGGTCGGTTATACCCCAAACCGTTACTAATTAATAAATATACCGATTAGTCACTTTTCCGTAAAGTCTCCATAAGGGTCATCATCATCGGTTTTAGAAGATCGACTTTAATGTATTTTATTTGTTTTATTAATTTTTAATAGATGTTCATACAACCGTGGTTTCGTACCGCCCTCCAGCGATTTTCCCTTGTAGGAAAAGTCGGGGACGGGAGCTAGAAACAAGGGAGCAACGTGGTTTAAAAAACACTTCTTGCATTTTGCTTATTTAGAAATTAAATGCAAAGGCGTTGTTGCGCGCACTTGCCCTGTGTTTTGACGTGCACGTTGACCTCGACCGACAGTTTTGAATATATTGTCTCACGTCGGGGTTGGACACAAATGATCCACAACGCATACCCCCGGTTAGCCCGTCCGCTCTGGCGGGTACCCATCTTATTCACGCTGCTTTCTTTCGGACGAAACTGCGCCCAGTGACGGAGCCTTTCCTTGCTGTGACAGTGACATCCTGAGACGTGCGTCTCGTCTTGTCCTCTTTGTCTGTGTACGGGTATATGGCGTACGTGTCACACCGAGGGCGGCCGAGTAGGCAGCCGAGTGTCAGGGCTAGGGTAGGAATCTCGTTGTGGGGCAACATCCGAGTTGGGGCTGTTTGGGGTGGGGTGCGGAGAACACACGCGGCCATCTTGATGACTTGATCACTCACCGACGCAGCCCTCCTCGGTATTCCTGGAAGAGGCTCCGGGTGGCTTCGTACGGGGACCACATCGTCTCGTATGACAGTTCGCTACAAGATGTGACCTCCATTTTTTTTATTCGGTCGTTCTTGTCCCCAGCACTCACTGACATTGTATATTATGGAGGTGGTTAGCGAGGTCATGCTGCATACTCAGCTTGTTAGACACAATATGTATGTGTATGTGTCAATGTATGTATGCATATATATATATATATATATATATTGCTTTTTGATTAACGTAATTAAAGTCCATAATTGAGATATATTTCATGGCATGCTTCCGGTCGGCGAGCTTTTTACACATGCGAATTAAACGCTTGTTGTGACACAGCCACTGAAGAAGATGAACGTGATACGTACTATGACTAATGTTGATGTCTGGAGCTGTGTGATAGGGCGGTTCGCCGGCGGTCAATGTTTTGCCGGGTTTTTCTAAATATGTTATTTCACCAGTTTCAATAGTGCAAACGGTTGCATAGCTGTACATGTACATACATAGTGCATATATGCTCTGAATTTTGCGTCGTTGAAGATGTCGTTGTATTACCAATTATGGATAAGCATTAAAGGTTCGGCTATAGAAACTATTGAAAGCAGGCTGTTAGAAAGATGAGACTGCATCACATAATTTTAGACTTCAGGCACAAAAGTTGCATTTAAATATCATACTTATGAATCGCGATAGACGAGTCGCGGTCGATTGTAGGGCTATAAGTTGTCGAAGTGGAGACTGTACGGTGGTTGCTGGGACAGAGTTGAACAAAGATGAGGAATGGGATGCTAGTAGTTCAACCCTCTCTCCGTTTGAAGTCGATGCAGACTGCGAGGCTGACTTCAGAGTTTGTGGCGACTTGTTTATGATGAGGCGCGAGTTGACGTAGCGGAACAGGGACCGGCTGCTCGTGACACTTATGCTGCTCATATCGGTCAGGATGCAAAGACGCTTTGTTTGCTTTGTTCATGAGTTTCCGATGGTGTGCAGTGGACGCGACAGGGTCGTATACGAAGAGATTGGCTTGTAGTTGCTCGAGATGGGCTGGGTACGGGCGCAAATTCTTAGCTTTGATTAGAGCACAGTTTCTTGTTGGTCCCTGTTCAATCTTTCATCTGCGTGAAGGCTTCGATACGACGAAATAGACAGCACCGCGTGAACGTATCCACATCTATTTCGCTAGCATCATAGCAGTCTACCTAAAGATCATGTTCCAGTCGACCAAGCTAAAGTTGTATCTGGCCACTGTCTCGATATTCAATTGCTGAAAGTCGAATCCACACAACAATTGCACTGATTGTGACGTTAATTTTGAGACTCATCGAGATAAGCTTGCAGTTAATTCAAACCATGGGGTCGCGGACGTCAATGCTGTCCATGACTTCATGATGAGTGTATAAAAGAATGATGGACATTAATGCATGTGTGTATATATATTTATATGTATATATTATACATATATATATATATATATATATATATATATATATATATATATATATATATATATACGTCGGCTGCCATTTAAATCCGACCGGTGGTGCGTCTGATTCTGTGCTATAAATAACAACGGCGATCGTTTATTTGATCACGAACGGACTATAGCAGGCTAGACCGATCTTGACGCGTGTAGAGTGTAGGGTGTAGACTGGGTGTAGAGGGGTTTACCTATCGACAGATTGCTGCGATATGTAGTAGGCGCCGTCGTCGCCACGGGCTGCGCGCGCTGGTGTCGGGCGTACCTTGCGACACAAAAACGCGCTCTCCAGGAATTTGCGGTCCGCTGTTACGCGATGAAGTAGTGGTGGACGCTGGACTTCGGGGGGAGGGGGAGAGGGGTCGGCGACTGCGGCGGAGGCGGTGGCGGCCGCCGATCGAACCCCTGAGTCTCCCCCGAGTGCTCTCAGCTACCGCTAGCTTTACTACTACAACAACTACTACTACTACGACTATTTTCGCCGCCGCCAGCTTCTCCTTCTTCTTCTTCGACAGCCGCCGCGTTAAAACCTCCGGCTCCTGGTCTCCTACTGTCTGGATGGCTCGCTGGGAGCGTGCGCGCCTGCTAGCATTCGCATCGCTGTGTAGACTTCTAGCTCTAGCAGAGTTGGCGCAGCACCTACCACCTACATCGTATCCCATCCTACCTACCTATGTAGCCCGTTTTCGACAAAGAATAATGGCGAAGGGGGGAGCGAAGGACAACGGACAAGGGAGAGACAACGCACCGGCCATTCAGCCATTCTGTCAGACAGCGGACAGCCGCCGTCATCTGTTCTGTCGATGGGATGCTGCAAAAACAAGTCGAGATGCCAGCATGTGTCATCCCAATCGTGCGAGCGAGCTGGCGACCCACCGATCGACTGGCCGACCAACTGTTGTACACTTTTTATGTCATACGCTGCGTACACATGCACAAACACGCACATACAGACATACACGCATATTCATACATTCGTTCATACACACGAGAAAGTACACACATACAGACACATACAAACACACTGGCTCTGGAGTAAAGGCGGCTACTCACCAACCTCTGGTCTGTCTGTTCTACTGCACTACACGTTCGGTTCTTCCTCTTCTTCTTCTTCGTCTTCTTCCTTACGACCCTACCGAAGCCGTCGTTTTCAGTGTCGTTCTCAGGGTTGTCGGGGTTGTTGTTGCTGTTGCTGCTCTTACGTTGTTGTTGTTGCTGCTGTTGCTGCTTCTGTTGTTGCTAATGTTGCGTTGATATTGTTGTTGTAGCTCTTGTTGCTGATGTTGTCGTCGTCGACCTGCTTCGACTAGTGCTGCTGGTGCTATTGATGATGCAGATGTTGTCGTTGTCGTTGTTGTTGTTGTTGTTGTTGTCGTTGTTATTGCTGTTGTTGGTGGTGGTGGTGATGGTGCTTCTTCTTCTGCACCACCCTTTCGCCACCCCACCAACAACGACAACAACAACAACAATCCCTCCTACACCACTTTAGACCCACCCGGATGCCTTATCTCTTTCTCTTCCTCCCTCTTTCACTTACTCACTCGCTTGGACATCCATAGTCTAAGCCTAGTAGAGGCATTTACTAGTCATACACGTACACTACTACATGCAGGACGTCAATGACGATGCGCTCATGCGCACACACACACACAGAGTCAGTGAACAGGACAGAGATAAAGCAAGAGAGAGAGAGAGAGAGAAGAAAAAATGAGTGAGGTAAGAGGAACTCCCCCTGCGCTCCTCCCCCCGGGCGCTGAGGGGACACGAAGCCATACCAACTGTTCTTCTCTCAGAGCGTCAACGATGGTAGCGTTGCTGGTGCCGTTTCTTCACCCGCAATCCCCAGAGTCATCGGCGGCGACGGCGGCGGCGGCAGCAGACGCCTGTGTGTATGAGTGTGTATATCTGTGAAGACCAACAGTAAGATAGATAAAAAGATAGACAGATAGATAGAGGGAGAGAAAAAAACTGTTCGAAACGAGACGACGACGACGACAACAACAAAAAAGAGCTCAATAAAAGCCATCATCAACCCCATCTCTATTCTCCCATCCACATTATCCTCCTCCTCTACCTCGATTTTCTTCACATCCTCCATCCTCTTCTCGATCCAGGCCTCTCTCTCTCGATCTCTAGCTGTTCCAGTCGTAGTGGTGCGTTTCACCCCTCTGCTACCCCCTAGACCGGCCACTGCACCACTGCCGATGCTAATGCTGCTCCTGCTGCTGCTTTTGTTGCTGCTGAACCCTGTCCTACTCGTCCTCCTCCCGCTTTTCCCTCGAATTCCCGAACCCCCGCCCAATGGGCGGCAATCGACGCTGGCGCGCTGTTGTCCACCTCTTTCGCTGAGCTGTCCCCACCTTCTGCCCAAGCAACCCCATCTCCCCTTGGTCGTCCCCCCCCTCTCTCTCTCTCTTGTTCGAATGATGTCCCGCGTCGTTCACTCATGTCTAGGTATTACTTCTACGGCGACTGGAACGAAGACGGCTACGGCTACTACAATTACGACGAATACGACTCTTGCGACTTACAACGCTAGAATAGCCAGGCATATTAATGCGTTCTGGTCAAGACAGGTCTGGCCTGCGTTGGCCTAGCCTGTAGCGAGAGAGCGAGCCTTTCGCCATTCTAATTCCCAACATCATCAGCTCCGTCACCATCACCACCATCATGGACATCGCGGCGGCCGCTACCGCCCCCGCCCCCGCTTCTATCATGATCATAAAACACACCGTCCTCAGAATCGGTACCAACCTCATCATCATCACCATCATCATCCATTTATCCATTCGTTGGTTCGGTCGTTGCTTCGTTTGTTCGTGCGCCTATCAGCGTCGATGGCCAGCGGAACAGCTAGGCCGAACAGCCTAGCCTGGACACACCTACAACCTAGCCTGGACACCTACTCTTTAGTCACCATCATCACCATAGTTAGTTACCATCATTATTGTCATTGTCATTGCAATCATCATCATCGCCAGTATCGCCATCATCAGAATCATTATTGCCATTTAGCCTACCAGCCCTGCGCTGTTCCTACGTTCCCTATGCTTAATCCCCTATAGCGGTAGTGGCAGCAGCAGCAGCAGCAACAGCAATATCAGCAATAGCAGTAGTAGTAGAAGCAGAAGTCGAAGAAGAAGCAGTATTCATAGTAGTACGCATGGACGCAGTAGCAGTAGTAGAAGTAGCAGCTGTAACAGCAGTGCCATCATCACAACGGTACTGTTTGTGTACCTATCGAATTGTCGTGAAACAATCTGCACCGACCGACCCGACGGGCTCGACATGCCTCCGTCGGACAGACGCTCGCACGCCCATCTCTGCTGTCAGATGACCTGCTCAGAGTGGCTTCGGCCGCCGATGGTGCCGCCGCCGCAGCTATAGCATAGGCATTTATCTCTCACCAGTGCCAGTTCCCGCCTTCCTGCTTAATAGTTTGCCTTAATAGTTATTTTGCACAACCAGTTGTCGTTAGCGCTCGCGAACATCCGCACACACCCACACCCCCAGATACACGCAGAGACACTCATCTCTATATATCTACAAAGGCAGGCAGACGACATTGTGAGAGACGCCTCTAACATATTCACACACATCATTCACACACATTTCACACAGCCACACGTCTGACGACGAAGACTCATTAGAGCAAGAGAGAAAGTTAAGAGCTGCTGAGCCAAACCGAACACAGCATTCGAAGCAGTTGATAATGCAGTGATGGCGAACAAAAAAGGGGAACGAGATCCAGGAAGATATGGCGGATAAATACGCCAGTACTACTTACTTCTACTAACACGACTACTACTACTACCGCCACTAACTAGAATTTCAAGGGGGGATGAAAGAGAGGAGGAAGAGCGCGGGCGTCATGCAACGCTTAAGCGTGGCTTAACTAAACATTTGTTATGATTTTTATGGTTATGCATCTCCCGCATCCCGCCTCCCGCACAACGGTGTCACCTATCCAGCTCGCAGCCCTGTTAAACTTCATTTTGTACGCAACTTAACGACGACGACATTAGCAGCGACAACAACAGGAACAACGACAACAGTAATAGCAGCAACAAAAACAGCAGCAGCAGCAGCAGCAACAACAACAACAACCATAACAATCGCCTTAACTCGAACAGCAACGACAAAAACCTATCAATAACGACAAGTTCCTGTAGGGGGTAATGGTGGTGGATATGGGCCTGGGGCTAGGGCCGCGGCATCAGTGGCGCAAGAACAACACAACAACAATCCGTCAACGAGATCCGAACACCGCTGCTGTTCGAAGAGAAGAAGGAGGAGGAGGAGGGGAAGCGACAGCGTGACATCATCAATGGTCTTGTTGGCGTCTAGTTGCTCCACTGACCAGATTCTAAGCGTACAACCCAATCCCTTCCCATCTACCTCCCGCCCGCCCGTCCGTCCGTCCGTCCGCGTTTAGGCCGCCTCTGGCTGAACAACTCCTGCCCTTGTCTGCCCGTCTGTGTACTCTAGATAGGTAGATAGACACAGGCGGCGCACCGGCACTCGCACCCCGCGTTGTGAGTACGTGTCACACTCACAATGTTGATCCAGCAGCAGCAGCAGCAGCATCAGTTCTACTACCACGACTACTACTAGTACTAGTTAGTGTGGTCTTTGAGCAGAACTAAATGCCCATTTGTCGCGCGAGCGCGGGTTTTTGTAGGCGTGCGCGGACAGACGACATGCTATGTACACACATATATATATATATATATATATATATGTGTGTGTGACGACAGATATATCTGTATAAATACATACGTTTTTAGTGATACGCATATCTCGTATGCGTAGATATTACATGCACGCGTAGGCATATACGCTGTATGTGTAGGCATATTGTTGCTTTACTGTGGCTAAGCATGCGCTTATAATAGTATTTAATAAATTCGCACGTATATATATATATATATATATATATATATATATAAAACTGTAACAGTGCGTTATAGTAAAAAAAATATATATATAGGGTGTGTGAGTGAATAGTAAGTACGCGCGTGCAGGCGCGCCACCATGTTTACTCGACGCCCGCTTAGGGCAACTGCTGAACGAGCGATTGCAGATTCATTTTCTCTACCAGATACGAATACGTAGAGGGATAGAGAGCGCGCCCGAGATAGGTAGTGAAAGAAAGAGAAAGAGAGAGAGAGGTGGGTAGACACACAGGTAGGCTGGTGGCAGAAGGGAAGACGGACAAAAGAACTTTTGTATGCAGATGGGGGCCCCGCCCGTGCACGCTCGCTTTAGCAATGCGTTGTCAGCGTGTCGAGGTCCGCATTATGCAGTTCTGGTCGGTCGGAGTACGGACGACGAAGACGACCACGACGAAGTAGTCGAGTTCGTAGTACTTACGCAGTCACATAAGGCACGAGGCATATCGAGTGATCGCAGCGCTAGTTCATCATCGTCATCATAGGACGAACGAACGAATGAACGTTGTCGTCGGACTAGTGCTTCGGCGAGAGAAGTAGGTGGTGTACTTGAGTCGTTTTTGTTGCCGCCACCAGCGTAAAGCCCTCACAGCTGAACGGAGGCGGACAGACAGGCGCGCAGATTGTTGCCCTTGTTGCGTTTGCCACTCGACATATGAATGAACGAATGAGTCAATCAATCGGTGCATTGATGCGTTCATTCATGAATGGATGGATGGATTAATTCATTACATGATGGATAGATGGATAGATGGATGGAGGGGTGTATCGGTTGGCTGATTGATTGATAGGTGGGCGGACGGGCGGGCGGGCGGTCAAACACGCTGATGAATCAACAAATTATGAATGTATGAATAATTGCTTGATGACCGACCGTCTGTGCCACACATGCGCTTACATGCGCAAATACAGCTAGCGAAAAAAAGGAGAAAAGGCACACAAAAACAAGACAGAAAGAGAAACCTAAACGAAGCTCACTTGCGCTGAGTACGCCTATTTTACTATGCTACCTATCCAGCGCCTTCCCACGCTACTTCCGGTGTCCTCGACCCGATGTAGCTAAGGTCGGAATGTAGGGCCGATTCTGGAATCGTCAAAATAATACTACAGTTAAGAGTAGTTGTAAAAACCCTTACTAATAATTAAGAGAAGAGAAAGGGGAAGAAGAAGACACAACAACAACAACAACCACCACCACAGCAACACCAGGCGGCCCAACGAGTCGTTAGAAATTCACGAATATGATAGGCATGATGGATGAACGTTGCCATGCATCGAGGTTGTCACACAGCTGAGCCCTTTAGTTACTGTTCGGGCTGACTCTTAACCAACATTTAATAAAATCCACGACGGAATTGCTTTCTCAGTGCATTGTAGGACGGATACTTTCTGTCTCTGCTCTGGGATCGTCGCGGCGCCTCCTGCAGCCAATACGGCGAAGCCACCCGGAACGCGCGTGGGTTCTGCGCCATTGCCGTTACGTCGGTCGCTCAATAGTAGACTAACAACATTCTCAAGTCATAGGTAGATGGCTGGGCTGTGATCGCTTCAGCGATGGGCAATCTGGTGGGCGCCCTGTGTCAGCATTTCGACGTAGCTCTACATTGCCCACTGTTCTTAGCGATCTCGATCCAGCGATGGGCGATCCGGTGGGCGTCCCGTGTCGACGTTTCGACGTGGCGCTCAACATTGCCCAACCGTTCTCAGCGTTCTGGATCCAGCGATACATTATCATCAGTCGATCGTCCAGCCGATTTGCCGCCCACGCCGATGAGTTGGCTGAGGAGAATCGAACGGCAGGACCCCAGCGAGCAGCAACCGCTGCTGCGTGCTGCGATGGAATTTCGTATTCTGCTTTAACTACGCATAACTAGCAGCAATAAGTCTGTCACAGTAGATATATGTTTCTCAACTCTTGTTTGACAACCCTTTGCGCAGGTACTTAAACATAAAGAAACGGCACCGCTGACGCCGTTTCCAAGCAGCTTCTATATAGGACGGCTCTGTGCGTGTGTGCTGTGGGAAACATCTGTAGATGGTTCAATGTGGTATTGGTTTGTAGAGAGGAGATGATATTAGCCCATCGAGTGGCGGATACGTATTTACTAAAATACACATGAGTGTTTATATATATATATATATATATATATATAGATCAAATTTGAAGTCTATTCGCGGAACCATAATTTTGAAATGCTCAAGTTTTGTAACAATATATATATATATATATATATATATATATATATATATATATATATATATATATATATATATATATATATATATATATATGTAAAATACAGAAGGTTGTATATTATAAACTCCTAGCTCGTACTTCAACGTCTGTGCTGTTCATCTGCACAACGCGGCTCATCGGACTTCCACTGGCTAAACGATCACAATTTACAAGGTTGATCACTGCCGCCGCCGCTGCTGCTGCTGCTGCTGGTACAACTGCTATTAGCGTGTCCGGAGTCCCTCGCCAGAAGCAATATTGTTTTAACGAGCAATGAAGTAGTTTCGGTAACCCAAAAAAATACGGTTATGTAGCGGGGGTGAGTCGTTGTCTTCTTGCTACCGCTGTTGTTGTGGTTCTTGCTCTTGTTGTTGTTGTTGTTGTTGCCGTTGTCGTTGTTCTTGTGATTGTAATCATTGTTGTTGTTGTTCATCTTTTTCGTCGACGTAGCTCGTAGCGAAGACGACGACGACGACAACGACAGCAACGACGACGACGCAGAGCAAAATGAGCAAGACGAAGGAGTTGAAGAGAGCTAGCTTCCTACTGATCCCAACACTGTGGTTTTGCCAAATCATCCCTCACCTCGTCCGATGAAGGTGTAGACCCAAGAACCCCCGGGGGTAGTCGGGTGGGTAGCCAGCCAGCCAGCCAGCGAGCGACCGAGCCAAGACAGTCGTCAGTTACTGAAGGAAGACTGAAGGAAGAATGGCTACGAGTGGTAATGATAGTATCGTCTCGTGCTACTCCGAGTAGATCGTACTAGTAGTAATATATCGTAGTAGTAGTAGTAGTAGATCGTACTAGTAGTAATAGAGGTAGTGGAGTTGTGGCAGCAGCAGCAGCGGTGGATGGGGTGGGGGTTGTGACTACGGCCAATCGACCGACGCTTCCTTCTTTTCCTTCCCTAACAGCTTGGCTGTAACGGGACGGTGGCGCGCGCGCGCGCGGGGAAAAGAGGGATGGATGTACTGGCTGCTCGTTGTCTCGTCGGCCAACATAAAGAACAGCCGGTTGAGCCAAGACTGACGTCGTGGATGAGGACAACAATGACGATGACGACGACAACAACAACAACAACAACAACAACAACAACAACAACAACAACAGCAACAGCAACAACGACTACGACGACGACAACAACAACGATTAATAGCAGGACAGTTGTTGCAGAAGCAGCAGCGACCGCAACAGAGACACACGGGCCGAAGAATTGTGGCGGCACCGGTGGCAATGTCCTGAGTATGCAGGATGAGTGTGCTATTGATTGGGAGGGACCGCTGTCGAGCGGGACCGCTGTGCCCACGTTGTGTTTCGAGTTGCGTCGACGATGCCGATACGCGAGGAAGACGGCGTAAACGCTCTTCTTTGCTCTTGCAGACAATGCGTACGGTATGCGGCGGCAGACGCCCTGCTTCTTGCTTCGAGATGCGGCTGCTGCTGATGATGATGATGATGACAATGTTAACGATAATGCTAATGATGATGATGATGATAATGATGACGATGAAAGTGACAGTGATGATGATAGTGATGGTGATGATAATGATAGAGACGAAAAAGAACGCTGCTGTTCGTGCATTGACGACGCAGGACAGAAGGTTTGCGTATCGGTGGACGAAACGGCGTCGGTCGTGCGTCTGCAGTGTGAGTCTGTGAATGCACATGCACACCCATGTGTGATGCATATCGATGTGGAGAGGTCTACTTACGGCGACGGCCGGCCTCAACAACTGCGATGACAACAAAAGCAGCAATAACAAGAACAACAGCAACAACGGCAATAACAGCAACCATAGCAGCAACTACAATGGCAACAACAGCAATAACAACAATGACAACAACAACAATAACAACGGCGACAACAACAACAACAGCAGCAATAACAACAACGATAAAACAACAACAACAACAACGGCGACAACAACAACAACAATAACAATAACAACGGCGACGACAACAACAACAACAACAACATAACAACGGCGACAACAACAACAACAATAACAACGGCGACAACAACAACAACCACAACAACGGCGACAACAACAACAACAACAACGACAAATACTGCGGTAACAGTAGCGAGCGGCAAGAACGCGGCGGCTGTGGCGACGGCGGCGTGATTTAATGTCGAGCGTCAGTCAGCGCTCGCAGGCAGGCTGGCTGGATGCCGCCGCCGCCGCCACCACCACCGGTGTTACTGCTACCGGGCCAGACGGCCGTAAGGTCTCGCTTTTTCCGAGCTGACTGCTCGAGATCGAAGAGCATCGACCGACTCCCGGCTGCCGGCTACCTAGATAGGCTAGGCACGCTCTGCGAGCACGAGTAGTCGGTAGTTTAGAAGGAGAATCGCGAGCCGAGAGGATGAAGGGGGACGAACGTTTAGACCGACCGAGCGACCGACAGACAGACAGACAGACAGACAGATAGAGTACCGCAGCCTTTCTTTTGGCTACCTTGCGTGGGCGTCTAAATAGTAGTAGATCATCAGCAGCAGCAACATCACCAGCAGAAGCAGTAGGAGGAGATCGCGGTGAAACCAAATCGAACGGACGGCAGCATGAAGAGTGGGGTGGTGGTGGTGGTGGTTGATGGGGGCTCTGAGAGAAGACTCACGGACGGAAACGAAAAGAAAGTAAAAACGAACTCGTCAGAATCAACAAAAGGCAATGTTACGCGAAGGGAGGGAGGAGACACCCCGAGACAGAAGACGACGACGATGTCGTTGCCGTCTGCAGTAGTGACAACAACAACAACAACAGTAGCAGCAACTATTGTTGATGTTGTTGTTGATTACATTGTTATTGTCGTTGTCGTTGTTGTTGTTGTTGTTGCTACTGCTGTTGTTGTTGTTGCTGTTGTTGTCTTTAGGCTGTCGTAGCAGCCACAGCAAAATACTGTGGTCGCTAGTCCATGACTAGCGTATATGAACTTCTTGTGCGTAGCTCGGAGCGCGCCCGGGCGCGCGCCCGCTTCTTCAATTCATTCTCAATTATTTTACGAACGCTGACACACTTACGCGATCAAACACATGCACACATATATATATATATATTACGGCCTTTCGAGGATACGCCGCTCGTACGAGACGAGAATCTCTATGTTAACGATACCTGATGATTACTCAGGCGCTGCTTAACTGAGAGACCGAAATGAGAGGAGAGGCAGTACTAGTACAGTAGCAGTACTAGTCTGTCATAGTCACAGCAGCAGCAGAAGCCGCCACCGCCGCCTTAGCAAGGCATAATCTGGCCTGGTCGAAACTAGTAGAAGAAGTGAATGAGTGAATGAGTCTGATATAGTGCGTATGAACTAGAAATAGATTGGTGAAGTTCTATTAACGGCGATTGGCGAACGGCGCCCCCGTTCGAACGGCGCTGATTAGTCGGATGAAATTGATGAGAAAAAAGAACGCGGGTCGGGCCGGGCCGGGCCTCGGAGACGCGTGACCTCAACGCGAGTGGCGAGCGCCGCGCGCCGCGCGCCGTATCGGTCAGCTGCGATGCGGCCCGCTGCTCGGTTACCGTACCCTTCATCCGCACCATCATTATCATCACCATCACTACCGCCACCGCTGCGGCCGCCGCCAATCATGGCCTTCATCTCACGTAGCGGCTGGCAGGCTTTCTCTACTTCACCTATCTAACTATATTGCTCGGTCGCGTTTATAGTTCATAGTTTAATGCTTACAGGTTTTTAGTGCCGAGAATTCAAAGTTGCCGCGCATCGTTACGATGAAATCTTTCCCCGTTGTGATCGTCGTTATGGTGGTAGCAGTTATTATTGTTGTTGTTGCTGCTGCTGCTGCTGTTGTTCCTGCTACTGCTGCTGATGTTGTTCCTGCTGCTGCTGATGTTGTTCCTAAAGCGTTTTTTTTTTTGTTTTTTGTTCTCATTGTTCAAGCTGTTTGAATATCGCTCTTCTTCTCGATATGAGTATGATTCCTACGAACGATGGCATTGTTGGTGTTACCCTTATTCCACGACGGTATCTATTTGATGCAGGTAGTGCGCCAAAAAGTGATGTTTGTCCCTTGATTACTCACTCTTCAATTGCTCCCTGCATGTTACCTGCGCAATATGTTTAATACATTTGTTCATAACATGTATCTAACATACATATGTGACTTAAATACATATGTGACCATGTACTTATGTCACATTACATACATGCGTTGTAATGTGCCATGATAAACTTCAAGCTAAATTAAAGCTCAGAAGTAGAAGTAGTAGTACTACTAGTCATCGTCGTAGTAGTATTAGAAGTAATAACAAAAAAAAAACACATTTAGTCTTGTTCTTTGTCGCGTGTGTGACAATTAGGCAACAAGTGCTCGGTTGTTGACGTAAGGTCTGTAAGAGCATTGAGGTTCAAAAAATGGTTGGCAAGCTAGATGTGTATCGCTTTAGACAATACAACGAAGGAAGGCAACGACAAGACCACAGATTTTCATCAACACCTCGAACTATACGAGATGAAAATGTGGACAAGAGTAGCTAGTTATTCGTGATAATATGGAATTTCTCGTTTATATAAGCGAATCTTCACCCTCCCCCCGATGCAATGCAGATGGGTCTGTTCGCTCCACTTGATGCATGCGCCCTGCATTCTCCAATGCTTTAAAGTTGTTCACACGTGAATATGACCGGCTTGTTGTTGTGCTAGGCAAATGATTATGAGCAAACAGAACAATGCTTTCTGACACGAAGAATTCAGACACGAAGGAAGGTTAGTTCTGATCCTGCCGGTCTTAACCAGTCTCCGCTAGCTAACCATGCGGGCTGATCCTGCGTTTTGTCTGTTTGTCATCTTTATTTCGGTGACTCTGAGTTCTCTCGGTGGGAGCAGAGTTACTGCTGTTGAGGTCGTAAGACATCGACATCGTCGTGGTCGTCGTCGTCGTTGTTGTCATTCGATCAAGTATGAACAACACGCAAGCATGCATCAGCTCGTAAGCTGTTCGATTCTTATACTAGTGGTTGGCTGGGGGGCCTGGGGGTCCGAGGGGGCCTGGAAATCCGAGGGGGGCCTGGGGACTCGGGGATAGTCAACGGCGGTGTCTCGCGGCAGAGGTGCAGGCAGAGCCGCTCGAGACAATGAAATTGGCCGGGGGTTCAGTGCGTAGGCGGGTGATGCGTACAAGAGCCGTCGCTGGTTTCACTTGTACCATTCCTACTACTACTACTACTACTACGACTGCTACTATGGCTACTATAAAGCCGACGAGGACTACTCCAGCTGCCATGATTAGTAATAGTCATAGACAGTAATAGTAGTAATAATAGTCGGGGGGGGGGACGGGCTGGGAATCGGGGGGAATGATGGCGGGGGTGGCGGGAGGGACACGCTGCAGAGTACGGGCACTAGACAGACTAAAGAGATCAGAGAGCTCAGCAAAAATTGCCCACTCGTCTTGCGTTGCTGCACGAACAAAAACGCTTGGAGCTTCTTTGCTCCAGCGTGGTCGGTCCCGCTGCTTTGATCCCATCATTGCGGTTGTTACGCGTCGTTGGCTGAAGCTAAGGGGGTGCTGCCGGTTTTGACGATGAAGACCACGACGACGTCGTCGTCAACAATGGCAACAAGAACAGCAACAACGACAACAACAATAGCAATAACCACAACAACAACAGCAACCACAACCACAATAACAACCACAACAACAAAAACAACAACAGCAATAACAACCACCCCCATCATATTCACAGCGTTCATGATGACTCGGCATTGTCTTTGCCCATCGAGGACGAGGGGGGAAGATGGGGTGATGGTACCATGGGCAAGTGGGGCGCTGGTGCAACGAAATGGCCGATGCTGCTAAGGTTTAACCACCATTTGCATGTAAGCGCCTGCTCACATGCAGCCAGCCAGGCGAGTCTGTCTGGCTGGCTCTATGCGTGCGTGCCTACGTGAGGGCCGCCACGAAGGCGTCGACGCGGGACTCATTCACCTCCCTCGCACGAAATCGTCGTCGGTCAGCAGTAGTAATAGAAACGACACGCAAGTAGTTGTGGTCGCCCCCCGTAGCGTAGATCCTGACGACCTCGTAGTTGTGCAAAGCACGCAGCTCAAGCGTTGCCGAACCCCCCGTGTTTTTTCTTTCACTCCTTTGATCCCCTCTACTCTCCTGGCTTCGCTCTGTCTCTGAGTCTTACTCTCGTCTCCCTGACTGTTCTTCGCTCAATGTCTATGGCTAACTCGCCCACGGAAGTATGGCTGCAAATAAACTTCGGGCTGTGTGCCTCCGGCGGTTGTCTAGCAACAAATAAAAATGTCATTGATCGTCATTGAGACGCCGGACGTTGCCAACCTCTGACGCCGCCTTGACGTATGGCTCCTAGCTAGCTGGCAAAAGTCTAAAGTCTAGCAATGACAGTAGTGGCAATTGCTAAAAATCGAGATGCGGGCCCGTGGGCAGCCGGGCGTGCCTACGGCCCCACCAGCAACAACGCCAGATCGGGATGGTGGCGTGTTCACAAAAAGTGCACCAAAGTGCGCATTGTTCATTACCGTATTTGACGTATTTGATTCGCATGAAAAGTGTTAGATATAGGCTGGGGGGGGGGGTGAGGGGTGATTTGCGGTGGCTAGTAGCAGGCCAGCAAATACCAACGTATTGTTGATGTAGACTCACAGCTTGACTCACTTACAACAAGTCGACACAACAAGTCGAGTGCATTCATTCATTCGAAAGTTGGAACATGCGGAGTGTATATATCCAAACGATCGATCGCGGCACGGCAAATGTTAGTTCGGTTTCTTCCTCGTTTAGGCATCTTCCTTTTCAAAATCTCTGCCCAATCTCAATAGCCTGCCCTATGCGCACGGTACGCCTTTCGATTTAATCTCTTCTCACTTATCGATGGCAACGCGTCACGGATGAGCTTCTGCCACCTATGCCTTATCAATGCGTATTACTTGAAGAACTGAAACTGGCCTGCGGAACAAACTCTATCTGTATACGACAAAGATTTGCAACGCATCTACTGACGAACATGGGAATGTAGATTGATATTGCGCGAGCCAATACGATGTGGCCATGTTCCGATGACCGATTATTGAATATTCTTTGCGCGGGTATTTTCCGGAGTAGGTAAACAAAAACATTTTTTCATTGGAGAGTATTTGCGAGATTTAATATTGTGTTTGGCACTGCGCTTTGCTTCCACGCCGAAGACAAATAATATATATATATACTTTTATGTATATATATAATTTTATGTAGTTCGAATTGTCTCCTCACGCCATTATAGCAATTCATCAGCCTACAGTTCAATAAGTCACTTCACGTTTATTCATGAAAGTTTCATGTCAACAGTGACGCTAGACACATATACATATGTAGGCTGGGAAACGTTGCATAAATGTAGGTACATAGATCTATGCAATGGGCATACATGCGTGCGTTACAGCAATTCGTCAACGTCGTCTGCATTTTAAGCAGGGTTCTCCTTCTTTCTCCCTCTCTCTTTATTAGCTCAATTAAACGTCAATGTTTTTGTTTTTGTTGTTGTTGTCGTCGTCGTCGTAGGCGTCGTCGTGCCCGCCGTAGTTGTCGATAATAGTTGCTGTTCGGATATGGAGCTCTGATTGCGAGCACTATTTATGGTCGAATCGTCCTGCCTAGATTCCTGCTGCTGCTGTTGTTGCTGCTTCTGCTGCAGCTGCTGCTGCTGCTGTTGTTGTTGCTGTTCGCTATAAAAACGAACGCCGGGCGCAGCTCGATGCCCCCCGACCCGCGACTCCCGTGACGGCTCTCCGCAATGAATGGGTGGTGGAGGCCGTGTCACGTGGTGTCCGTCGCGTCCGCGTCCACCGCTTGCCTTCCCTTGTCTTGTTGCGCTGCGCGATGACTCTTGAGTGACGGGCCGGCCAGAACAGCAAGAGGATGGGCGGATGAACGGAATGTCCCTCCGTCTGTCTGTCTGTCTGGCCGGCAGACCGGCCAATGGCCTGCTAGACCGGCAAGCAGGCCTTATCTTTATCCCACCGGTGTTAGACCGTACGGATATGAGCACGGCTGACCGAATACGACATGGTGTGGACATCCAGATGTCCTGATGTCCGCGGATGCATTCTTCATTCGCAAGCCGCTTAGCAAAGCACGCTAGCAGCCTTAACAACAACAGCAGCAGCAGCAGCGGAACTACAACGGGTAGTAGAGCAACTATTGCCAGCTGCAACTATTACCAGCTGCAACTATGGGCTGCATACAGCCGAAGGAAAAGAAGAGTTGTTGTTGTTGGTGGTGGCGGCGAAAGTGGCGGAAGAGGGTTACTCGGTGCTAGTGTTCAGGCGTTCAGCTCGAAGGCAGCCGACCTCACTCGTCAATTGATCTCGTCTCGGGCGACGTCAGACGAGATGGGGCATCGCTGGCGGTATGACTGGCGATGATAACGGCACTCTTCTTGTAGTAGCTACAGCAATTACAGCAAAAACAGCAACAACAACAACAACATTAGCCGTAACGACAACAATAACGACAACGACAACAACAGCAACAACAACAACAATAACCGCCACAACAGCAATAACAACAAGGTATTCAGCTTTAAAAGAGAGGTAGGTCGACAAATGTCGTCTAGGCTATTGTCGCTTGCAGCGATGTCCAGCCGACTGTTGCTAATAAATTGCTGTTGTTGCTGTTGTGATGGTGTCGTGTGATGCTATCGAGCTCAACTTTGTCTCTCTCTCACTCTGCACGTGATGAAAAATTGCCCCACTCCCAATGAACTCTGCTGCGGGCGGCTAACGATTGGATGTCCACCACGTAAAACCCACTTTTATGATTAGTCGTAACGGCCACCATGTTTGACGCGGCTGCAACTGCCATTTGCCCTGTTCAACTTCGGCCTTTTTCGCGACGTTGCTGCTTCTGTTGTTGTTGTTGTTGTTAGGGACAGCGTTGTTTTGCTGCTGCTGTTGTTATTATTGTTGCTGATGCTGCTGTTATAGATGTTGTCACTGTCGGTTGTTGCTATTATTGTTTACTGGTGATATTTGCTATTGCGTCGAGTAATGCTGAATTGACACCGCCCCTCCCTCCCCTCTGCCCCGTCTCTGCCTCCTCTGTATGTATGCGTCTGCGTGTCTCATTTATTATCTTTGCGAGACTTTAGTCATTCTTTCGAGCGAGCTATATCGGCAAGCCCCAATAGCCCAAATCAAACGAGCAAGACTCAGGCAACGACTTCCTTTTAGGCAGTTTGTGAGCTAAATGTTCGCTGCCCCTCGACATGGTGTTATTCCTCTCTCCCACGCTCGGTCCAGTTCCTTTCTGTCCTACAAGTTGCAAGCGAACGCAACACAGCAACACTACCAGCCAGCCGCAACTGAAGAGGTCCTCCTCCGAGGAGGAATAGGGAAAAGCTGGCAGTAGTAGCAGCCGAGCTTTGGTCGTCGATGGGAGAAGGCCAGTGTTTCGGCTATATCTTTGCCAGCCACACAGCGTGCGGCGGTCCCCCTCGATGTTCCAAACACTCTGCGCGAGTCTGATAGGCAGAGCCGTAGGTAAAACGTCGACCCGCCGGCTGGCCGACCGACCGAACCAACGGTACCATCACTACCACGGACCACGGTCCCTATAGTTTTTACTCGAATTCTTTATGACAACCAACCGACCAACCAACCAACGATGTTCGACCGCTGCGACGATGAGACGACCAAGGACGACAACAATGGCCACAACAACAAGAGCAACAACCACTGCAGCAACAACAACAACAACGAAAACAACAACAACAACGACGCAGCGTGCACAACTGCAGCAGTGCTGTTGAGAGTGATAAACTTGCCCCTCGTCTCTTGCACTGCATCCCCGAACCCCTTCCCGAGAGGGGGTCCGGATCACGGTCATGACGTTGATGTTGATGATGATGATGCTGATCCTAACGATGAGGATGATGATGATCCTGACGGCGATGATGGCGGTGGTCGGTTGTGTCGGTGGTCTTGCCGCCATCGCATTGTTCAGCACAAAGAGCGGTGGACTTACATAATATAATCGCTTCGCCAATCACAACAAACACGCAGTGCCATGGGCTGAACGGGCCAATTCGTGGTCGTTTGCGCACCCCACCCTCCCCAGCACCCCCGGTACCCCCCCCCCCCCCGTCTTAACTTGGCTCGCTTCGGCGCTCGGTGTCTGTTGTTCGTCGCCCGTCGTGTTCCGTTTCTCTTTTTTCCTCTCGGCCGTATTCGTATTCAAGCGCACGTTTGCACACGTAACACGGAAACGCGCCCAGTGATGCGTGCCCTATCTATACAATGTATGTATGCCTATGCACAAAAGCATGTACTACTACTACTACCACTACTACTATACGCATGTTGGTGATGATCGACATCTCCCTTCGCCGCCGATCGAATCGAATACGAGCGAGAGAGAGAGAGAGATACCATATTGTGGGTGAGCGCGGTAAGTGCGTAATTCATAATAAATCAACCAGTACCAGTCAAACGTACGCACGGAAGTACGTTCGTTTGACTGTGCATTTTAGTGCTATTTCCATTAGTCGTGTTATGGTGTAGTTTAATAGGACACTTAGTACAAGTACAAGTACTTCAGTACAGTACTCGGACTGCTGTATAACCTTTTACTAATTCTGAATAGGACGATTGCAACGTTGGTGGTGGACTGTAGTGGATGGAATACAAGGTGATGTACTTTGTTTAATTTTAAAACGCACGCTATCTTCTCTTGTGTGGCCAGCGGTTGTCTAGGCTGGACAACGAGACTGAGATACGAGTAACTAAGGCGACCGTCTGACTGTCACAAGTTCATCTGGGGGTTATTATGAGCAAAAATAGAGTAAGATTCTATCTAAAAACTGACTAATGAGATACATTGTTAATATTTTTATTATTATTAAAGCCGACAAAGCATTTGAGGACGAGTGCTCCTCTCAAAAACGTTTTTCAAATCTCTTGCGTATCTTAATTGATCCTGAGTATTTTATCTGAGTGACGTATGTGCTATATGAACCTTTAAAATATCAACAGTATCCGATTTTTTATATTGCGTCGTAACCACGTTGGTGTCGATCAGCCTTAGTGCGAAATTTCTGGTCATCTTCATGATGGATGCGTACACGTACTTCTTTCAACTTACCCTTATTCAACTAGCCCTTTAATCATTGATTTAAACAACGTGATAACGGCCAGATTCGCAGAGATTTTTTTTGTCGTCTAGTCTTGACAGTGTCGCCAGCAATCCTTACACAGTCATTTCAGTCATGTTTGTTATTTTAAATGTCAAAGTCGGTTTTTACGAGAGGACTATGCCATCTTGACGGTTATCTCCTTAGCCGAATTGCTAGGGACGCACGCGGGGTGATGCATTCCTTCCCACTGACGCATGAGTAGGCTGAACTCAACGGCGTTCCCTATACAAATTGTCGCCAATTAATCTGTCATAGTTGATTTGACCTAATCTACCACTCGTCGTCATCAACAACAACTACAAAAACGTCGACTACAAAACAATTTCAGCTCTCGATTGCTAGGCCACAACGAGGAGAAAGAAGAAATCGGACAGTGACAAAGCTCGATGTATACAGGGGTAGACATATAGGGTATATATGAATATATATATATATATATATATATATTGAGGTTGGCGCAGGCTTCAAACATATCGCCTGTCTGCCCGCTGCTTCCGAGAGAGCAGCTCTCGTCGACCCGGCGCTGTCAACTCCAAAGTTGCTGCTCCGTTGGCAGTCGCGATTCTACGTTGACACGTTGCGTTGTGTTTGATGTTCTGCGAGACTGTTCTGCGCCCGGCATCGATGCCGGGCTACAGCTTCAAGCGGTCGAAGATCGCATCGAAGTGACTTACTAAGAAGATGTTGGTCGGTGACGGGAACGCGGCACATCTCGGCCATTTGCGTTCCCGTGGCCAGCTTGACTTTGGCGGGCAAGTGTTGACTAAGTCACAAAGGCAGGAGGTGGACGTCACCACCGAACTAATTATTGGTGGTCCACCACCGCTGACGATTCCCTCTTGTCGGTTTCGCTCCATGCTCAGTGTTTCCTTGTCCTTCGGTCTGTCAGTCCGTACGTCCGTGGGCCCGTCGATCGGGATCGCTCTCCGACTACTCGAATTCGGATTGCTGTGCCAGGTCTGCTTTATGCCGGCCGAAAGCAGATTTAGCTTCTTGCTTAGCTGCATGTCGATGATGCGCCGTCGTTGTCGCATGATGGCACGAGCCCGCATTGCGGACCTCCGTGATGTGAGGGGTGAATGAAGTAGGGGGAGCAACGCTGCTTCTGCTGATCCGGTCGTCTTTGTTTTCGACGAAGTTGTCGTCGTCGTCATCAGCATCGGCTGGTAGACGAGGAGGCGGCCCTGGTGGGTGTTTGATCGTCCTCGATGGCCGATGTTATTCAAGCTGTCCGCAGCCGTTGGAAATCTTGTTCGCTTGCTTCAGCCACTTCACCCGTGGATAGTCTCCACCGCCACCACCACCACCACCCCTCCACCCCTAGGGCTATGGTCATCACCCTCATCAACACCAAGCACCACTACCATTGCTACTACGACGACGACGACAAACTCTCTACGGGTATTCATTCATAGCCTCCCCCTCCCTCCCCCCCCCCCCCCGCCCCCGAGTTCTTGCGTCTCATTACCACGCCATGTCAGAAGGACATGAAGAGTTGTAGCAGTAGTAGGGTGGTTGAACACCCCCCGTCCCCTCATAGCAATAGAACACCAGTGACAGACGCTGGGAGAAGAGGGGAGAGGCGAGAGAAAGTGAGAGCGAAGCATAGAAGGAGAGGAGGTACACCCGGAGAGAGATATTTGTATATAAAGGAAGATACAGATATATATATATATATATATATATAGAGAGAGAGAGAGAGAGGGGGGAGAGAAAACGAAACAAAGCGCGAAATGAAGGCAGTAGAAGCGTTGTTGTTTGTGCTGACTAAGCACGCACACTCGTCTCCGCTCGCCTGCCGCTGCACCGCTGAGTCTGGATTGCCGGCCGTTTGGCTTTTCCCCTCTATCGCTCCGATATATCTCTATCGTTCTCTCTATCTCTCAATCTATCTTTCTTTCTCTCTCTGCCTGCCTGACGCTGTCGCCTTTGGCCGTCCGTCGGAGAGCAGTATAGAGATCGTTGGTGTTGTCGTGTCCAGGCCGACTGAAGTTCGCTCCCGGGAGCTAGCGAGTGACTGAGGCTGCTAGCATCGGCGATGGCATCGGCAATGACGACGACGACGACGACGATGATGATGATGATGATAATAATGACCAATAATAATGATGATGATGATGACGACGTCATCCGCAGTGGGAGCTGAAGCAAGGAGCGAGGAACAAAGACAGACCCAACAAAGCCCGGCCGACTATGTTATTGCTTGTATGCGCTTGTACGACGCGCCGACGGCGACAAAAAGCGCCAGTTAGCCCACAAGCCTAATCTTCTAAGTACTCGTCTTCAAGCGTAGATGTATTTATTTATTGTATTATTATTATTATTATTATTATTATTATTATTTCAGCGGCTGCTAGTGCTGCCTCATGATCGATATGACTGTTATGCTGGGCGTTAAGTTGGCTCGTTAAGCTGGTGAAATCAATTATTATGCAGCCAAGTAAGGGTCATAGGGATATTCGTAAAGTGGCAAGCACATACGTGAAGGCATGAGTAAATGTTTAACAGTGTATGCAAAAGCTAAAGCTAGTTACCGAAGTGAATTGGTAAAATATGACCCGTCAGATATATATATATATATATATATATATATTTATATGTCGAGCCCGGAGGCGTGGTGCATTCGCCTGCGCGTCGCGACCAAAGGAGACACATAAGTGCGCGGGTTCGAGCCCCATTGTTCACATTTGTATTTATGGAGGTCCGTCTATAAGGCAATGCGAAAAGCAGTCTCGAGAACGTTAAATCTTGGCTGAGGGTCAGCCCGATATATACATATATATATATATATATATATAGAATAACTTCGCACGTAAAGCGTTTGTACGTCATTATTACCGTTATCCGCCTGGGTTAGCGCCAGACATATTCAATGTGCACACTATATTGGAAGTTTATAATATTATTGTATGTTTCTTCGGGTTTTATGCTTCTCTCTACACAGTGCATATAAATGTAAGTATACACTTCGAGACAAAACATTGCATCGCATTTGACGTTAAGCATATTTTGTGCTCAAAATAGTAATGTTACAAAAAATATTTTCACTAGTTGATTAATAATTTCGTCAGATATAAAACACGTTTGCTGTTGCATCATACTTTGTATGGCTATATATATATATATATATATATATATATATATATATATATGTTAGAATTTCAAGTGGTTGCATTTTTGAGTGAACAATTGACTCCGCGAGAGGGTGTAGTCACAGGTTCTCTAATCCAGAATTAGACCAATTCAACAATGTGCCGCGAACATTGAATGTCGAGCGACAGCCTCTGACGCAAGACTTCGGATACTCTCAAGTCCTCCGTCGAAAGGTTAAGTGGCCTACCCACCCGCTAAGTCAGCTTGAATCTAAGAGGGCTTGGGTTTCCCATTGTCTTAACGCCAGTGACCAACATTTATGCAAATAACCAACGCCAGGGTAGTTCGTGCATTTGCTTGCCCTCTACCTACCTGGAAGCATGACCTGCTCGGTCCGCACCTGCACCGACCATCGAAAGGGCTAGTGACTCGGATGAATCTCAGCCAACATTCAACGTGCACGGATTGCTTTCGCATTGCTTCTACTTAAAACGAACCTCGTAAATATAAACGTGCAACGTCAGGGACCGAACCCGTGCAGCTGTGTGTGGTTCTTCTAGTCGTGAGGCTTGGTATTGGCATTGTTGGCCTTATTTGGCATTGTAGTGCGTTAAGTTATCACCAACAGCCCGTGCATAAGGTACTACGTCGGGTGTGGTACGTACCGTGGAACAGTTAAGTCACCTCATACATAAGAACCGCGTTATTCAGGGAACTTCACGAGTTCGGTTCTCCCGTCAACGGATATTGCACCCCAAACCATGGTTGAACCGCTGCCGTCATTGACACGCCCTATAATTTCAGGTTAACTAATAAGGAAGGATATTCAGTCAGTAGTTTACTAAAAAGAAGCGGCCGTTCTGATTTGTAGTTGGAGCTCGAGAGTCTTGGCAGCACCCGCCCTCTGGTGCTGGAAGATGGCCATGTGTGGATACAGCTGGTAGACAGGCTCTAACCAACGGTGGATTGGTTCATAATCAGTTGACCGTTTTTTGATCCGTTTTTTCAGTTCGCTGCTCTATACAATTGAGAATGGGACGCATCGCCTTACTGGTATCTCATGCTGATCAAAATTGAAAGCAAATTTAACCGCCTTTGGAATGGTGCAGTGGTTTTTAATATGGCGTTACCGCTGTAAATACAAAATTTGCCTAAAGTCAAATGTCATGAATGAGTGATGCAATTTTACGCCTTGAAGTATATATATATATATATTTATATATAAAAGCGCAAAAGATCTACGGTAGCCTAGCCTCGAATCATCGCTTAGCGTGTTTGAACAACGTCTCACAGTGAGCGAGCGTGCAGCAGAACAAAACAAACCGCCCTTCCTGCCTTTGTACGACATGCTATACCCGTTCGTTACATATCGCACGCATTTAGTAGTCAATTATATCGTTTTTATGCTCGTTGTGCGAACGTAGCATCGTTGGCATTTCACTTTGTGCTGAACCTGGGTCAGGACAATTACTGCCTCATCGTCGTTAACATCATCACATCCTTAACAGCCAACAACTAGCAACAACAACCAGAAACAATAACAACAACCAGCAACAACGATAGTAACACCGCCGCATCTGAGAGCTCAAGTTGACGGCTAAAGCCCGATACCCGGGGGCTCAGTTAGAGGGTTCGTCAAGCCTGCATTATCGAGTGGCGAAAGTGGAGAAGCGAGATATATATATATATATAGAAAGAGAGATAGAGAGATCGAGAGCGGGCTAGAGAGAGAGGTTCTAGCCCGATTTGCTCAATGCTGGGGGTGCACCCGCAACAAAGCTCAGTACCTCAGTAGCCTCCGCTGCTGCTGCTGCTGCTGCTGCGGTGGCGCTGTTGCTGCTGCTGTTGCTTCTGAGGGGAGCAGTTCCCCCGATTCGCCTTGACGACGAGGGAGTGGTAGGCCAATTAGGTGTAGTTAGCTCGGACTAGACCACTAACCGAAAGCCGACGCGGGGCTGGGCGGTTTCTGTCGACGAGCTCGTTCCTTCCTGACAGCGCGCGCCGCAACCATGACGAGCGATGTTCTCTTGTTGTTGTCGCCGCCACTGCCTCACGTGACACGAAACATTTGTTAATGCTCCCCCCCCCCCCCCCCCCCGCATAGAGCACCGCAGGCAGACAGACAGGGAGCCAGGCGGGGGGTGCTTGTTGAACATCTATCCGTTTCGTCTTTGTAATGGGTGAACATCGCCCCCACCCCCCCTCCCCGCTAACCGCCTAACCGGCCGTGCGGAAATGCAACTACGCAGTGAGCCCCGATACTAACAAATAGAAGTCAATTGCTGTTGTTTCGCCCGTCGCGCTCGTAGAGATCGCGCCGACATCTCTACTCGACCAGATAGATACATACACAGCCGCACACAGGTATACATACATCCACAAGCGCAAGCACGCACTGGTACATATGACAGACGACTTGAACTCATCATACATATATACTACATGCGTATCGAGTAGTGAAAGTGGAGAAGCGAGATATATATATATATATATATATATATAAAAGAGAAAGAAAGAGAGAGAGAGAGAGAGGGAGGGAGAACTAGGGAGAGAGGAAAGACAGAGAAAATAGGCCTTTCACCAGTTCAGTTCTAGTTCACCGTTCACCCTTCCTGAAACCTTAGGCTTTTTGACACATCGGACTACAACCCGACTGTCGCAGGACGCGAACAAGACCGGCCGAAGCACAGTCAACTTTGATTTGTATAAGGTTGTCTACGTTGAGGTAGCCGTTTGCAAGGACGGGTGTAGGACAAAGGTGTGTTGGACAAAAGTTGACAACGTGGCCACCGTTTGCGATACTCATTAAATAATAAACGTGGAATCACGTCATCGATTACGTCACCGGCTGGCAGATTTTTCACTACTACTACTACTACTACTTACCGTTTGATGTTTTGGTGCTGCAAAATTAGAGCGGTGACTTTTGATTTGAGGCCGCGTCTGGCCGTGCCTGCAAGAGCTTGCTGTGTGCGAAGCAAACGAAGCAGCGATGGCCTCACAAGCTATACAACCAACACCTTAGAAACGCATGCATTGCTCAAATGGCTTAGTACGATATATGCGTGAGTGCATATCGATGTATGTATCTATGTGCACGTCATCACTACCTCACAATGCGGGTATGCGTACATATACATGCCAAGACCGGTCGTAATTGAGGGTGTGGTTTGGCTGAATCAGCAGCTCTTGGCGAATGGGTAAGATCTATGTCAACGCTATAAAAACAAATGTTGCAGCAAACGTGAGTTTTCCTATATGTGTGCGTATATGTGGATTAGTACTTTTGTTTGCTATTTGATTTGCAAAACGTTTTGTTTTACTCATATATGTGTATATATATATATATATATATATATATATATTAGCGCATGTGTGTATATATGCTGAATATCTAAAATGGAAGCTTGGCCTGGAATATGAGTTGGTTCAATATATATATATATATATATATATGCATATATATTAGCGCGTGTGTGTCTGTAGTTTTTGGTGAGTATCTAGAATAAAAACTTGTACTGCTAGATGCGCTGGCTTGACAGACCAGTAGCGTGTTTGTATTGATAGGAGCGAGCGGCGCGAACATCCCGACTGAAAACATGACCGCTAAACAGTCAACAAGACCTACACGTATAAGGGGGGGGGGGGGCTTTTAAAGGCAACTCACAACAAAGCGCCCCACATCTTGCTCTCATTGTGCTGCTGGCATTAGCAGCTGGCTGCTTGCAGAACATATGCCGAACAGAACTTTGTCTTCGGGGGAGAAGGAGAAGGGGGACTTGTTGCAGCGCTGCGGTGATGATCCCCCTTTGCTCCCGTCACCACTGGTGTCGTCGAGTTTTTTTTCTATACTTTCAGATAAACAGTGCTGTGCGCCCTTCTTGCTTTTTCCCTCTACTCTCTGTTGTTTTCGTCGTCGTCGTCGTCATCATCATCGACGACGACCATGCTTCTTGTCAACGACGACGACGACGACGACAACGATTATCATCTGTGAGACGGTGTGGGGCTTCCTGTCCAAACAATGGTAGCTGCCTGCACCCCGTCTCACTCGTCCATAGGCTAACATAGTGGTAGCAAACGCTCCGAGCCATCGGACATCACGGACTGCATGCCGACCCAAGACGAGAGGAGAAAAACAACAAGAACAAAAAAGTCGACGAACAGTTCAAGGAAGAGGGAGAAACGACGGTCGTGACTCTGTTGGCGTTAACGCTCTCTTCGTATCAAATCTGGTGTCTGTCTCTGTATCTATCGATATATCTCTCTATCTATCGATATGTCTCTCTATCTATCGATATGTCTCTCTATCTATCGATATGTCTCTCTATATACCGATATGTCTCTCTATCTACCTCCCGCTAGCGAGGGACGCCGCTGTGTGGCCGTGCGAAGCGGCTCCATCACTGACTTTGACGCTTTGACGACGAAATCATTAAACAAGCACTCATTTGGCGTCGTGGGTTGTCTGGTGCACGAGTTCAAACCCTCCGGTGGCTTCACTAACACGCTGCTATTTGCAGCTTCCGCTCATATTGTTCCATCTCGCTCGTGCGTTCTCGAACGTCACCTCCAAAGAAGAACAAGAAGAAGAGCCTCCACGGCATCATCAACGGTTATTGACGTAGAACAACCAAAAAAATAGCCAACGCAGCGGGATTGGCGTTTCATTGCTGCTGCTGCTACTGTGTTGTAATTTCTGTGGTAGGAGAATCAAGAGAAATGTTTCTAATAGCGCAGTGCGACCGGCACGTACTCATAAAAGACGCGTCCAAACATAGCACGATTTTTGTGAGAGAGTCAGGATTTTGCCATATTATATATATATATATATATACTCTTGTTTTAGTCGATGTTAACGCAATCAGTGGGATAACCTAGTAGTTGTTAGGCACCATGCCAGTATTTTTCGTAGTTTCGCGCGGAACTAAGCGTGAAAAACGCAGTGTGCGGGGAATATGGACCTCAGCGTTAACATTACGCCGCCGCACAGAGGTCCATTGGGCAAGCTCTCTCTTTTTATCTATATATAAGAAGATCGATTCGAAGAGTATCTAGAGCAGAAGCGTTTTCAATCGAAGTTCGCAACTTTTCCACAAAGCACACGAAGGTGGACTCGACTTTGAGACTTCTGGGCACGCGCCCTACAGCGTTTGGTTGGCGCGGCTTTTGTATCATAAATCGCAGCTGACATTGCACAACGATTATGATGATGATACAAATAATAATAAAAAAAGGTTTCATTACGGCTCAATCCGATAAAGGTTGCAAAGGAATTGTCGCCTTTGCACTCTATTACAGTCACTGGCGTTTTGCGTTCAGCGTCGAACTTTCTGGTGTAAGGTTGGGCGCATTCGAGAGAAGAAGAATGAGAAGTGAGCCATCACCGATATTTTCATTGCAGCAACGATATATCAGTCACTAGGTACTTAAGACTCGTACACACGAGCAACAGCCAACAGCAGGCCACAAATCTGTACGTTTTGCTTCTTCAAGGACGATACACTTCAGACACATTCCGCATAGAACTGGGGCGACAACAGGTCATGCCATTCGATTAGGTGATGCTGAGAGGAAGCTCCGTTCTATAACTATTGATGAGAGCTTCTTATTTTTTTTTATTATAGGCGTGCGTTTAGACATTTATAGACGAATAGCGGCCGCTGCCCTCAACAAAGAGACCCCCCCCGCGTTGTGATCCTGTGGGCGATAGACGACAGCGGAGAGAAGAAAATGTTTCAGTAGAATGTGCCCCACTACGGACAGTAAGTTTGGTTTGATGGCAAGTATCTTTTGCTTGCTTCAAAGGGTATCGTGGTGCCGACCTTATTCAAGCAGATCGTACCTTACTGGAATGCCCTTGTGACTCTGCCCGTGGCCTCGAGTGCCCATTTTCCCCTACAAAGCTCTTCGATGACCCCCGGTGTCCGACCGAGGGTCTTACATCGGTTTCGTCGCTCGTCCAATAATGTTCAACGATGCGAAGCGACTGTGCTGGTAGATTGCGTGTGTTCTCGGCACGCCGCTACTAAGGATGTGAGGAAGAATTCGTTATCTAGCGATTCGAATGAGGTTCATTCACGTCGATTCGACTTAGCGTTTGTCGCTATAGCATAACCGCAGCCGCTTCGTGAATTCATTTGGCCAGAATCGTTATGCCTCGCTAGCCCTTTATGCTACTGATAAATGCATATTTATATGTACCGATACGTTCGTATGATGTATATACATACACACCTCCAGACGGACCCAATTTGTATCGTACGTATCTAGGGTCTGTCGTCAATAATAAGCTTCGAAGTGCATCACACAGCGAGTAGAAAACTCCCCTCCCGGGGGAGTAACGAACAAAAACTCCGCTACTATTAGTATTATTACGATTATACTACTCTCGTACTACCAATAATACTAACAGCTAATTGCTTGTCCGGCGTACATATAAGGCGCGTTTTTATTAAACTTGTTTTGTTCGTACGGGTAGGTCTTCCCTACTTGCAGTTTTCTTTTTGCTGCCGAAGATTCGATGTGTACCTTAGCCCGGTATTTGATCTGAATGGGAAATAAAATGCACTAGTGAAATATATGACACAACCCTAGGGCGGTGTCGACTTAACCTATGCTGCCACTGCCAATATCGTTACTTGGCTTCTAGTTGCTGTTTCTGCTTCTTCCCTTTCTGCTTCTTGTTCTTTTTCGTTGGCCGCTTCTGGCGACCGACGCCGAACCCTGCCCCGAGTCGTTTATGAAGATTCCAAGTGGAGTCCAGTACAGTTTGCTGGTCAGGTGGAGGTGAGGTGATGGTTTCCTTGCCCACCATGAAGAGATAGTTAAATAGATAGATGGATAAATGAATAAATAGATAGATGGGTGGATATATAGGTAGCCAGGGATAGGCAGCTAGCAGCTACCAGCCACGAGGTAAGGCTATACTGTTCCTCTTCCCCTTCCCCCTTCTCTTGCGCCTCTCCTGTAGTGAACTTTTCCAATCGCCCGATGGCATCAGACGCACCAGAGAGACGCAACCAGATGACTCGTCCTCCTCTCGCCTGCGTCCGTCCGTTCGTTCGTCTGTGGGGTTCTGTGGGCTGGGGGGTGGGCAAATCGAGTGGGTCGTCATAGAGTGGGCCGGCATGCTTTGGTCCGGCGTCCCTCGTCGGGACCCTTCGGGGCAGCAAAATTGCACCAGCAGCAGCAGCGGCGGCGGATGGCAGTCGCATCAGCATCAGCATCAATGACGTGCTTGCACAAAAAGGCCGCGATGTTTTGTTGTTAATTAATTAACATTTTAGAAGTTGCACGAGAGCCACGCAGCCGCTGCTCTCGCAGCTGTAGGGAGCTTTCTCCGTTCTTGCTGGCGCCACCGCTGCCGCCGCCACTGCAGCTGCAGCTGGCTGCAGCTGCCTGCTATTCGCCACTCGGTTGTTCAGCTGCTCGCTCATTTGCTTACTCATTCCGTCACCAACGCACCACACAACAACCTACCACCACCGCTTACTCACTCACACAGAGGCAGGCAAGCAGGCATACATGCATACAGACAGAGAGAGACAGACATATACACACAACCACACACAGACACGCGCTCTTGCATCCATCTCTTTCTACCAACACCCTACCCCCACTTCCCACCCCGTATATGCCACCAGTCCTATATGCCAGGCTGGCCATCATTACCCCAGAATCCCCTCAAGTCATCCAGAAGGCCGGCATCCGTCGGCTTCACCGGCCGATGTTGCCGACGCAACTGCCCGCCAGCAGTGCTTCTAGTAGTAGTTGTAGTAGTAGCAGTTTTAGTAGTCATCTTGGCGTCTGGGGGTCAGCCCGAAAAGTATTTATTTATAAGTAGTAGTAGTGAAAGGATGAGGCGACGAGGAGATGGAACGGCGGCCGAAAACCAACACTAGAAAGGAGCAAATATAAACAGAGTGCATAGAAGAGCCTCCATTTTCAACGAAGTAAAACGAAAGTAGTTCCGATGAAAATAATTGTAACATTTATACAATTAAAAAAAAGTAGTAGTAGTAATAGTAGCAGTTGTCTAGCCGGGTGCCGTAGAGGTTGCATTCGCCTGCAGCTCGCGACCCGAGGAGACACATAGGTGTAATGGTTCAAGCACCACTGTTGCACATTCGTATTTGTGGGGTCCGTTTAAGAAGCAATACGAAAGGCTGTTCCGTTGACGTTAAATTTTGGCTGAGGGTCAGCCCGAAAAGTTAAATTTTAGCAGTAGTAGTAGTAGTAGTAGCAGCGCGTGGTGGGCGCATTGGCGTGCGCCTCGCGACCGGAGGAGACACAAAGGTTCTGGTCCGGGTTCAAGCCCCACTGTTGCATACTTGTACTCTTGTGGTGTCCGTATCCGCACTCGAGCAGTGTCCGAAAGCAGTCTCGTTGACGTTGAATGTTGGCTGAGGTTTAGCCCGAAAAAGTTAGTAAGTAGTAGTAGCAGTTGTCGTAGTAGTAGTAGTAATAGTGGTAGAAGTAGTAGCGGTGGTACACTCATGCGCAGCAAGCAACCTGCACAAGGACCCAGCTCCGGCTAGTCCCTTTCTCGTCGTCGTTGTTCCTGCTGCTGCTGCTCGGTGTCGTCGTTGTCGTCGTTCTCGACCGATTCATCCTCCTTTTGCCCCTCTAAACCTCGTCGTCGTCGACCGCCCTGTGGATGGACCGTCGACGACAACGGCCGCCGGCTAGAGTCTAAGCCGCGCCGGGAATGAATGGCTGCTGCTGCTGATGGTGACGGCTTGCTTGCCTGCCTGTGCCCCTCTCTGATGGCTCCCGACACCCAACGCGAGGAATTGCTCGGCATTGCCCAATCATACTTCGATGATGATGATGATGGTGATGATTGTGATGATGACGGTGGCCGTGGTAGCGGCTGCTGGCGCCCCCGTTGTCAGCAGTGTCGTCATCACCTCCACCACCACCATCATCATCATCATTATTATCATCATCACCATCAGGCTCTGCATCATAATCATCATCGTCGCCGTCGTCTCATGTATCCCATTTTGCTGCTGACCGTTAGCCGTTCGTGCCTACGCGGACACACCGCGGCACTCTAGGACGGCGCGTCGACTAGACGTACGGACGGACAGACAGACACTCACCCAGACGCACATACATACGCTTGTAGGTACGAACGTTCATACCTGCATAGCCCCAACCCCAACCTGCCCGGCCACTCGGCCGCCCGGCGCTCATAGCTCTCCGTATCCATTTGTCGCTGTGGCTGTCGGTGGGCAAGCGGACCACGCAGAGCAACTTTCCTGTTGACCCCACATTCATCGGTGGCGTGGTGGGCGGCGTCTACCTACGGCATCGGTGCGGCAACCATGCCCGGTTTACGGTGGCGGGGCTCGCGCGCGCCCGCCACCCCCAGTCTTCAGTCAGGGGCACCGGTGCCCGTTGGTCGACCACTGCACACCGTCGAGTGGACGAACGCCACCGAGTCGAGCAGAAGTCGCGAGCAAGCGAGTTGGAAGGAGGAGAAGAAGGGCAGCAGTGAAGGAATAATAGTAGTAGTGGTAGCGTAGTAGTAGTAGAAGATTCTCAGCATCCTAAAGTCTCGAAGGCTTAAGACGAAGCAGAGACACAGACAGAGTCCGGGGAAGGAGGGGGGGGGGGGGTGATGCGGGTTGAGCAGAACGCGAAAAGATGCCGCCACGAGCAGGCTTCGGAGCCATGCGGGGGAGGACGCGCCCACGGAGGAGGCGGGAGGGCCATTTTCGACCAATAGCCGTTCACTTCACATTCGATGCTACACACCAGTCGCCGAGTCTCGGTGGACGGCAGGCTTTCGCCGGCCAGCGTCCAGCGGCGGCCAGTGGCGGTCGCTAGCAGTGAGCAAAGGGAGAGGGTTGGCTGGCCGAGTGGCCAAAGCGACCGGAGACAACCGCGGACGGAATGCCTTACTGAGAGTGAGAGTTAGATCAAGGGGGTTTAGGGAAGGTTTCGACAGGGAAAAGGAGGGGTGGAACAGGCCGACTCCTGTTGATGCATCCTCCCATTTGCCTCTTCACCCACGACCCCCTTTCCTTTCCTCCGACATCTCCCGACTCGACAACGCGTCCACTCGACGACCAAAGAGTCCGACAGCAGCGCCCTCTCCTCACGCACTGACACACCACTTACTGATGCAAGATGCACAGCCCGCCCAGAACCAAAGCTGGGCAAGCTTCCCCTCGTCCCCCCCACCCCCGCCGCGTCTTCTTGCCCAGAACTCCGATGACCGCCCTTATATTCTCCCCTACTCCAGCCCAGCCCTCCAACCGGCCAAAGTCCCTACTGGCTCCCTTGGGATGCAACGACTCAATCATCTCTCCTTTGGTTCGTTTCGCTGTCCTTTCGAGATGTGTCAGCAACCCTTTGCCTCCTGGTTTTTCTGCAGCCGTTGTTTTTCATTCTAGTTCGTCGTCGTCGTTGTCGCCGTCGTCAAAGAATGAAAAGCAATGGCCAGCTAGCAGGAAGGCGACCGGGAAGGAGGCCGGAAAGGAGTGGACAGGGCCGGTATTGGCTGTGTACGAAGACGTGGGGTGCCGCCACCGACAAGGCGTCCATCGACCCCCCACTGAAACGGCAGAGACTGGCGAGAGGGGCTGGCAGAGACTGGCGAGAGGGGCTGGCAGACGACTGTTAGAAACGCAGAGGCAGAATAAGGCGGGGGTAGCCAGGACACATTGTGGGACAGAGATGCGATGTCTTTGTTTTTGAGATCAGAAGACGCAGAGACACGGCCGTGACGCAGAGAAATAAGACTCAAGGAGATGCAGCGACCACCGGCAGACGGCGGCTGTGCACAAGCCTAGGCTCTGCGTTGGAAAGAAGACGTTCCCAAGTATAGATAAAAGTCAGACCACCAACGACTACTAAGCAAAGACAATTTTGAGTTTGCTTTACGCTTTTGCGCCACCAGGACATGTATAGTGGGCGCTAACGTAAGTTGTTCTGCTGATTTGTTTTCAAACTAAACATTATGGTGCATATAATTGTTGCCGCTAAAACATTTGCCGTAGGGCCCTGGCAAATGTTTTGAAACTTCTTTCGGAAAGCAGAACTATTAATTATGGTTTTACGAAATTTCAACTAAATTCAATTTACTTCTTGAGGCAGTGGGTTCGTGCATCGAAGCACACCTACAAAATGCGTTTTTTGATGTTATCTAGCTCCACCCCGATGGCTTCAAACACCAACTTGCGTGACTAGAAACTCACTTTTTCTTCGGAAAGGGGGAAAAGTGGCACAGTGCCAACCGGGTGATTAATTTTTGGTCTGCTGGACTGACGTCTTGTCGTGGTGTAGAAACCATCGCTTATGAAGCGCTTTAGAACACTTCCTGGTGAAGGCAGCGGAAACTTTTGGTAGGCATTCTGCAGCACACGAATCGCTCGTCACTGTACCACCTTCTTCCAATTCAACGATAGTAATAATTTCATACTCGGAAACGAAGATGGCAACCATTATCTGCTATCCACCCGCTGGCGCTTTACTTCTGCAAATGAAGACGCTACAACGCCTGACTACTTCGTTATCAATACTTGAGTCAATTAAAATGATGCCGGCAATTTCACCATTCTAAGCTGTGAGGCAATTTCTTTTTTCTTGTTCTCAATGATCCACCCAAAAAGTTCCTAAGCTTTATCACCTGTGACGAGTCTCGAGAATAAGGAAGACTGGCCTTCGCCGAGTTTTATTAGAAATTCTTGAGCCAGCACGACGCACGCTCTTTTTGATCTATCGAGGTAACCATCGATCGGATTTTTGGGTGAGTCCAAGGTGTCCATGCAAAAGATTATGCACGAACTTGGCACCCAGATCCAAAGTCCCTCTAGCGATGTACAGGTATATGTTAAGTTTGAATTTTTGTCGATTATAGCTTTCCCAAAAGCCACATTTTGTCCGCGGTTGGATGCGTTTCGAGGGAGTGCAAAGTAAAATGTCTTATTCGAAAGTTTCTCCTCCAGGGATGGACTTTACCCCGATGTCGATTGGAGCTCTTCAAAACAATTTTCACTTTGTTATTGCTAGTAAAGTTTTCGGGCTGACCCTCAGCCAAGATTTAACGTCCATGGAACTGTTTTTCACATTGCTTCATAGACGGACCCCCATAAATACAAATGTGCAACGGTGGGGCTCGAACCCGCGCACCTATGTGTCTCCTCCGGTTGCGAGGCGCAGACTTAATCCACCACGCCACCGGTCTCGACTTTGTTATTGCTAGAAGCTGTATAATTAATAGTGGGCAGCCAGATTTTTGGAAACGGCTTTTGTGACACCGACCTGCTTGTTTTCGTCACCTTCTAACACCGTTGCCTGTGGAAAATTGACTTGAATGTTTCACCTAAATATCACCAAAGCAGACGCAACCCGATTCTTAATCCCCTCTCTACTACGTGGTAAATTTTAAAACGTTCTATCCCTACGTGTACATATATATATATATATATATATATATATATATATATAACCGAACACGTGGATATAATCAGTTTTTCCCGTAAACAACTCATTTGTTTTGCATTCGCGCATTTTTAAAGCTATGTCCGGCCAGTAACATCGGTATAACAAAAATTAATCATTTACTAAACAAGATATTTTATCCCCTCACACCCGATGCCGTTAGAAACAAAGCATGTTTTGACAGGTGCTACAGCATTCTCAACTGAATGGCAAGAAAGAACTTAGCAAAACTGCATTTACAGACAGCTTATAGTGTAAGATACGTTGACGTGCACTTGTGAAGGTAGGTATTCGTATTATATTCGTAGTAGTGGTAATAGCAGTAGTAGTTTCGTGGCTAACGAGGCCGTAGTTTGGTTATAAGCTGATTGGTCATCGGAATGAGGTGATCAAGAACTGCATCTCTGGCAGCTTTAAAAAGTGATGCCGAGCGCGGTAAAGAGAAGCGGGGTTGTGGAGGACAGTATGGGACGGAAGCGCTATGATAATATAAGGAGAAAGTTAGGGGAAGAAGGAGAAATGACAGCGGATAGACCATTGCCCAGGCGGTAACGAGCACAGTGAGAGAGGGAGGAAAGAAAATGCAGCGAGCCAGACACGGCCATGGAATGGAGGCGCAAGCTTGAAAGGGCAGAATGCATGCCGTAAGCTGGACAGGACAACTAAAGCGAGTCCAGAGGAGGGTCAGCAGCTTCTCATGGACTCACGCGGGGGGGGGGGGGTAAAGGGATGACGCGCATACTGGGTGGGGAAAGATGGGAAATCGGGGGGGAAGGGGACGAGCAAAGTCGGGCTTAGCCAAGGGTGGGTCGCGAACGAAAGGGTGAGAGGACCGCGACGACGACGTTACGGTGTCGAACAAGAGAAGGGGGTTAGTTTCCCTACGCCTCGGGCAGGCGGGGGGATCGAAACGAGGAGGCGCAAGGGATTGAACAGTTAGGCTGGCATGCATGCAGAGCAACTGGATGCTGCTGCTGCACCGCGGCAGCCGGAGGCAAGAGATAAAAGCAGGCCAGGAACCGGACGGCGCGTCAACATAAGCAGATGCAGAAGAAAAAGAAGACGTCGACGAAGAGGGAGGAGAAGAAGACGAAGAAGAAGAGTAGCAGCAGCAAAAAGAAAAAGAGCAGGAGAGAAGGAGAAGATGGAGAACTCACGTCATCCCTCATCCCTGGGGAGAGGAAGTCAGCGCGGTCTCAGCGCCGTTGGCAGAGATGCCGAGAGATCGGAGAGCCGTGTAGAAAACGAGGGTCGTAAGACGGCGACATTGTGCATCCGAGAGGGGCCACGGCCCGAGTAGTCTAGCGAGCCGCATGAAGAGAACGAATAAGACAAAGAGCATGGGTATGCGCAAGGCGGACAATGAATGTGAGAGACAGAAAGAGCTAGAGAGAGAGAGAGGGAGAGAGAGAGGTAGAGTAAAGGAAAGGAAAGGAAAGATAGAGTGAAGGCAAGGAGAGAGAGAGAAACAGTGAGTACTGGCGACGACGGAGTCTTCGGTTATATAGGCGGTGGCGGCCGGCCGGCCGGCTATGGGGACGTAAGAACGACGACGACGACGAGCAGCAAGCACCGTTCGGCGTGCCCGTGTGCACTCCGAGTTCCTCGGAGATGGCGGCAAGAAGCCTCCGACGTAAAGGAGGCGTTGCTGTGTACGACGACGAAGACGACGACCACGACTACGACGACGACAACACTACTACTGACTGTTGTGGGCGTACAAGGAGGCAGCGCATGTGTGCGACTCTGAGTGTGTGTGTGTATAGGCGTGTATGTGTATTTCTTCTTGGTCGGTCGGTCAGGAGAAGGGCAACAGACGCGGGGGCGGAGCGAGAGTTGGCGAGTGAAGTGTGGTGGCCGTGGCGGTGGTAGTGGTGGCAGCGGCGCCGACAGTAGCGGCTGCGGCAGTGCGCAGCCAACGCATCTGGGAAGGGAGTGGCCACAGATGGTTAGCGGTGTCGGGGTTGGCCGATGCGAGTTAGTGGGCGCGGAGGGGCGCCGTGGATCGTCGGTTAGGCCTCCTGGCGGGAGCGGGGGGCGGCAGGGGCGGAGGACGGGGGGGAAGAGGCGGGTTAGTAGTCATGGTTAGTTCCGACAGACCACCAGCCAACGATCGTAGCTCGAACTGCAGCCAGCAGCAGCAGCAGTAGCAGCAGCAGCAGCAGATGATGCAGCGGATCGGTGGAGAGGGTCGCTCGCTCGAGCCAAGTTAGTCGGCTCCATGTCGCCGGGAGTCGGGGGTGGCAGAGGATGGGGGGTTCGCTTTTTCTAGTTGTCGTGGTTATCGTCGTAGACTGGTTAGGCGGGTCGCCGTAGGCGGGAGTTGAGTATAGATAGAGATACGACTCAGGGATGGATGAATGAGCTGGATAACAGAGAGGAGTAGTTGTAGAGGTTTACTGCTCGTAACAGCAATTGGACAACAGCGGTCCGAGCCAGGCGGCACCTATGTGTGGGTGTGTGCGGGCCGGGCCGGGCCGGTGGCATGCTTGCGTTATGTTGTATGTCGCATGTCGGCTGTCGTACATGCATTGCTAGCGATGGGCTGTCCCTTGTTGGTCTGCGAGCGACACCCTTTGTCGTCGGTAGACCTCTGCGGACCGGCGATTAGCAAAGGCTGGGTTAGACGGCATAGTTGCATAAAGTGATTATGAACGCACGAGAGGTATCGATGCACGAGTAGTTAGGCGTGGGCTGCGCAGGGCTCTTCACTCTTCTTCTCTTGGCGCCTCGGCACTATTCGACGACCGATCATAGATCATGATAGAGTAGAGCGTAGAAAGGCTACGAATTACGACTACTTTATTTGCTGATAGGTGTCTGAGATATATATATATATATATATATATATAGGCCTGATAGGTGATGCTAATAGAGTGCATCAGTTACACACTGACTTTTGTTGCAATGAAGGTAAGTGCGTGTTTAACAACCTACCTAAAGCGAGGGGATGTTAACCATCGGCTGGCTCGCTCACGGTCTGAGTCGCAGGTGATCGTGGTGATTTATGAAAGTATTTTTTGAAAGAATTACTTGCTGCCCACTGACGTTGCCAGATGCGCAAGAGCAGTTTAGCACCGCAGTAGTCATAATGTAAGCGGATGGATGATCGTGGTTGCGCGTCGCAACCTTAGTGCCATACGGCGTATTGGCGCTATCGTGAAGAGCTCTCTAGGTCGTAGAGTTCGCCAGTTAAATATACAAAAAACCAACAACATTATGTTTTACGTGGCGGTCGCTTGGCCTCCATTGATCCAAAATAATTAGAATGTAGAATTCGCTCATTGTTTCCCCATATGTATGCCGTCAGAGCCAATGTTTTTGGGGAAAGTTTCACGCAGCGGCGGAATGACCGTGGTACTTTTCAAAATTTCTTAGCCGTCTTCTTTTGGACGTTCTCCTGGGAAACTTGCTATTATCGCCACCATTTAACCCATAGTCATATACAGCCCACGTATGATTACTGCTATTTTTAACTGCGTGTTCCAGTACTAGCCTTGTACTCCGTTCAGATTTATGCTGCATAAGTTGTGCTGCATAAGTTCCCGTTATCATCAATTGAGCTTAACTGGGAGGCAACGCAACCAAACAGCATACTACATGCAACGTGTTGTAACTGCTAGCAGCTGTAGTGACTCATGACGTTACATGCAGGTACTATACGGCTAGATTTTCGTTCTAAATTATACGTTGCACAAAACAGGATACATGGCATACATGGCAGACGTCCACAGTCCATGACGGTCTGGATGATTCCAAGCAATGTCGATAAGCGAGACAGGTTTCGGACGAGGAAGGCCAGGCTAATATAACTGCAGTCACGATTGCACTGTCGGCGGGCCTCTCTGTGTGTGTGACGTTCAACAGATTCAGAGGCCGTCGCACTCGTGACGTGGATGCAAGTAAACCTGCGCGATCTGACTAGGGTACTTTGTACGTCATCCACGTCTGTCATCACAACATCGCCCGTCCAACAACTCGACAGGCCGAGAGTCTGGCTGCATCATTTAGAGCGCCGCCTTCAAATCGGAGGAAGGAGAGGTTAACAGCATGTCCAGGCTCGGCGTTCCGCTCTGCTGCTCATCATCACATGTTGTGCTGTGCTGTGCTTGCTTCGGCCTTCCATCCCTTACCGCGTACTGCACTGCGATATATATATATATATATATATATATATATATAGATGATGTGTGATTATAGGAATATGGATAGGATACGAGACCGCCTGCGAGATGAGTCGCCGCCGCTGCATCATCATCATCATCGTCATCACAACATTGCTCGGCGGTTGTCGGTTCAGATGTCGACGCCGGTTTGAAAGGGTTGCGTAGTTCGGAGTTGTGCCGAAACACTCTTCCCCCCTCCGTTTTCCCCGCCAACCCCAAAAAAAAACAACTGCAGCAGCAGAGAAACTAGAGAAAACGAGTGAAGCGGCTTCCTCTTCTTCTTCTTCTCCTCCTTCTGCCCTTCAGTTGCAGCAACTCAAATGCAGCTTAACCGGCAGCAGGCCGGGCAGGTGCGTGCTAAGTCGAGAAAGATTGATTGACCAGCATCAGTAGCGGCGCAACGTGGGCTTAACTTTAGCAGCGCAACAGGAAGTTAACTTTCTATCGCCAAAGAAGATGGCAGCAGTACGTGGGGGGTGGGGGGGGGCGCAGCCAGCGTCCGAGCGTCTGGGTACGTATTTACGCTTTCGGAGAAACGCTTCCGTGCAGACGCGACTTGTCCAGACGATATGCAACTGGTAGTAAGTAGCGTTTACTACTGCCGCTCGCAGCCGCCGACGATGACAGCAGGCAACGTTGCACGTTGGCCGTCGGCATTCAATCGTCGGTTGACGCTGTCTGCAGCTTCAGACCGGCGGCGTTCATGCAGATCCAGTTTGCGTCGCGCCAAAAGATGTTCGTTTGTGGCCACGCTCGCACGCGCACCGCGATACGTATAGAGCCGTCCACGTGCAGACACGTATTTGTTTATATATATATATATATAAATATATATATATATATATATATATATATATATATATATATATATATATATATATATATATATATATATGTCCGCAGAGAGCTCATACGACGAAGAATACGGACACCCACCGGGCACTTTGTCACAACTGTCAGACTGCCGTATGGTGCTATTCATTCCGTTCTTCTT
Source organism: Dermanyssus gallinae (assembly GCA_003439945.1). Classification (NCBI taxonomy): domain Eukaryota; kingdom Metazoa; phylum Arthropoda; class Arachnida; order Mesostigmata; family Dermanyssidae; genus Dermanyssus; species Dermanyssus gallinae. Next base: position 88,203 of record QVRM01002310.1, read on the forward strand.
CACACGTCGAGGCATAGCAACGGAGAGAAAGAGGGCGCCAGACAGAAATAGAGAAAAAATCGGATGAATAGAGAGAGATAGGAGAAAGAGAGATTGCGCGGGTGGAGAAAATTTGCACGCGGCTTCTCCGAGGGGCGTCGAGATGGTCAGATGAAGATGTGTTCTAGTACGCAGTAGTTGTTTTGCATTACGTAGCGTTCGAACGTAGCACTCCGAATGGACAGGTTCGGTCTGCCTCTCTTCCTGCGTCTCTGAATTTGTTCGTGGAGACAAACATAGCATTGGGTGTGCTATACGATCATTTACGGGCTATATTTTGGTATTCGGGGGCAGTGATCGGAAAGTCCTGTCACTTCTAGGAGACATCATCGCAAACTCTGATTGATCAAGTACTCGGATTTACGAATGGGTGCGTGTAGGATCTATTGGCGGTAGCTGTGTATACAGATGGATACTGCAGTATACATGTCTTGACGCATATCCATTTCTCTGTGGCCTGTCCAGTTTGGTAGTGTGAGACGAAAACCCGGCCACTGTCTAGCAGATGTGCATATATTCCAACATCTGTTTGTGGGAAAAATGTACGTTTTGTGTTGCCGTTGATCTAAGACCCTGCAATTAGCTAACAGAAGGTCAGAGTAGTTGTGTTCAGAATTTGAACGTTGTTGTTGTCATTATTTATTTTTCGTTTGCTCTCTTTGGTTTTGATTTATTCAGAGTGGTTTGCAGTTCCTTCTCCTATTGTGTTCATAAGGCCGGCTTTTGCAAATAAAGAAAACAACAACACTAAGCGAACAACGCTCATCGAGCGCAAGCTGACATTAACAACAGCATATAAATATTTATTTGTCTATCTTCTCTCATATATATATATATATATATATATATATATATATATATATATATATATATATATATAATATATATATCTATATATATATATATATATATATATATATATAAGTAAGTAAGTTTCTGCTAGTCCGCGGTTCTGTGTCAGTTTCATCTTTTCTAGAATTGATTGGCATATACGTATAATAATCAATCCCACCCTCTTACAAATGCGTTAACGTTGACTTCGAGGCTTTGCTATTTCCGACTTTTCTGACTAACGTTGACTTGAACGAGTCGTAATGTGTTAACCACGAATATATTTCCATTCTGGAATGCTGGTAACGGTTTCTCGGCCCAAAAGGGTGGCCGTGATGGCTCAGGCGGCTAACTTGCCGTCCTAAAAACAGGACGTTGCCATGCGTGTAGTCGAATTCTGCTTGGGTAGAATTCTTTCTTCTTATTTGACTGTGAATCATTGACTGACCATTGTGCTGCTGCCACATTGATCTGCTGGAGAAAGCCCAGAAAGATAAGTCCCGTATGAACACGGTATGGCCTGGCTAAAAATAGAGACGAAGTAATGCATATAGAAGTCTCCTACCGGTCAAAACCAGGAAAAAGGGGCTCGATTATGCCTAGAACACTCTCCCCACTCTATAATAAATCTTGAGGAAATGCCTATGGTCGTGCAAGGAGAGTCGCAGGGCGCCAAAATGTAAAAGCATTCAGCTGGATGTCCATCGGAGATAATTAGTGATTGAGGTTTAAATAATTAGATATGGTATGAATCTTGAAAACTAAGGTAATCTGAAATGCTTGAAAAGAGGCAAATCGCTGCGAAATTGTAAATGTCGCCTGATCTCGGTGATGAATGGCAGTTGCGTCTACATCGGTCAAGTTTTAGTTCGTTGACGTACTGCGCACGTTTAAAGGCTGACAGTAGTGAATCACGTTAAGGAGCGCGAATTAATATGTGCTTAAGAACAAGTTAACCGGATCGTGCCGTCGATATTTATTGGCAGCTGTCACGACTTGGCCGTGGAATAAGTTGTGACGAAAGAAATATACCATGCTGTCACTATGGTAGTGACCGCGAGACTATTTTCGCGCGCTATATTGTAAGATTAGCTTATGCGTCTATGAATGCGTAACAGTTACATGGGTACGGCAAACGCGGTACGAGAAGGTGACATACGAAAGCCACTCGGCAACATGCAGGCCATTTATGCAGGAGAAAGACAGGGTTGCATGGTATCATATGTGTTTAATCTTGCTTGAGGCGAATATGTGATCCTGGAGCGTAAATAAATGTGATTTGGCGCGGACATATTAGAAGGGCAGCTGAGCATTTCTCAGCAAGTGAAAATGTCCCTCGAACTTATCTTTGGAGACTGAAATTTGAAATATCTGCTAACAGTGCCTGCCTTGGAGGATTGAAAAAATCTTCGGGTTTCATCAGAGGTTGTCATATAAAAGCAGACATCCAGACCTAATGATGAAGCAAACACCCAACCGTCAACCTTGGATATTTTCGTCAACTGGGCATTGGTGCTAATACTATACTAGGTTGTTCTCTCGCAGTGCGTTTCGTCGTGTATGGTTGTTCATAGGTCGGTGTTATTTGGCACACTTTCTATAATCTGTTCCTGAGTCGTCTTTGAGTGTGAGAGACTGTACTTAATTTTTTGTTGAGATTTTCCGTAAGGCAATTGCCCGTGCACGGTTATTTTATGGATTGGTTAATGTTAATCCACTCCGGAATTTGCCTTGTCTAAATTGGAAACCATGCAAACCAATTTAAGAGTGGCCGGTCTGGGTCTCGAACCCAGTCCTCCCGGCAAAGGCTTTGCCACTAAGCCATCTTGCTCGGTAACTAACGTACCACCGCGTAAAGAAATATTATGATTTCTATTGATGCTGGCGCTTCCTAGCCTACTCGCAGAAGAATTGCTTCCGTTTCTAAGTAGCAGTGACGAGTCGACGCTGAGAGTCGAGAAGACGACACGCTGCCAACTGAGCCCATCCTTCCCTTGCCCTCGTATAGGTGGCTACTACTCGTGTGCGACTTTGCTACTTACTAAACGTATCCGCGGGTGTCGTACTTCCCCTATTTGGCATTGTATTACGGGCGGCCCCGGCGGTGTGTCGAGACCCTCGGTGGAACTCGTGGCGATACGCCATCGAGATGGCGTATCTCCACGCGTTGCGGCCGGCCTGCTGGTGCTGCCGCCATAAATTTAAATTAACGCGCGCAGTCATCTAAGCAACCACGCGGGGTATGGGTGGTAGCCCTGCCCTGTTCTCCGCTCCCCTCCCCTTTAGTGCCAGATGTATGCACCTATGGGCAATGGGGACGTTGTTTCCGGCCATCTTCAGTATGGTGGCTTCCCATTCCATCTCAGCGGCGGAGACACTCGTCGACAGACGATGTGTCTGGCTCTCATTGCGACAAAGGCGGCGTGCTGTACCGGAGCACTGATACGTTCCGTTACGTCGGCGCCGTTACAACGACGACGACGACGACGAGTACAGGAAGACTTAAGAGGCAGGGAAAATGCTACGCCAGAACGGAATACACTGGGAGGGAAAGACAGAGGAAAAGTCTTCGTAAAGAGCGCGTGAATGGATGCGCGCTGAGGACGGCAGACAGTAGTAGTTCGTTACCCCTTAGTCAGCCACCCTTCTCCGCGAGCGACAACGATGACGACGTGAGGGGGGGGCTGGGCAAGAAGACATTGCCATCGACATCGGAACTCCATTGAGATGATGACGATGATGTTTCCGCTAGGGGACGTGAGTAGACCTAAAGCGTAAGAATAGCGATCTATATATAAACGAAATCCACGCTTCCTTCTGCAAAGAACGAAAAAAACGAAAGCTACTCACTACGAAACAACAAGCGGTGCAGCGGCGGACTGACTGGGTTGCAGTACGAGAAAAAACGTCGATTTTGGACGACATCTGTCGACATGCCACGTTGCCTATTCTTTCTTCTTTTTTTTTTAACGAATCTATAATGACGGAGAAAGCCCATCTGCAATTCTGAAACAAAAAAAGCGATTCATCTCAGCTTATCCTCATTACGCAAGGAGTGATAGCCGTCCGTGTTCCCGCCATTTGCAGGATTTTGACGCCATGCATACTGTGTATGAGTCGTGTCGAATCGATATAGAAGGAAATAGAAGAGTTAAGTGAATGCGACTCCAATCATGCGACTGCGTTGGTGAGCTGACATACATTGACATTTTGTGTGTGTGGTTGTTGTTGTGCGTGCTGTCGGGTATTGGCTTTTTTTCAGAGGAGCAGATCGACGCCGTCACCCGCGAGTGATGTGACCAGACCAGTGGCGTTTGCCCCTCCGCCATCAAGCGCCAACAGCGGCGCTCTGTCGCCCCCCGAGGCCCCACTGGTGGCGGCGTCCGGGAGCCCTCCGTCCCCTGACCCAGGTCCGTTCGGACGATCCGGCCCCGCGCTGGCCTCGTCAGCGCAGCCCTCGTTGGGCCTGTTCGGGCAAGATCTGCCGCCCGCTCTGCGTCAGGGCCTGGGCCTCGACTCGCCGTTGGCCATGGCGACATTTGGGCCCCTCGCCTCCGCCCTGGGTCCTCTGGGGGCATCGTTGGCGTCGATGACGCCGACGACGGCGACGAACACCAGCCAGACGACCGGCACAGGTAGCCACACGGGAAGCCAGACGGGTAGCGGCCGTAGCTCACCGGATGACGCCGCGCTAGGCTCGCTTCAAGCGGGCGTCGGCGGCAGCAGCGGCCCGTTGTCGCCTTCAGTCGTCGATTCGCCCGCCAATTCGCCGTCACCTCAGCCGCCATCGCTGGGTGGGCTGCCATCGCTTCCCTCCCCGCTGTCGTCTCCATTGTCGTCTCCGTTAGCGTCGCTATCGCCGGCCGTCCTCCACCAGATGCATCAGAGCCTTCTGCATGGCCCGATGCCACCGCGGCCCGCGTCCTCCTCGTCATCGGCGGCCGTTGCGGCCGCGGCGGCGGCAGCAGCAGCAGCAGAACATCATCGGGAACAACAGCGGGAACGAGAGCGGGAACACCGTGAACATCGCGAAAGAGAGAGGGAACGCGAGCGCGAACAACGCCTTGGAGGTGCTGTGGGCGCGTTGGGCGCCCTTACCCAACTTCGCCTGCAAGCCTCCCTGAGTCCGCCGAGCGGACTCACGGCCAACGGGCACGCGGCCGGTGGTGGCGGGGGTGGCCTTCATGCGGCAGCGGGCGTTAACGGGGCACATCATCACGCGCTCAACGGGACAACATCAGCTGGCTCCCAACACCAACATGCGCTCAAGTTCAACGAGTGAGTACGAGCTAATAGCGCAAGAAGGCGTACGCTTTGCATTTGCATGCTTTATAATGGGCTGCTACAATGGGGTCAGCCATCCCCCAGAGCACCCCCCCAGCGCGCCTCCCTCGTGGTGGTTCGTTCACTTAGCAGATGCTTCCTAGTGATAGCTTCGTCTTGTATCCAGGGGGAACATATTGGCGTATTCTGGCGTACGTTCCTAGAGCCTTGTCGAAAAAAAAAACAGTTTTTGTCGTGGGGTCACGTTTCCGGTCAATTGAAAGCTTTCTTACGTGTTTTACATTATTGAGGAACCGTTTCACTGTAGTTTAGGTAGCCTTTTAGTGAACATAAAAGTAATAATTTTTTAAACTAGTGACAATTATTCGATATATACCTATTTTAACACAAACCTACACATTTAGAAAAGATGACTGATTATGATGGTAATAGAAAAGAAAAGCGCGCAGATACTCTAGCATGGCATACGCTCATTTTAATATGCTATAATTTTCTACAGTTGTGGTCTCCAGATGGCTAACCCCTCATACCAATTCGATTTGTAATGAAATGATAAGAACAAAATGTATACGAACAGTTTGAAAAGTTGATAGTATTTTTAGTATTGTTGGTATAATATACGTTCACTATATATATATATATATATATAAATATATATATGTGTGCTTCGCCTTGTTTGTATACCTGTCTGGTGGCTTGACCTTACGTCTCTGTATTTCCTTCTATCGACTTCCATGCGAAACGTTTTGGGGAGCGTGGAGGGGGCAAAGCTGTGCGTTTCCGTAAGCTGCTCGTAGTATGTGAGCGTGTTAGAAATGAAAGGATTACTTCGAGTCGGCCGGACTCAGGCGGACTAGCGTGAGCGGGAAGTCAGAACCTTGTAGAACGCGTGATTTCAGCCACCACAATATTGGAGTTTAAATTAATTTGAATGTATCAATCGCGGGGTCATTGCAAGTCATTGCAAAGCCGTGACTGACTGACAGACAGACGACAGCCGCCGTTTAGCTCAAGATCGAGATCAATAAACGCTGGGTGTGTGGTATCCACATGTATGCTTTTACGTATATACATGCAAAGCAACGTATAAGCGACAGCGGCGCTTAGGCCCTTGGGCGTTTGGGCGCGAGCGGAACCTCGGGCAGCGGAAAAGCTCTCTTTCTCCAGCGCTTGCTTCGACCCCAGTCTCGACAACTTACTGTTTAATCTAGGTGCAAATCCGCTAAGATAGGCAGGTGGATAGATAGACAGATAGATGGATATATATATATATATATATATATATAGGTAGGAGCCTTTGCCTTCGAGATGCACGGAATTCATTTGTGTGCGCATCGCTTCTACGCGTTCTACAGTTACCTTATTACCGATCGGAAAGTCGGTAGAGAGCCTCCCGATCGAGTCAGCACAGTATGCCCGTTAGGTCGGCCAATTTGTAGTCGCGCCAAGCAACAATCATCGTAGCAAAGTAATAACTTGCTTGCTAGGTGGCTGGGTGGGTGGCTGAGAGGGTGTGGCCAATCCAGTCTTTTTCAGGGGCGGCGTTGGTAGGTGGGTGCATTCGCTATCATGCTTCTGTTCTTAAAAGGAGCCAATTTTGGTTGGTTTAAAAAAAGCTTCTTCGGATCTAGGGTGCGTCTAATATGCATGCTATTTCGATCACACGCGTTCACGACGCGCACGTGTGCTAGTGCTAAGCGTGAGCAATGGCATTACTATAGTCAGTAGCTTTTGAGGTTGTTTAAAATAAAAACATAAGTCGTTGTTCGCTGTGGTTGCAATTTGAAATTAAAGTGTGCTCAATATGAATTGTACACTGAAGTTTGGTGCCTTAAACGAGGCAAATAGTTAATATATATATATATATATATATATATATATATATATATATATATATATATATATATATATATATATATATATATATGCGAGGATTTTCCATTTGCGCATACACTATATTAAGTGGATCACCAACTTACGCGCGTTATCTTGCGGCGCGTAATAGTTTATCCCATTCCCGTACATACTGTACATGTATTTAATATCGTCTCATTTAACGGCATAAGCCCGTCGTTGAGTCACCTGTTAGGTGTATGTGAGTATCTACGTTGACCTTTTGCAGCCGCATCAATGTGAGTATTTTTATGCCAAAAATAACAAAAAAACACGGCCGAACAGCACAATCGCAGCCACAGCATTTACAAGACGTTTTGCAATAAATCCTACTGGCGCTCATTCGCAGTACGTAAATAAACATAGAGCAGGATTTGATGTTCCGGAGCACAGTGAGATCATACAACCATGTAAACCGACTATATTTATGAGCCGTTTACGACGCATCATTTATCAACCACAGTACCAAGCACAGAAGCAGCAGCAGCAAATTTAGTGACGGCGTAGTCCCTGTTGTTGATCGAATTTTCTTCGAGCGATTCTTATTGAGAATAGGTGATAAGCCATACTGATGAGAGTCAGCGGCCATGCTGCTGCCGCAAGGACTGTTGGGCAAACCCTAGATATCTCAACATGTCCGGCCCTCAGTGCATTAAAGATATACCTCTCGTTGAGTTCCAAGCCCGCAGGGAACGCAGGATAGTCTAGAATTAAAAACAACCTCCTTAAAACATGTCTTTAATTTTAGCAACAGCAAAGACTGGTCTACATTTCTATTGCAAAAAAATCCTACGCTGTACTGGGCCGGGCAAGGTCGTCAACCTGGACTACTGGTTGACGCAGGCAAATTGGCTGGCTTACGTTAAGTTCTCTGTTGCTCGTTGGTCGGTCGCTAGCCTGGCCTGAGAAATGCGAGGTTGCGTGTAGGCGCATAACCCAGAGAGTGCGCGAGCAAGAGAGAGAGAGAGATAGAAGGAGAGAGAGAGTTGCATTCGAGATTAGGAAGCAAGCCACCACACCCTGATGAATGCCACTTTCTATCGTCGTTCGGCGTTCAGCCACCGCGCGTAACGAAGCGCGGTCGAATCCACCTAGCTGTCTTAGCCTAGCTATGTAGGGCTGAATAGCTAGATGTGCAACACGCGTGCCGACATAGATACACACGTATGTACGTGCATGCATACATACATACACACATATATAGTGTATGAATGCATGTACTTACCTACACAACACGACGACGTGCGGGTTTGGCACGTGGCAACTCCGTGGCTGGCAAGCCGCGATCGATCATCCCCAGATCAGCAGCATCGACCTTGTTACGTTGTCGAAGCCTGCACTGTACTCCGCCGCTAAGAAACCTACACTGTACTCCGCCGCTAACTAAGGATAGCGTGACCCGTCTCGCCGGATCGGTGTTGTTTTCGTGCCAGTCCACGAAACACATTCGGACGGGCCCCCGTCGTCCCGTAGTGGCAGCCGCCGCGGCAATGGCGGCCACGACGAAAACTGCAGGTTTGGCAGTGAGCGAGTCTTGCCTTGCTGAATTTGAGACATGCTTTTTAGCTGGCTCCTAGGCAGGCAGACAGGGCTTTGATGAAAAGAAACCGGCCGCCCAGAACGGTAGCGCTCGGTGGCTCCCACCAGGACACTAGTAGAGCAGCCATGAAAAAAAGGCGACGGCGGCCATGAAAAAAAGACGACGGCGGCCAACAACGCGGTAGGGAGGGTGTCGGGCGTAGGGCAGTAGGGAACGCGTCATGCAGGACTACTACTAGTACTACTACTAAAAAGGAGTAGGGACAAAGGCCTAAAAAAGAGTTCGCATACTTAATAAATTGCCGCTGCAGATTCTTTGTTCCACATCCGTCCGATCTCTCCCCCCCCCCCCCTCACCCGTTTTCCGATGCTGCTGCGACGGCAACCGAGGCAGCGGAGGCGGCTAAGCAGCTATGCGTTTCTTAAGCGGCAGCGCCGTTGTTGTCGGCGTCGTCGTCGTCAGCATCATCATCATCATTATTATCATCGCCGTCACAGTCTGCCCCCGACGGTTCTGTCCCCGCAGCTCACACCTCGGCCTACCTGCATGCAATGTCTGTTGGTGTGTACAAGTGTCTGTGTGCGCGCATGGTTTGGAAAGGCGTCGGCCGTTAACGTTGCCCCCACCGTTTCGCCCTCGGGGTTTGGCCCAGATGCGTATATGCCACATCTCCTAGTGGTGGTGGTAGTGGTGTACAACGCGGAAACTAAAGAAGTACTTGTTCGTTACTCTGCTGCTTTTTAGCCATGGTCTTAGGCAAGGGCGGGGAAGCCCGGGGTTAAGGGAACAGGGAGGGGGGGTAACAAGGCATTCCCCAACAACGATGGGGTTTTGAAGGGGGTGTCACTGCGCGCCGCTACTACTACTACTACTGCTGCTGCTGCCGCCGCCTGCTGGAGTCTGCTGTTGTTGCCTGATTCCCTTTTCCTACCCAACCGCCCCCCCCCCCCCCCCATGTATCCTTCCTGCTCGTCGGGCGTCAATTGAGGGTGCATTGGCGCTATCGGGAAATTGGGAGACTATCAGGAGAGAAACAAGACCGAAGGTGAGTGCGCGAGCGAGTGGGCGAGCCAGCCAGCGAATGCACGCCGGTCAGACGACGAGTCTACCCAATGAGGTGGTAGACCTCGCACTGTCGTGTAACGTTGGTAGTGCTGCTGCTTGTGCGGGATGAAACAACGGCTAGAGTGCAGGACGGGGTGAACGGGATGAATGTCTCGATAGTCGGCAGAGCGCCGGCGCCCGTGGCGGCAGCCGTGGCGTCGTCATGTGCGGTGGTGTTGCCAAACGTCCTACAACAGAACGCTGAACGCTTCTCATTTGCATTTCCCCAGGCATTGCACGTTCGGCCAGCTAACACGTCCTGCGCGCGCGAGCGCCCAGAGCCTTGCAGGACACGAACCGATGCTCACACTTGGAGTCAGGGGCTGAAGAAAGGGGAGGGAGCATAAGCCTGCAACTTCCTTAAAAAGAAGAAAGAGACGACAACGTAGCCGGAGATAGGGACAGGCGTGCGAGGTAAACTACTTCAATGAGGGTATCAAATGAGCGTGGAAGAAGACCAATGAGAAGGCGGTTAATGAAGAGAGAACGCCGCACGCCGGCGATACGGCCGGAGCAAAGATGGCACCACTGTACGGGGCTGCACCGGGTTGCCAGTTGAGACGGTCGGGCGGTTGAGACGCAGAAGAAAGCACTGGGAAGGAAACGAGAAAACACAGGCCTGACGACGAAGGTCGGCGCCGTAACCCAACGATGGGTTACTTGGCCGTTTTCTTTATCTGGTTGCGACCTCTGACCCCTAGATTGCCTCTTGTCACGAGCGGCAACATCACTGCTATCTAACTGTTCCAAGTTTTCCTCCCCACCTCATGCTACATCGCTGAGGTTCTACGTAAGCCATGCACCACTTAGGATAATCCTGAGTTGCGAAAAGACGACTTGCCAATGCCAAGAAGTCCTACAGCTAAACAAATAAATGTTTCAAGGAGCCGTGACGACCTCGTAGCCGTGCAAATCAGGCCGAAGCCACTTGGCCTCTTCGCGAGACCTGTCGATACGGCGAAAGACCTGCTTGACAAGGGTTCCTCAGGGCCGAGGGCGGTATTGATTGACTGGCGTCAAATTGGATGCTTTTCTCTGTGCAGTCGCATGCTCTTATATTTGTGGTCTCTCTCTCTCTTTCGGTTGAGCTTGAGCTCGGAACACCTTTTAGAGGACTCTTTTAGTAAACCAAGCAAAGCATATCGTCAATAGGGTTGGCTGAACTTTAACGAATATTCACCCTGCGTAGGATTTGCTTTGTTGCCGCAATACAACACGTTGTCATTGACTTGTTAATAAAAAAAATATGGTTACGACCATCCGTTCGGCTAAGATCGTCATATGATCTGAAAATAACTTACGATTAATATACATTTGATATGCTATTCCAAGGATGATTACATGGCCTAACAGTTTCTAAGTGCGTCACTATAACAGATATGGAATTTGTGCGAGACACCAATGACGCGATGGTAGTCAATTGTGATGATTTCATTTGTTGTACCGCGTAGTAGTGTTGTTGTTGTTATCGTCAACGTACGGGTATATATCGGTCACTGTGGCAACATCGCCGACGTTACGGCTGCAACAGGCAGGCGGAACTCGGTGTGTTCACTGTGTTGTCCTCTCGGACATGTGATTTGCAATCATTGCATAGGCATATCGGAGCGTCGCTGCCACAGCAGATTGCCAAGCTCCCCGCAGCGGAACGACGCACGACCAACTGGCATCGGTGGTGCGGCAGCGGTAGCAACGGCGGCCGCGACCAGTTAAACCAGTCAACAACCACCACCAGTCGTTAAACCAGTCGGCAAGCTTGGCCACGCATGCGGGCTAAGGCTGTCCGTGGAAATTTGTTGCCTCATCCCCCCCCCCCTCATAATCCGTTGGCTGCTGCTGCCGATGTGAATTCTCTGGCTGCGATTTTTCTGCGCCCGCCACCGTGCTCTGCGCTGCTATGCCGCGGCGCGCTATGCTCTTCTTCTCCCGCTCCCCCGTTCCGTTCCTCTATCTGTCTCCGCTGTTATCTCGCGCACTGACGCGGGGGGAGGGGGGGTGCCCAATCAGGAACGTGCACTACCACCACTACCTACCTGTACGTGCATGCGGAGTTTGTACGCGCGGTCGCACACGTGCATGTGTATGTAGGAGAAGGGCGATGGTCTATCTATACTCAGGCCACACTCTTAGCAGTGCTCTCGGCAGCGCGGCGAAACCGCCACTGCAGTCGCTGCAGCAGTTAGTCGCTGACAGCGGCGACTCTACTGAACGAACAACAGCGACGACAACGACGACGACAAGAACAACAACGACAACCACGACAACAACATCGACGACTCTAAACGAAGAACAAGAGGAAGAGAGGAAGAGCAGATCAGATCAGAGACTACAAGAGGAAGATAAAGATAAACAGAGAGCAGCAGCAGCAGCAACAGCAGCAGAGAAGAACAAAATAAAGAGCTTTTTACTTTCGCTCTATCTCTACAATGCTGCTCTGTGTATGTAGATCTGGTTCGGCGGGGCCACTCAGACCAGCCCAACCCCCGGCCCGCTTTCTGACAGGAAGACGGCTAAAAGAATGAGCGTAGATAAGCCACGCTCCTGGCATTCGAGAACGGCAGCAGCAACAGCCATAGCAACAGCAGGTACATACAACGCGCTGCTTTTCGTGCCCGCCATCGCTCTATGATGGCGGACGACGTGGCTGTAGCCAACAATGACCACGGTGCTCGTGGTTTTGGCTCTTATCCACTGCTATCCGGGAGGCAAGTGTGTTCGGGGCTCTACGAATAGATAGTAGTTGCACAACGGCACAACTGCAGCAGCGTGCAATTCCGAATTTGAATTAGTAGTTCGGGGGGGGGGGGGCGCTTAAAGTTCTCTACTGCTCTTCCTGTTCAGGTCCTTGCGATTTTAGCGGCGCTTTTGCCGTCGACTCCGACTTCGATGGGCCACGGCGGGCGAGATCGGGGGGGGGGGGGGGAGGGACGAGACAGAGGAAGCGAGACTGAAGGCGAAAACGTAGCTGCATGGTGGCCCGGCGGCCAACAGCAATAAAGCTGATAGTAGGATAGCACTCGCGCAAAATGGGCCAAAATCGCGTGAGCATCGGCACGCCGGCACGCCAACGAGTCCAATGATGAATTGACGCCGAGCGACAGAGGCGCAAAGGAGTTAGCGTCGCAAAGAAAAAACGAAACGAAACGAAACGAAAAGAAAAGTAGAAGAAACCACGAACGAAAGACAGGAATAAATGCATGAAAGAAGGGGAATTGAGTAGAGACGGTCGCGAAATCACCGGGCGGGCGAACTAGTCGAGCGAGGCGTTGGCAACGCTTGCGGCGACGACAGCAGCATCCACCGAAAGTATGCCGTCCGAACGGAAAGATACCACCAATACCACTACCACCACCACAAAAGAAATCATGCTCAAGAAAATGCCCCGTTGCATAGCATAGGATGCCACGAGTAGCATGTCTTAAATCTCTCTCTCGTCGCCTCTTTCTCGTTCATCTTCTGATCGTGATGTCAACGCCAATTGCGTACGGATTTGCCGACCACAGCTAGTTTGTGCAGAAAGTTGCCAAGGCGGGACACAGAGTGTATGGTGCGGTGACAATCGGACGTGCCAGCCAGATTGTTAGTCGAATACGGGTCCGCCTCTCGAGCAGCGGAGCAGCCATAAGAGCAGCGAGCAGAATAGCGAGGAGAGAGATCACTGGCCGTAGATCGGCGGCGGCGATGAACAGCGGACGGTTCGAGAACAAGAATGAGACGACGCTCACACAGAGATAGTAAATCGATTGTCGAGCAGTTCAGAAGCGCAGCAGAAAAGTTGGCAATTGCGGCTGGCTCGTTCGTCGGGCCCGCGAGTTAGCTACGCGTTAAGCTAGGTAGGTTCCAGGGAAATCCAAGAAAAATAGAGACTCACATCGCGGTTCTTCTTCATGTGTGTCCGATGCCCGCCGAGGGCCAATCTCTCTTTTCGTCGGTAGCAGTGGCGGCAAAGAGCAGTAACGAGTGCCGAATGGAGCCGAGCTCTGTGTGTATGCGGGGCCGCAAAGAGAAGTAGGCAAAAAGGGTTCAGGGCCTTCCCCGCGGGGGGCTGGTCTCCAAGCCGTCGCGACTCCCATTTCGCAGTTCAGGAACTCGACGCCAGAGAACCAGAGAAAGATGTCGAACATTTTACATTGTTCTTGTAATGGTAATCACGTGTCATTGGGCGACAGCGAAACGAATGCATGTATCGGACCTAGACGGCGATGGAGACGCGGGGGAGAGGGGGCTGGCTGGCTGACGGCCGGGAGTTTGGCCGTGCGACGAGAGCGTGCTGCGATAGTGGGGTTGCGCGGGGACGGGACGTGTCGGGGGTAGTGTTGTCGAATGAGATCGTCGTGATGGTCGTGAAAAATGTGTAGATCATTTTTCGGTCGTCGTCGTCGTTCCGCCACGATTCGGCGATTGAAGATCGGGTAAGTCAATCAGGAGTGTTCGAATACGTTCGACGCCCTGACGATCTGTCGGCCGTCTCTCCGGAGAAAGCACCAGCGAATGGTCAGCAGCAGCCTCTTTACTCATTTCAACTGGACTCTCTCGGGAGACATAGAACCGAAGCAGGCATATTCCCATGTTGATTCTGCTCATCGTTTCCGGTCGGACACGCATGGAATCGCAAAGCTGAGGCAGCTGACGAAAATCGATCTACGATGTCAGCCAGCCATGACCGTTTATCATTACGGCCTACGGGGATGTCAGTGGACTACTGAGTTAAGTCCTCTGAACCAACTCTTCAGTTGGATAAGGAAATAGCTTTCTGAAGACGGGATCCGGGAGCCAATTGAAGAGACAGACATTCACTTGTATTTCACTGGCGATATCGAATCCAGTGATATTGTGCTCAACCATAGATAGCAGCTGCCATACAAATCCTAAGAAGGTTCGGCACAGCCAATTGGCTGATAAGCTCCAATCTGTTCGGAACGAGAAACCCTTTGGCGAATTTACTCTCTCTTCTTTCTTCACAGTTCTCAAATGTCCTTAACGGCTCTCTGGGAAAACACACACTACCATTTTAACATCTCATGAAAGCTTAACGGTACTTAAATATCGTTTCTAGTTGTCTAAATTCTATAGTGGCGTTATTCGCCTGTTTTTTTTTATATAGCCTTAGCGGGATTTAGGTAGGGAGTATATACTCTAATTTGGAAGCAATATTGGCACTCAGTCCTAGCGGGAACGCTTTATAGAGCGTCCTCATAACTGCATGCCTAGCGGTGCTATCAACGCCTGGAAAAGTTTGTTCATATTTTATTTCCTTACCTTCCGTACGTGTATTGTGAGTTCAAGTCACATTCAAGTCACGTCACATGAGTGACTTACTTGGCTTACTTAGTGAACACTTTCATATCTTATTTGCAGTTCAGTGAACAACAGGCATAAAAGTTATGACAAGATCATAAAATGGAAATGCGACACATAAACTATACAATGGCTAACGGCAAGGAAGGTCTGAAAAATCCTTCATGCTAAAATCGAACGCGCTGGCAGGTCTACAGATGATAACGCCACTGTATCACCGGCAACGTGTTTCGAAGATGTCTTGCAGGGCGCTCGTTCATGGAACATAATTGGTCAGAATTGTAACTTAAAGCAGCAAAACTCCTCGACAATAGATGGTGCTAGACTGATGATTCTTCTCGCGTATGCGCTCTATGGGTAGCGTTAATGTGTTTGCTCGTTCTTACATAATTTGGTATTTTGTATCCACTTGGAATTGCAGTGTTCCTTCAGATGGATATTATAAACTAATAGTGGCGAGTACCGTAATTATTTCTTAATTAAAACACGTGTAAAATGTGAACCCCTGCTAACGTTTCACAGTCTGCCGGCTCTCAATCATCTGCCCGAAAAACTGCGCCTCCTGTCGATCGCTCATGGCGAAGACCTTTAGAACTTAGCAGTACCCACCAGCTGATGGGACCCAATGTGTCTTAAGCTTAAAAGCTACAAAGCACAATTATCTTGACAATTCAAAACACTTCTCTTGCGTCTCCGAGTTAAGGGGTTCGGCGATTCATCTAGGCACAACTAGGATCTGAGGCAGCTGCGACGACACCACCGCAGGCGAGGCTATTACGAAATAGTTACTATTCTTATTACTAATATTTACTACAATCAGTACTGTTCTCGAATGTAGCCGGCAAATGATCGCACATTCTACTAATTAGCGCGCTCATCAATGTCATTATCGTCGTCGTCATCACCATTGTGGCCAAAGGATGCAGGTCTCATCAAACCTTGTTAGGGTGTTAGACACAGCATTCAAACATTGAAACGGCATGCTACATACCCTTGTAATCTGCTCTCAGCTGAACTTCTTTAGACATGGGGCAACTTCACTGCTACACGTAGCGATGTGGATCTTCCCCAACCGTAGACTTTGCCCAGTGGACCGCAGTACTTCCGCAGAAGACCCAATTCCTGTTGCGTCTCGTTGTCATCCAACCGTATTGTGAACGCAACACAGAGAGCAAGTGTAAAACACCATTTTTCAATTTTGCTGAATTTTGCCAAGCCTTGACGAACAATACGTGTTACCGATTCTGAGCAGTTCTGAACTGCGTAGCCCACCACACAAGGCTGGAGGCTGGAGGTCGGAGAGCGACCGCAGCCGCGCGCCGTGCCGTTCAGCACACCTTGGCACAATCTCCAACGCCAATATGTCGCTTTTTGGCGGCTTAGCAAAGCTAGATCGAGAGAGCCAGCGAGAGAGAAAGAGCGCAAGAAGATTGAGCTGAGCAAAGGGCTGTGGACAACTGCTGCCCAGTAGCAGAAGCAAAAGCAGCGACGGCAGAAACGCTGTGTCTGTCTCTGTATCAATGAAAGTCGATGATATTGATGATGGCCGGGCGGATGAGCCACGATTGTGTGTCTCGACGGCCGTGCGTGAGTGTTTGTGCCCGAGAGAGCGGATCTGGATTTGGGCGGAGGTGGGCTGTGGGATAGCTGGGTGGCTGGGTGGATGGATGGCTGGGTGGGTGTGATCAGGATGGGACTGACGGGGCATATATTTGCCTCCCTATCGGACAGTGTTTCGCTTTTCTACTGCTGCTTCGTCTTCTGTTCGTATTCTCTTCAATTTTTAGGAGTTTTCCGTCGTAGTTCCTCGTTGCTAGTACCCCAGCGCGCCGGAACGGCGACGGCGCCTGTATTGGGCCTGTTCAGGCACGCGTGTCTATTCCCCCCACTACCTACTTAGTTCTCTGTTCTCTATTTTCCACCCCACGCTCCCCGTTTCCCCTCTTCCCTGCGTGCTCCCCTCTTTCCTGCGTGTTCCCCTCTTCCCTGCGTGTTCCTCTTTTCCCTGCGTTTTCCCCTTTCGTCTTCTTCGTCACCGTGTCTCTATCTCTATGAGAGCGTTTGATCAATTTGCATGTGAATAGCGGCAGCAGCAGCAGTAGCAGCAGAATCGAGTCGGCGTCCCTCTCAATAGACGGGTTAATGAGGCCACTGGGGCACAAGACGATGAGAGGTTCGGCGAGAGAGATAAAGAGAGCGCACGAGATGTAGACAGAATGACGAAAAAGTCGCCGCAGTGTTGAACACTGTAAAACGGTGACGGCCGGCGAAATTTAGCTAGGCTGGTGTCTGGTGTGGGGATGGCTAGGGACCAGCAACAGAACGAAGGAAGGGATCATCGCGAGACAGTCAACTAACTCCTCAATCGAAGGAGTCGCGGTGGCATTGACCTAAGTCACGTTGGTGGTCGCGACAAGTCGCGACTGCAGTTCCGGGTGGGAGAACGGTTTTCGATTTCTTGGGTGGGGGGATTCCGTTTTCTCCTCGCTTTGTGACTGTTGGCATTTTTGCTCGATTATTTCTCTCTCTCGTTTTTTAGAGAGACTGATTAGCGTCCGGCGCGATACTCGAAACGTGGAATGGCTCTTAGACATAAACTACTGCAAAGGTGCACTGCTATCTTTGCTCCGTTGTCGAAATACAGTATCATAAAGCTATAAAAATTGTATTCTTATGATTGTATTTTTTGGGCATATACTAAGTGGCACAGTTATGCCAAATAACGACGTTGCTTAATAGAGCCAAATGAAATTGATAAACAATGAGTTTGCTATCTTCTCTGCCAAATCTATCCATTTTCCTAATGATATGCACATACGTAAATATATATGCATATATATATATATATATATATATATATATATCTGCAGTGTTTGTTTCCTTTAAAATAGTTCCCGCCCACGTTTTATATTTGCTCTAGTCTCGAAACGTTGTCCTTTCAATTTTTGCCGTGGGAACAGAAAAAGTCGCATGTAGCCAATTCCGATTTGATCGGATCGCTAAAATATAAACATCGAATTTTTCATCACATAATCCGAAATCCGTAACGATGTCTGCGCAGGTGCGTTATCGTGATGGAGGATCCAAGAGTTGTTTGCCCAGAGTTCCGGCCTCTTCCGCTTAAATTTATCGATAGAATTATCTTATTGTCCGTAGAGCCAGGTGACCTAATATAGTGGAAGTTGATTTCCTTGTAGTCGAAAAAAAAGTTCAAAGAAGTTTGGTGTTCGATTATCTCCGTGGAATCACAATGTCGTAACATACATCTACCCATGACACGTCTCCTGTAATCACTCTCTGAAGCAATCCAGCGTCTTCTGCTACCGTATATAGGTTAAAATCGGACATTTCCCGACGAGCCTTCATTTAAAATGAACTCCGCTGCCAGTCTTCTGACGCATAAAATATCAGTTAAGACTGTTTCAACGGCTCCATAAGACATTTCTAATTCCTCAGCGATCTTCGTGATAGTGATTTGCCGAAGGTTGAAAAAGATATCAAGAACTTTTTCAACGTCTTCTTCCGTTCTTGTAGTCTAAGACCTTTTCGAACAGGGGCTACCTTCAGTCTTTTTACGTCGGTCGTGAAACACGTATACATGCTGTTTCGGGATACTGCCTGATCACCATACAGTTCGTATCATTTCCATCAATTTTGATCATAATATTTAATTTTAGCACAACACTCGATGCAGATCGTTGCTCCTCCATCTTTGGTTCCTCAAAAATCGCCGAACCTCGTTTTCTTTACTTCTTTGAGCCAAACTTGAACAGTAAACGTCGCCACCTGTATGTAGCTGATAAATGGTTCTTCTAAGCAAAGAAACCGGAAATGTGGTTTCGATGTGGCGACAAAATTTAAAGTTCTGCAACTTCCGATTCGCGCATATATGTATATATATATATATATACTTATTGAATTATATAGATACTTGTAAGCGCATGTTACTAAAGAACCCCTGTATCTGCCTCTAACTGAGATCTGATAAGATTACTCTTCAAAAGTTCGACAGTCATCTGCAGATCAATTCCTTGCTTCGTTTGAGGTCGCCTCAAAGATGATGATACTATGATGATACTTACTAACGCTAATCCCATTGTTCACCTAGCAGTCTAGCAGTAAACATACCGCACGCAATAATCGCTCGACTGTTTATATCTTCGACGAGTTAACCGCCGAGTTTATTTAGTTAGCCGGGTAACGTAGCCGGGCGGCATCGGCGATTGCTCGGCCAGCAAGAATACGTTTCTCTTGGAAACGTCTCATCCATTTGCTCCTCGGGAAGATGCAGGTGTTAGATGTCGTAGGCATACTTTTTGCTCGACTAATCTCGTCTCGCCAGCTGACGAGCCCGATAATGATAATACCGAAGATGATGATAATTAGCCATGAAATGATGATGACGATATTGGTATTCAGCCAGACGATTATGATGATGGCAATTAATGTGATAATGATGATGACTCGGACTTTCAAGGGGTCCGAGTTCAGTACGAATGCCATTCAGTCTTAGGGCGACTAGTTGAATACTGCTATATATCATCAGTCGAATCTCTTCCCGAATTTCAACGCACGTGGCTATTACTCTTGCTGTTCGCCGCTTTAGTTGTCGTCGTCATCATTGTAGGAGCTGGCTGACCAAGCCGTGCCATTTACGTTGAGCCGAATTACGCTTGCTGTGCCCAACCGCCTCCACGCCTTCCATTCATACTCCACGAGAGCGCCCCAGTACCCCTCTCTGCTTTCCCTCCGCAGGCTACCGCCTATACTCGGCTGTATTCGCCGGTCGTCTTGAGACGACGACGACGACGACGATGATGATGATGATGATAATAATGATGAGGAGGACGATGATGATGATGATAATAATGATGAGGAGGACGATAATGATGATGATGATGATGATGAAGACGCCGGCGCCACGGCGGTCGCCGGTACCAGCGACCGCGGGGGTAGTTGATGGCTTTATTGGCCATGTCGCGTCGCCCTGCTTTCGTCAATGGTTCATGCAGCTCGGGTCGCACGGATATACATACGTGTACGTAGGTCGTACGGATATTCACACATACGTGCCCACAGGTCGTACAGATGATACGCATACGTGTACAAACATACGCTCGAACGAGTCCATTTAACGGCCAATGCGGGGGTACCCCGTACCCCCGCAAGCGTGGGTATTGGACGGGCGGAGGGGGGGGGTCCCGAGGTCCCTGGAGGACCACCTTAGAATCCCATCTTACCCGTACTAACACAAGTATAAAGTAACTAACACTGCTAAATAAACAGGGCAACTGACTGACGAACGCCAATCGGTTCGGTTTTTCGGCACGGTTTCCGTGCGTGCGAACGAGCGACGAAACTCTGCCATGACAGCCATTTCACTTTAAAGAATCACATTTTGTCGCACACCCATATATCATGGGGAATAATATTTAGCCCTTTGTTGTTGCTGTAGTTTTTGTTTTGTTGTTGTTTTTATCGCTGTAGTTTTTTGTTTTGTTGTTGTTTTTATCGCTGTGGTGTTTGTTGTTGTTGTCGTCGTCGTATTGTTGTGGTTGTAGTTATGATTTAGTTTTGTTTTTGACGTTGTTGTCGATGTATTCGAACTATTCTCGTTGTATGAGGTCTCTTGGTGCGATACGTCCAAGAAAATAAGCGACGGCCGGATGCCGCCGTGCCGCGTCGAATAACGAACTAACTCCATTAGACAGGCAGCCGTACAAATGTTTGATGTTCAGAGATATCTACATCAAAATGGCAACATCAAGACAGACACTGCCACCTCTATGTACTAGACGGCGCGCCAATCGAAATAATATAAAACGAACGGGGTAAGTATTAATGACCAATGTTGGACCGGCGTTCCGGCGTGTATGTACCGGGTTTTGCTGCTCTTTCGGCATTACCGGCCATGCGACACTTTGCCGCGTACGGCGTTTTGAAAACGGGATCAGAACTAGTTTAACCATGGTTAGGGAGTAGGTATGGTTGTACGTGTTAAGCTCGTATGTGCTTCGTTAGTCTAATTTGTTTAAGGATTATGGTATATATATATATATATATATATATATATATATATACTTGCGGCGAGAGGTTTATTGCTTCTTCACCTCATTTGTTATTTTGCTAATCTGGAAGTTAATCAAGGTATATATATATATATATATATATATATATAATGTGCGTAAATATATATTGCAGCTAATCATGAAGCCTCCCTAGGTTTACTGAAACTATCGGATGTTACACACACGCTGAGTATATTGAGTAGACTTCGACATTGTTCGACTGACCCGACAGCGGAGCACACCTATACAATAATAATCATAATAGATCGGGGTCTTTTTCTCCTCTTCTTTTTCTTCTGCTGCTGCTCTTCGCACGGCTGGCATGGCAGCCTACTTCGGTGGCGCTATTCTATCTAATAAATCTCCAAGAGAGCGGACGCCCCTGTACGGTGTACGTGAATGCTGGTCGGGCCCGCATTCAGCGGGGTAGTCGGGGCTTGGTGCTGCTGCGGCTGCTCCTGCAGGGGCTAGCTGAGCCCTGCGGTGTGTGTTGGGGTAACGGGGGGATAGTGGCGGCTGGATGGGCGGTGGCGGACGTTGGTCGCTCAAAGTTTCGGCTTTTCCATCGAGGGCCCGGCTGCTCGACTAATGGCCGTTGAACGTGCCACTGGAACAGGCGGCTCATTGCTTGCTTTCGTGTCAAGCGGCGCTTTTACTGTGACGCTACCAGAGAGTAGTAGGGGTATCCTCTTATTCTCCGCCCTCAGGGACATACTTATACATATACGTAGATATGCGCGCACACACACAGATATATATATATATATATATATATATAGCGGCGATTCCATTTCACATGCCACTCTGGAATAGTACCGTTTTTTATCGTCGTCGATATGCCCCCGAACTTTCTCTCTCTCTTCCTAACTATACATATCTGGGCGCACTTCTATGGTTGTTTGCCATCACTGCAGAACTGCTGCTTGCTACTCCTCGACTTGCTCATGATACACAGGGGCAAATTCGACCTCACCACCGGTCAGGAGACGCAGGAATCGGATAGGATAAGATTCTTCTGCGTTGTGTCTGTCGTGTGTGATTGGAGAAGGGGGGGAATCAAAATTGCCAACAAAACCCACCCGCCGGATATTCTGCTCTTTGCGGGGGCGGCTTTAGCAGGAGCAGCGGCAGTGTCGTTGTTGTTGGTAGCGTTATTGTTGTTGTTACTGTTATCGTTGTTGTTGGCGACGAGGTCTATCACACCGCCAGGTCGTATCGGCGCTCTGCTGCTGCTACGGTGGGTCCTACACATACACACATCTATACCGATTAGATATTTCTCTCTGTCATTCCCTGTCTACCGTTTCTTCTTTTTCTTCTTCCTAAACATGTGCCGAATTGACTTGTGCGTGCCTTGTGCGTATGTATGGGTGTATATGGAACGGGAATTGGGGATACGTCAACGCGGTGGTTACCCCGTCTCTTTGCTTTTCGGTGGGGGAACAGCGGCTCGATGACTCGTTGGGTTGGGCTGCGGAGGGGGGATGGGGATGCGGAGACAGGGGTTTGGCTGCGTGAGAGCTATCGGGACGATTTGTTCTACACCGCTTTACTTCTTTTTTTTTCTCTCGTTCTGCGTCTGCTAACGATCGCCGCGGCTGATCATCCACCATCGGCATCGGGTTGTCGGAAACAAAGACCGCGATAACGTGCCATGAGGAAACACAGAAATCGAAACGTAGCCTACGTGTCTATGTCTGTATGTGTGCGCATGTGACTATGCGGGAATAAGCGTTCCACTCTTCTCCGTGTATTTCTCTCCCTACATCGTTCTCTGTCTCTGACTCTCTTTTCCATCTTTCTTTTTCCATGTCTATCTGTCTTTTTCAACATGTATATATATATATATATATATATACATAACACATAACGGTAAAACGTGTGCCCGAATAGAGGAGTGCATGGCTAGCGAACGAGAGAGGCTGTACGAGGCAGGATGTCACATTCAGGTGTCATCCCGCGGGACAAGCCGGGAATGGGCAGGTCGGGTGAAAAATCTTACTCATTGCGCGTTCGTTGCCGCCGCGCAGCGATGACTTCGCACCGATGTGGTAGCCGGTAGCGACAGTGGGGCCAACAAGAGGATCTACAGCAGCAGCAGCAGAAGTTGCCGCTGCCGTCACCGCAGTAACAGCACTGGCCATTTGTGGCTGTTTTTCTAGCCAGTTTATTGATACTGTGTTCCCTCCACCCCTATCGCGTCTTTGGACCTCTCTGATTTGCGTTTTTGTCATCTTGTGCATCAACGTGCGGAACGATCAGACACAGGCCGCAGACAACTATGGTTAAAATGGGTCGTAGTCGTCGTCGTGGGTTGAACCAGGCTGTTCAACAGTAGCCAGGCCAATGCCGAAACTGGCAAACTTGGCAACTTCCCTTATGGACAGGCTATTCCTTGATTGTTTGGCCTTAGAACGCGCTCATCTATGTTGTGGTGACGTTGCATGATACAGTGTATCTGGGCGCTATGCAACGTTCTTTGAGGCTGGAACAATGCTACGGGCAATACCCGGTGGGAGTCTTCACTTTGAGAAATAGGCTATCTTCACGACACGGTTAGAAAAGTTAAAGATAGAACGAATAAAAACTATGCTCAAATTGCCTTTGCCAGGACGTCTTCGGCTTAGGATAAATGCATTTTTGGGCAAAAACATACAAATGTTGCGGGCTTACGTTTAATGGAAGCCTCAAAATGTATACTAAAACTGCGTTTGTAGGTGATACTAGCGTTTGAGATTCAAGAGTATTAAACAGATAACATCGCATAGGTTTATGCTAAATCAGCAAACCAACAAAGTGTTAACCTTTACAACATGAGTGGGGTATATATAGAGCACATTAATATGTGATTCAAATGAAAATGAACGATTTCCACGCTGGTGAGTACATGTCACCCGCTTATCTATTCTGTCATGTTAAAAAAAAAGTTGTATGTCTCGGACCTATTTCGGACGGCTGCAAACAAAAGGTAGGTAAAGAGGAAAAATGCAGCGCAGAGGCCTAAAATGTCGGTTAGCCCGAGGGCGCACGTTCTTCACGCAGACTTCTTTAGCTATCCGGCCACAGACGATTCACTGAACAAGACAAATCGTGACCGTATCATCATTACGCTAACTATCCGTAGGCAACACATTGTCAGATCATCCCCTTATCGACGACAATTACCGGAAATCGACAAGAGACAGGAGGGAAGCCGCGCGTGCTGCGCCGCGAGGTGTAGCATACGCCAGTGAGTACCAGTGAAGTAAGTGAAGCACGCCGGTCGGTGCGTCAAAATAACAAACGAACTTCTTCGTTGAGAGTGGAAGATCGAATGGGCCGAAATACTGCTGCTGATGGGGTGGGTGGTCGAACTCAAAAACGTAGTTGTTGAGTCGGAGCGCGTGCAAGCCGACAATAGACATACATGCCATGCCAGAGGAACACGTAGCAAACCGTATCGACCCGGCCATCGGCAGGCGGCGCAGAAGTGCAGCACAGGCGCCGCGACAACAAAGACGAGGGGGAATAGGAGGAGGAGGCCAATATTTCAGACAATCGATCCGTTGATTCGGGCCTCCACGAAGCTGGTGAAATAAAGGGCTTCATTGCGACGAACGCAGCAATCTCTCCATTAGGGAGAACTTTCGACAGCTTACTAATGCCACGTCGCCGTTTGTGGGTTGACACACATGAGAGCCAACAGTATGCAGCGCATACAGCCTTTGGACTACGCATTGGCGCATCACACGACCGAGGGGGTTGAGTTTTCTTGCCAATCTGACGACTCCGATAAGGTGTCTGTCTACTCTTTAGGCCGGTCTCTCATAATCCTGTCCTAAGAATTGTCTTCTCGTGAAACGAATGCCGAAGAACTCCGTCTTATGGACGCCGTACATCTGGTACAATTCAACAGATGTTTAAAGGGTAGTGCCATGGTGTGTCTGTGTGTGTGTGAATTAATGCACAGCAGAGTAACATTATTTGAGCTTCGTGTTTTTTGCAGGCTACGTAGTTAGGGGTATCTCTAATCATGGCAGATGTATATTCTGACCACTGCACGTATGTTTTTTACAGTATAGTATAGTTGTTTAGGTACGACAAGTATGCAAACGAGCAGAAGCTTTTTTATTATAAAACTCTAGTTTGCAATAAAATTTAAAGCAGCTCTAGTGATGGATGCAGTGTATTTGAGGTAGAGACCGTCGCTCCTAAGGACAAATCCTTAGCATGGTCGGCATCAGCTTTGTGAAAGATGTGCTGCTTGGTTTCTAAGAACTTCGCTACCTGTTAAACTGTACAGACGTTCTAGAGAATCTGCATGCAGCGTGGTTATAGTGTTTTTCGTTTTTTGCCTAACTGGAGGCGGTTAAAGATGCATTTTGGCACCATCATAGAGGGCATATGCTGTTAGTTCTAGCCAAGGCAAGTTGGTCACTAAACTGGTCAGTTCCGGCCTAGACGGTAATATTTTTAAGTAAACGGACTTAGGACTCATTGGACTCTAAAAGATGCGAGTATCGCAGTTATCAAAACAAAGACCTTCGTATCGGTTTTCCGTCTCCGTGGTGATCTCTGCTAGGTTTTAGGACTTGCTCAGCAACAACCTATTCACGTCTATGCATACATATGCATATGTATGTACCTCGGAAGAGAAGGCAGCTCAGGTAGGTGGACATCGTGCGAGAACGCGGCTGCCTTCGTGCAGGTATCGAAGGCGCGGCGCGTACGTTTGCGCCTACACCAGACGAGAAATGCGATGACGAAGATGTCGGTGCGGCAATGACGAGTACGCGCGCCACTCGTACGAGCAAATTTGTGATTCAGCGTGAACTACTGAAGAATTGAAGAATTGGCGCCGACGGTAGACGACGACGACAACGACGACGGCAGGGCCCATCAGTGGCGGCCGGTTGGCCATGCTTGGCTGGGGGGCGCTCGCCCCGGGGGGAAGTCGACGCGACAGCCCCGGAGGCCGCCTCCGGTTGGGCACACGAGCGAGATGACAGTCTCCAACTCCCCAACCAGTGGGACAGCCAAGTCCCAGGCCAGACTCCGATTTGAGCTGAGCTCGGGAGGCGGGCGGGGAGAGGTGGGGGGCGACTCATAGTGAACATGAGGACGAAATGAGAGGCTAACGGCACACGCCGAAACGGAATCAGAGGGGAAATGAGAGGGGGGGCAGGGGGGATTGGGATGAGGCAAAGGCATGGGGTTGTGCAAAGGAAAAGGCCTGTTTGCCTGGCCTGTTCGGCTAGGCGACAGCAGCGGGCTGTTGGGTAGAGGATGGGGAATAGTGGTGGTTGGACGCGCTGAACAGAGCCAAGCCGCCAGACGCCAAACGGAGAGACGAAAAGAGACAACGAGAAGAGTCAGTCGGAAGCGTCGTCGCTGCCGACGTGACGGCTATCAGGGAATACGAAACCGCCAAGTGGCTGTCGTATGTATGTATGCCTGTATGTCTGTATGTATGCCGCCTGGCGCCTCTCCCTACACGTATTTCCATCTCCATACACCGAGAGAAGACGAGAGATAACGAAACGAGAGCAGGAATTCACCACGGCCGACGTCTTCGAGATTCACTGTAGCTCCTCGAGCAGATCGCAGAGAGAGCGCAGAGACGACGCGGGCCACCGCCGTCGCCGCCGCCGTCGGTAGTAGCCGCCAGTAGCCAGACAGTGGTGACGCTAGCTGTAGCAACAGCAGCAGCAGCAGCAGAAGCAAAGAGGAGAAGTCACGTGTGCTTGCCTCTTCGTCAGATAGGAAGGAGAAGGGATATTGCGGGGGGGGGGGGGGTGAATCGGGAGGGTTGGAGGGATCGGAGACAAAGCCCGGACGGGCCGGGCCGGCCGCTCTGAAAGATGGGGATAGAAAGCGACGCGGCGAGAAGAGGCGAAGATTTTGGGCTGGGGGACGCCGTGCGATGAGATAGACGTGTCGCTTGCCGCTTGCCGATGAGGGTATGGCAGTAGCAAACGAACACTGCTTGTGAAGCCGTAGCCACCGCTGATGCTGCTGCCGCAGCCGGCTTGCTCAAGGTAGGTGTGGGGAATTAGCAAATGCACCAAAGGGAAAAGACGGCCAGGAGCAGAATAAAAGCAGCAGCAGAAGAAGAAGAAGCAGCAGAGAAAGAGGAAAAGACAAGGAAGCAGAATAGAAAGGCGACGAAGAAAAAGAAAAAGACGAAGAGGAACAAGGCGAGGAAAAATAAAAACGTGCTCTCGTTCTATCTTCTACCGCTCGTCGCTTCTTTCTGCTCGCATCCTCGCCCTGTGGCCCAGCCCGGTGCCACTCCCCTGTGCATAGATTCTTGTCTATAGGACCGACACCTTCGTAGGTTCGTCTTTGCGTCCTACACGGCGGTACAACGTTCGTCCGTTGGCTGTATGACTTGTATAGGAATTTGCTCTGTTGCTGCTCTACTTAAGATATTCGCTGCGCAGATTTTTCCGTTGCCCCCCCCCTCCCCCGCCACTTTCTGAGGTTGCAGAAGAGCTTCGGCGACAGATATTATTACGGGAAGAAGGACAATCAGTGGTCAAAAGCAGTGTGCAAACACGCAACGATCGTCGTATATATATATATATATATCCACATACATACTCTAGGCAATAACGACAAATCGATCCAAGTGAATATGCTGGTGTGCTGAAAGGGTGAACGCCTTAAAGATTAATACGCAATGTATTTCAAAAAATACATTTGCTTTAATGAAACTGATTGCCCATATTAGGGTATTAGGTATTTAGGTATGTCTAATCACGCAGGTGAGCAGAGTGTAGATAAAAAATGGCTCGTTTATATCGTCGTCCTTTCTTTATTTATTTTTGACATAAGTGGAGTTTTATATATATATATATATATATATATATTTCACTTTATTGTTAGTGTGTCTGCTAAAACATACATCGCGGTCGATATGCTAAGAAAGAAAAAGGTGTGCATACGTCTACATTTTAGCCATGACTAAACGTAGAGGAGGAACAGCTCCCGGTAAGAAGCCCAAGAAGGAATATCAAAGTAGACCACGCGATCGCAGAAAGGGTCTGTCAGGCTCTGACACCGGAGGTCCCAGGATTATCTCGAACCTTCAGGTGGAAGAAAAACAAAAGAAAAAAAACGTTCGCCTGACGAAGATGGCCTGACTCACTGTCAAACGAGAAAAAATATGACGATTCAACATATTAGTCTCATGAAAGCACCCGCAACTCGGCGGAGCTGCGACAATTTGATGGGCTACCCTACCATCGAAAGAATGAGATTTTTCAGGTGAATTAAAGAAGGCTTGGCAGTTGTGTGTTCCTTTGCGTGTGTAAATTCACATATTTTCTTTTGAGTCAGTGTGCAAAGCAAAACCCAAAAGGAGAAGTATGTAGGATATATGACGTTGTGAAAAAATCAGATCAGCATGCAAAATTGAGTGGAAAAGGCTGTTGGCCAATTCTGATTGTTGTCCATTCGTTTATATCAGTGGTTAGATCATTTCATTTATTACAATACGCTCAGCTCACACGTCTCGAGCTTTTACAATCGCAAAGTCATCATAATGAAAATGTATTCCAATTAAGCCCTATTTATGAGAATTTGTGTGGTTTAAACTTGTGAACTTAAAGGACATATACCGGATATATTTCTAGCCACACACACGTGTATCGAAATGCAAATATATATATATATATATATATATAAACCCATACTACTATTTTTCTGCCATAGACATAAATACTTCACGTTTAGCATCAATTTAATGTTGTTAAACTTCAAACATTTGATCGTTGGTTCGAACAATTTCCTTACCAGTGCTTTTTAAATATAACGTGTTAACGTTGGACAGCGTCTTAACTGATCTGTCATCGTATTTCATAGGCGTCAAATGGCTAAGCCTGGCAAACTAAAACCACATTTTGCAAATGTTTAGTGGTTAGCGGTTTCCTCTTGGGGCCCACGTGTGCGTCGTCCTATAAAAAAATGATGCGCTAAGAGGGAGTAGTAGTGTAAATGCTTATATGCTAGGATGCCTAGCATACAAGCATTTTAACTATTTATACATGTTGCGTATAGTTAGAAGTATATCGCCTCGCGACCGGAGTGGACACACAGGTGCGCGGGTGGGAGTCGCACCGTTGCACATTTGTATTTATAGGGGTCCGTCTATGAAAAAATGCAAAAAGCAGTCCCGTGGGCGTTAAATCTTGGCTGACGGTCAGCCCGTTTATTTAGAAGTTCATGGCGGGTTAAAGGTCTTCTTACACTCTAATCTCTCTCGTATTCAAATATTACTCGTATAGCGTTGTTTTTACAGACATGTAGTTTATATAATGAAGCAGAGTATGTATTTCCGTATAAGACCGTAGTTTACGTAAAACATAAATAAACATTTGTGTACTCTTGAATAAATTGATCTGGGAAACCCGTCGTTTAGCAAATTTGTAAGAGCTGGTAATATATACCTAGGAATATCGAAAAGTGTCTTTACGTGGTCTGCCATAAAAGAGCGATACTATAATTCGTGTATTTTTTGTAATTTTGACTAAATTGAAACCTCTTTATATGAGTGTGTCACCTATTGAGGTACTTGCGCAAGTAGATGCAACGTTCTCTGCCACGCGAACGAAATGGTGATACGTTTTATATCAGCCACGCCCGTATATGCTTAGTAGATAAGCTTTGTACTAAAATGTAACATTGCGTAGCTCATTTTGAGTTGCCTTCTTTCCTTTTGGAAATTATTACGGCGTCTTTCGGCCCTAAAATGGTCACATCATCCGCAACAAACAAAAGGAATTAATTTACCTGCGGAATTTAGGAGTAAGGCCTGTATATTTGTCTTCTACACCATCTACATTCACGCATGTGCACCTATATATACTCGTATAAATATATATTTAGCAGAAAAATTAGAGTGGTCAATGGATAATGTGCTCGCTGTGTTGCATTTGGTGAAGCTTGTGCGTCGTAACCTAAAATGCGTCACCCTTTAGCCCTCGAAGGGTTTGTGCCCCCTTGCACGCGGTAACTGGCGTAGATTCACTAACTTTTATTAGAGCCACAATGGAGCCATAACGCCACAAGCAAAGAGAAAACAACGTTGTTGTCTCGCATGATTATACCGGGCTGGGAAATTATGTGATAGGGATGATGGTAACTTATGGCAGAGAGAAAGAGAGATGGCTTAGTGGCAAAACATTTGCCTTGCATTAGGGGAGGACTGGCTTCGAGACCCAGACCGGCGGTCACTCTTAAATTGGTTTGCATGGTTTCCAATTTAGACAAGGTAAAGAGTCGGAGTGGATTAAAAGTTAGTTAGCCATGACATGAAAAAACCGTACACGGGCAACAGCCTTACGGAAAATATTTAAAAAAAAAGATGCGTTCCCCTGCTCATGAATGTTTTTTGTTGTATGTTTTATTGTTTCAGTAAGTCGCAGGAGTGCCAGTATGTGGCGACGCAGCGCGGAGGTATGGCGCTGCTCTTCGAGGGCCACCGGTACAACAAGGTGCGCGATGGCCGGGAGGGTACCGTTTACTGGAGGTGTGCCAGGTAAGCCAGTACAGGCAACGCGCGTCTATGAGACTAGCACGCTGCACGTGTAGGAACTACGTCTATCTAAGACAGCTTTTGTATCGTATAGTGAGTACCTGGCCCACTACTTCACGGCCATGCAATTCTGCTGTACGAACTGAAGCGCAGCGGCTGGATTCGGCTGGGTTCGGGGCACCTTTTGGCGGACCTTTTGGTACTGTCCTTCAAGTGAAATGACGCGTAACGAAACCTGGCTTTGGTCTTGTGGGTTTTCAGGGACCGGCAATGTCCAGGTCGTGCGGTGACGGTGTACTCGAGAATTAAGAAGGCGAATAATAAGCATAATCATCCACCAGATGCTTGGCGGGGCCCAGGTCAAGGAGGCAGCAGTCCGTCTAGCCATGCCTCCAACAATGCTTCGAGCAACAACAATAACAACAACAGTAGCAGTAACAACAACAATAATAGCAGCACAACCAGTAACAGCAAGAATCACAGCAGCAGTAGCGGCAGCAGCATCAACAGTAGCAACAACAACAATAACAACCATAACAACCATCATAGCCAAAGCAACAACCACTTGAATAGCAATCACCACCACCACAACAACAACAATAACAACAGCAATAACAACAACGCCTCGGAGCTTTCGCAGCTCGGCAGGCTAGAGCAGGTATGTAACAAGGTGAAGGGACATGCATGAAACTGCGTATCTCTCTATGCACGTATATTGTATGTATGCGTATAGATTACAAATTTAAACGAGAAAAACTACAACAGCATTACTTTATGTGCCCAGAAAGTTCTACTAAGTTTAAACGCGCAAGGCGCGCATTGGTGTCGTGGATAAGCGACTTCTTGAAATTAATTTCAATGTACGCTATCTTTTAAATGAACAGGATACTGGTCGACGTGGTATGTCGAGCGGTATGTGCATTCGCGTGCGCTTCGCGACCGGGGGAGACACATAGATGCACGGATTCGAGCGCCACCGTTGCGCATTTGTATTTATGGAGTCCGTCTTACGAAACAATGCGAAAGCAGTCCCGTGGACGTTAAATGTTGATTGAGGGTCAGCCCTAACCTAAGTTTAAAAGATATGCCTATATATACTATACTTTTGTTCCCTTCCAATTAAGACGTTCCGGCGCTCAGTTTGGAATACGGCGCATAGAGGCGCGTTGCTGTTATATGAAAGTTCTTTATTAAGGAAATAAAGGGTGGTGGCAGGAGGGACCTGCACAGTCGCCCTATTGTGAATATCCCTGGCTATGCGCCAGATGTGCATATTATTGAAATACCGTTCAATTCGAAATCGCATCTTGTGCAGAGTCTCTTTAAAAATCTCCTTTGCACACCTTCAATCATACCAATTTGTATTTACACCAATGTGGATGCCATACGGGTGAACAGTATAAAAGTTTGGACAACACAACCGATTTGTACAAACTGAGATACACCGTAGGCTCCTTAACAATGAATCACAAGGAAAAAATTTACACAAGTATAGATGCTGCTTTGACTAGTTTTTATATGCACTGAGAAGGTGAGGTCTCGAGAAGATTAAACCTTGAAGGTCCCGCGTCACAATGGCAGTTGGCAGTGTTGACCCATTGAGTGGGTAGTTTAGCCTGGAGGAGCTGCGTTCTAAAACAAGACACTTATGAACGGAGAGCTGCTTACCGTTGTCAATACACCACCGGCTGACACCATCGTTCACAGCAGACGGCAGTGCTGTGTGTTGAGATGAAAGGTCAAGTTCACTATATATTTTGAGATTGTTTGCGTGCAAAAGTTACATATTTAACACCCGGCGGTACGTAGAGTTTCATATCTAGAACCAAATCGTGCAACATTAGCAGGGAAACGCATCTCCTGCGGCACGCCAGATGGTGTCATGCGCAGGCTGCTTAAGGTCCGCGATACCTGACTTGACTCGGAAACAGCGGGTGCGCAAAAGCTTTGCGAACCATTTGCAGATCTGTAAACGGACTTCGAGCGCTCGTAGGCTGTTGACTGCGGTCTTATTCGATCGACCCTGTCGATCGAATCACTACTCTGATCGAAATAAATGTAACGAAAATATTTGCTGGCGTTCATGTGTAACGCTCAGTCGTGCGTCACCTGAAGTAGTCGCGCACCCTTACGTATCCGATACTCCTAAGGTTCATTTGCATTGTCGCGGGTAATATCACGGCTGCGGTCCGCAGTTATTCCCAATGGGCTGTTCAAAGTTGTCTGACACTTTTGCGCTTCCCAATGTCCGGGATTATAATGCCGTAAACGTTTTCCGTATATACACATGTATAAGCTACGTAGACACTTGTTAGATACGATTAAGGGTAACATTATCCGTCTTATAATGGTGTATATCGTTTTTCTGGCAACGATAAGCGTCGTTTTTATTCAGGCCGCTTGTGTCCGAGCAGTGTCTGTCCGGGATCGTTAGATACGCTCGTTAGGAGAAGAAAAAAACTTTACCGCGCCGGGAAGATGCAGTAATAAGGAGAGCATTTGAAGCACTGTCATTTAGAAAAAAAGTTGAGCCGTCAAAATCATTCAGTCAATCAAGCCGTTCGGGTCAGATTTTTGGTGTTCGCCGGCAGAGTTTGACGTGTCCAGGAACGGAGCAGCCGCTTTTTGGTGGATACCGCTCTCGGCTAAGGACGCCTCGTCGGCGGAAGGGTCCTACTTCGTACAGGATCCTGGATCATGTACCGCGCATTTTTCTCTTGCTCACTCCCTCTGTCTCTATCTGTCTGTCTGTCTGACTGGCTGGGAAGCACTGTGCAATATGTGCTAATCTGTGCGCGACGTCCTGCTTTAGCTAGGTTAAGTGACAATCCTGCATGTCGCTCATTCAGTGAAGTGAAGATGGCGGCCGTTGGCGCTGCTCCGAGACGAATCGGTCTCTCATAAAAATGCAGCTACATGCGACTGAGAGAACAGCAGTCAACTTCCAGGCGATGATGAAGTACCACCGATTATGCCTTGTTCAACTACTGGCGGTGGTGGTGATGCTGTTGTTGTATAGCTCTATGGATGCGTAACGCCTCTTGAGGTGGTTGCTTTTGGATGCTACCCTGCGACGGACATCACATCCCCCATGTCGGCTGGTTGGTTGATGCTTATTGAGGTACTTAGCTCACTTTGGACAAACTTAGGAGACGCGACGGAGATGATGACGAATAGGGGTGGAGAAGCAGCGGCGATCGAGATCGAGGCGATTGAGGTTGAGGCATAAAAAACGGCGCTTTTTTCTTCTTCGTCCTCGGCGAAACGGATTGGACGAATCGACGTGTGGACTGTGTGTGTGGGGCGCATAATGGCCGATTCACCGATTCGAGATTCGGCCGGTTGGTCGGTTGCGGCCGGGTGAGTGGGTGGCTGGGCGGCCGGGGTCTGGTCGGACAGTGTCGAAACCCCCCTTCCAACGACCAGCTGCGTTCAGCAACGAGCTGCTATGAATTCCAACGATGAAGGCTCGAGTGACCGATTGGAAGTCCTCGACAAAGCTGTTGTTGTACTGATGAAGCTGCCTCAAGTGGCTCATGATTCAGCACCGCCTGCTGACCGCTGCGGCAAGGCCCGCGTCCGCGGTCGCTGAAGGAGAAGAGGAAGAAGATGATGAATAAGAACAGAAGCACAATACTTTCTGTTTATTGGGCTATATCTTTTGGACATATAGTTGAAGCGTTTACTTCATACATATATATATATATTATTTTTTTTTTAGATTTTCCGTAAGGCTATTGTCCGTGTACGGTTTTTTTCGTGCCATGGCTAATTTTAATCCACTCCGGCATTTACCTTGTCTAAATTGAAAAGCATGCAAACCAGTTTAAGAGTGGCCGGTCTGGGTCTCGAACCCAGTCCTCCGAATGCAAGGCAAAGACTTTGCCACTAAGCCATCTTGCTCGGTATATATATATATATATATATATAGAGCGAGAGAGAGATATTTTAACATTTACAAATTAGCTTTCTGACGTGGATGGCAACAATTATAACAGCACGTACGGCTTAAAATGTAATCAAATATTTAAATATTGCTCTTGTAAGAAATGTCATTATTGTTGAAACGACTTGTCTCGTGGAAACGCATCTGTGGCATATACATCAATATTTGTAAAATATCGACAGTGTTCCGATAGGACAGTACTGCATTTCGGCGCTAGAAACAGTTCATGTGAAACGTGCTATTTTCGTGAAAAAAATTGCTGCCAAAATGATGTGTAGTTAGTCTGCTGAGAAACAGCCCTGGTTTTAGGCTGGTCCTGAAAACGTGTCGGGAGACCGTGCACATGGGGCACCACGAAATACCACGTCCCGTAAATGTGATTAATTGCGCTTAGTATGATTCATTTTTCTATCTAGAATCCGGAGTAGTGTCCGGAGAAGGTAGTTGCGTACGAATGTATAATGGCCTAAGCATTTCCACATTAGCTAACCAAATGTAACAAGACACTGTGAATATTTCAGAATATATGCCACTTCGATAGATTTGCAAATATGTACACCGGTACAATAAGATGCACCTGTGTACATATTTGTGGATATCTGTACAAAATCTACCAAATGCAACGCCATATCTGCTTCTAGAGTGTGATTTGTGGCTTACGTGTGCCACTTGCATGTGCTTGGGTAATAATAATAATAATAATAATAATAATAATAATAATAATAATAATAATGAACATTGCTTAGCCGCTGGACCTGAAGATGCTCTCAGCGCTGGGCATGGGCGGCGCGGGGAGATCAAGCAGTCCCTCGGAAGCGCTGACTCCGGCCGCCATCGCCCAGCTCGGCCATCTGCCCACTCTGTTCACCGAGACCCTCAAGTACCTCGCTTCCTCGCACGCACAACATCAGCAACATCAAGCGCAGTCCAATCATCAAGGAAGTCACCAACAACAACAACAACAACAACAACAGCAGCAGCAGCAGCAACAACAACAGCAACAACAACAACAACATATGAACAGCCATACCAACACAATTACCAATGGTTCGTAGCTCAAGCAAGACGGTGCCGTGTCGTATGTCTGTTAGTCATGATAGCAAATAATATATATATATATATATATATATATATATATATATATATATATATATATATATATATATATTAACATGTATACATATATCTATATATATATATATATATATATATATACATATACGGTACGGTT
This sequence comes from Dermanyssus gallinae, assembly GCA_003439945.1. Lineage (NCBI taxonomy): Eukaryota > Metazoa > Arthropoda > Arachnida > Mesostigmata > Dermanyssidae > Dermanyssus > Dermanyssus gallinae. The sequence goes on from QVRM01002310.1 coordinate 123,954, forward strand.
TTATATATGTTATACTACAAACAATGCTAAAGCACATAGTATAGTGGAGGTTTTAGAATGTAGAAAATATCATTTTCGAGCATCTTACCGACAAATCATTGAACATCAAGCATATACTTATTGTAACAGAAAGTGTATACGCAGATAAAAAAATGCTGTTCTTTGGTACTATATATTCTACACATTCTTTCGAATTGGATTTAAAGACGACAGTCAAGTTGCGTGATTTGCGGTTAGAACAGTGGTAACGGGATATATCCTCTCACTGACATCCAGGTAAATATGAAACCGTATATGGCTAGGTGAACGTTGCTCGTAGGGTTATAAGTAGGTAAATATCTTCTGATTTTGTTTGAAACGTCTTTTTGCAGCACTGAACAACGCATTGAGCAACAGTCCAGTATTCAACTTTCCTGTATTTCCGCCGCTAAAAAGTAAGAGTCCGCAAAGGTCAACGAATGGAGGAACCACAGGAGGAAACGGGGGTGGTGGACTTCCCGCCCTCCTGAACCACATCCGGGATTCTCTCAGACAACAACAGCAACAGCAGCAGCAGCACCAACAACAACAACATGCAGACAACGATAGCCACTGGTGGATGTTCAACGCAGCTGCCAATGGTTAGTGAGTCATGAAAAAGGTTAATTAGCGTATTTTCCTTTAAAGAGTAAGTTATCTTTAAAGCTTCTGGACGTGCAAAATTCGCTCACACGTCCTCGGAAACGAGTCGGAGAAACGCCGCAACCCGTTAGTACTCTTAAACTCGCACACTTTCCGTCAACGCAGTAAAGGGTGAACTTTTCGAAGTTGGCAAGGTTTGATGGCTGATAGGTGACCCTCCAGAGCCTGCGTCAAGGGGACTTTCGACGCTCTATTAAGTTAGTTGACACTTTGCATGAAAGCGGTTTAAGTAGGACACACTTGGAGACCTGCACGTCAAGGCGTCATTCACGAACTCTACGGTTGAATTTGACTAGACCATACGTTTTTGACGATGATATAAGTGCTCGCGACCTTGTTTAGTACAAGCTCAATCAAAAGCAGGGGGTATATGTATTATCTGACTGCATTCTGAAGAACTCAGCTAGATATATTATGGGGCAACTAGGAAGGTTGTGAGCCATTGTAGAGGTCGTTGTTGTCTTGACGTTGACGCTATTATTGGCACCAATATGTAATAATCGTAACGATAAAAATATCATGCTGACGATGATGATGATGTATTTAATGTTGTTAATATTGTTGTTACTGTTGCTTTGTCAATAATGACACGTTGTGCATGCACGTTAAGATAGCAGCAAGACAGTCTTCTTACGTAAGTATGTTTTGACGTGCATGTCGCGAGCGACCAACTCAAGTAATTGTAGGAGCTCTACCTACTACTACTACTACAGCAGGATATCAGGATAAGTAGGAGAGTTACATGGGAATTAGAGTTTGCATTCGCGGTGCGTCTGTTGTGCTATTTTCTTGCTGAATTCAACTGAAAGGGAGGAAAAACAACTTTCGCAACTGCGTGTAATGCGCGCAAGCGACACACAGACAGACGCGCGGGCGACCAGGCAACCAGATAGACAGACAGAGCCGAACGCAACGCAGTTTCGAGTCGAGTCGGTACGGAGATTAAATCGCAGTAAACCCCAGGACTCACTATTCGCCAGCCATCGACCTCTTTCGTACTCAACTGCTACGTTTTCATCCCTTTATAGCCCCTACAACCCCCACTTCCATACGCGCTACCCCCGCCCAACAAGTTTCCACGCGCGGTGCTATGTCGCTTTTGCCCAACGATAATTCTCCTCCTGCTGCTCGCCGCGTCTGTAGTCCCGGCCAGAACCTCGTTCTTCTTCTTCTTTTTCTTTTCCTTTCCTTCTTCCTGCAACGCCCCCCTTCCTTCTTCCAACGATGCAACGCGCTTGTCCTGCTCTCGTCGTGAGCCTATCCTCTTGCGCCGCCCTCTGTCCTGGTCCTGGCCCTGTGCAACTGTGCAACTACGTACCGACCTATTCCTTTTCGGCAAGCTCACGAATCCCGCACTCACCGCTTTGCCCCTGCCTATGTTTAGTTCTTCTCGCTGCTCAACTCAACGGCACAAGCGGCTGTAGTGAGACGGCAGCAGTCTTTGGCATCGAGAGTAGGGCAGGAGGGGAGGGAAGAGCATCAGCAAACTCGTCGTTCTTAGCTGCAAAGAATGAGTACAAGGGGAAATTGTGGGGAGGGGGCGAAGCGCGAAATAAGGAGGAGGCGGAGAAGACGTTGCTTTTCTTTTTCTTCTTCTTCTTCTTCGCCTGCTTAGCCTCCTAGTTGTCGTCTTACCTCCGACGAGAAATTGCCGTTCCTTCATTCGCTCGGCCAGCGATCCGTGGCGAGCGATGCCACTTGAGTTGGTTGGCAAAGGCACACAGGCAAAGGCCAGGGGCGTGTGGGGAAAAGGGAGCCGCTGGAATAGGGAAAAAAAGACTAAGGACAACGAAGAAAAAATGCTCTCTGCGTCGTCGTTGGCGCCGTTGTCTTCGGCGATGGCGGCGGCGGCATCGGGGAAACGGGCGTGGAGGGTCTAAAGGAGTGAGGCTGGCAACTTGAATTGCGATCGACCCACTGGCAACCACCGGCAGCAGACCCGCAGTTTCGTCCCCCCCTCCCCGCTCTCTCGATACCCCCGCGTCCTCATTTCCCCTGCTGCTGCTGTGCCTCGTTCGTCTTAGCACGCTCTTTTGGCCGTTGCCGCCGCCGCTCAGCATTCCGAACTGGCGTCTCGAGCATCCTTCCGCCAGTTATCCTGTCTTATTTCTCGACTCCCTTCTTAGTCTCGTCTCGTCTGCTTTGACTTAGCGTCGCAGACGCGTGCTTGCGTCCGCGTACGCGCGCGAGAACGCAGTGAGTGGCAATGGGCCTATCTCGACAAGACGAGAGATCGAGGAATAGAAGCGAGAGACAACGAGAGAATGAGAGGTCGACGCGTTGTCTGACAACTCAAAAAGAAATCAAAACGAAAAATCTGCCTTGCCCTCCTTCTGCTCAAAATCAAACCCAACACCCCGTTCGTCCCCTTCTGTCTACCCTTTGACGTTATAACAGGGCTCTTATGACGACGGCGGCGGCCGCGGGAAGGCGAACCGCGGCAGCTACCGCGGGCCAGGGGCGGCGCTGGGGGTGAAGTTGAGCTCGTTCCACGTCCACGCAGCCGTCTTTTACCGTTCTCTCTACTGGCTGGCCTGCCAGGAGCGGTCTGACGCGGTCGTCCCAAGCCAGCCAATGTCTGCCGCTGTCGTGCGCGTTCTGGTCGTCATCCTCCAGGACTCGCTCTTCCTCATCGACTCCTCATGCCTCCTTCCGTCGCCGGTCCCGCATCGCGACACTCACTTCTTTGGCGACATATTGACGTTAGAAAGCACGTAGCGCGTCAGTCTGCACGATGTATGCAGCAATCTGTATGTACACTCATGTACACACATGCACAGATGCATGCAAGACATTCGTACATATACATTGGGACGGATGCGGCGGCTTCTGATGACGGCCGTTGAAGAAGAAAGAAAGCCAATGGGAAAGACCCAAAATAGGCGACTCCTGTCTCGACTCGTTATGCCTGAGGCAGCATTCTTCGAGACATGGCAACAGAGTGTAGATGTCGATGCGCTTTCGAAAGCTACTTCGTAGCGCTGGCAAATATCAAAAGATGCATAGACTGTTACGCGACATTAAAAGTAATATTACGATTATGTGGTTATTATTAAGGCATTCCGTATGAGGTTTTGTTTACAAAGTTGCAAACAACAAATGTTTATTTTTTCCATTTCCAATGTATGTGCTGGAATGCCAATATATATATATATATATATATATATATATATATATAAATGTGATGGGATACCGACACGCAATATTGATGGCCTCATAACCAATAGTAGCAAAATAATTGCGCAGATACGGATATCGACTAATAACGAAATGGGTCTTAAGCAAGCGACAGAAGGTTTCAAACAGCATTCAAACAAGACCCAGCGAGGTTCTTCAAAGTTGTGCAAACTGAAGGCCGAGCTAAACCATCGTTTTGACGGGACTCATTGAGTGAACTAGGCCGATCATTCCATTGATAAACCATGACTCAGATAGAGGAACCATCTGTCAGATCTAGAGCGTCGTTTTCAGGATTAGTTTATCTACGCGTCTCTCTGAAGATGCTACTGCCAGCCCAAACACGTTTATCTAGCCAATTATTAGCAAGTGACTTCGGCGCTAGTTTGTCTTACGAATAGGGTATGCCTTTAAGTTTATTACAGAAGACGCCGAACGTGTTACGGCACGTAAATGGATTAACCTGGTAGGAAACAACAGGCTTAGTTGAACTGTTTTTAAATGTCACAAATTTTGAACATGATGAGCATCTGCGATGTAAAGGGAACAAGATTAAATGCGTGGCTACGCCACTGGCTCAAGTCTATGACTGTTTGTTAAGAATCCTGCCGCCGTGTTCCTTGTATGTTGAAGATGTTTGGATTTATAACGTTTTGTGCTAAAAACCGAATTGACCTTATCTTGACGACAGTTAAGGCGACTTAGTGTGTAACCTTGACAAGTGGCTCTTCAAAACAAAACAAAAAGAGAGAAATGACAACATCACTAGTGAGGTTCAGTGAGCGCCGCGCTGCGATGTCCACGATGATAGGAGGCTAATTTGATTTAAGATGACACGTTTCCTTTCTCAGCACTACTCCCCAGCACACACACCGGCCTGCTAGTTAACGAAGGGAGGGTGTTGTTGAAGAAGGAAAAGTCAGCCAGTGAAAGGGTAAAGCCAGCTGCCGGCCGCGGATTAGGATCAGGAACGGTGACACCGGACCCGTCCTAAAAAGTGTCTTGCGGACCCGGGGGCACCGGGCTGCGGGGTGCGGGCTGGCCGCTGGGCTGTGAACCAGAGTAGGGCAATGAAGGAATTTGAAGATTACAAGTCAATTCATTGGAGAGTGCCTTCCGCGTACGTCCAGACAGGTAGCCCAACGTACGGTGACATCGAGGAAGGAGCCTGCCTATCTGTAGAAGGCACGAGGTAACGATGGGCAGGTTGGACAGAGGGCGTAGGACTTCGTAGACTTCGAAGAAGAACGCCTCACTGCACCGCGCAAAGCTTCTCTTGCCTGTCATCGCCGCTATCATTTTGAGTAGTTCTCCTCTCTCTCAACAGGAGTCGTGTACTAATAGTCGCTTACCGGACTCCTTGGCTTATTACGCGCCTTTCTTCAAGGTGAGAAGTAGGGCCCCAGTCCACCTGAGGCATTGTTTCGGTTTCGGAGGGGGGAGAGGAAGTGAGCCAAAGCTAGGCTTAACGGTCCGTCGCTATCATTAGTAGTGTAGGAAGAAAAAAAGCGACAAGAATCGAGAGCTAACGAGAGCACGTATTTTGTTTGGATTATTATTTAGGTACACCAATACGCCTGTAGGCTTCTATATGGGTATTGGTGCTTGCTTAGGCATGAAGCTAAACTTTAAAGACAAAAAGCGGTCCCAAGAAATAGGGGTTCAGGAACTTAGGTTTGCAGGAATACATTTTCTAGGCACCAGTTCTATCGTTCGAATAGCTCGTCAGGACGACACTTACCTTAGATTTATTAGGATAACTCTGCCACGTTTAGCGTGACGTACGCTGAAACCAGCATGCATAGGTAGGGTTATATACACGCGAGAATGTTCTTGACAGAATATTTCTTTGTCAGCACAGCCTGCACAGCTTTAGGGATGTTGCTGAATGAAATTAGTCACCCTTTGCATTCTTAAACACTTGGCCCCTTATGGCTGTATCTGAACAGTTACTGCTGCACAGAAGCAGGAGCATCTGTGTAGCAGTAGACATATGAATTGTCACCGAGTATGCTCTTTAAGTCCACGTAATATATTAAACATATATATTGTATAATAATGTAATAGTATATATTAAAATTATAATTAATATTTTGGTGGAAGCAAACTTTAAACACAGCACAGCATGTACCTGTGTACATATGAAGCGGGATTATACAATGTCGTTTATTTTGCACCGATGTTTGAGGAATTTAGACTTGACTAAATGCTATGTTGAACTTACGTGAACTTTTAATTAGCAAAGAAAAATCGGTCAGACACCCACGACCTTCCAAGTGCAGTATTTAAGGAGTAACCCGTTTTGTTCGATAAAGGTCTGATTGCATCTAGAGATAGAATGAAAAAGTAAGTAGTTGTTTTCTACTATAATGTTTCTATCCGCCGATAATGCCGTATCGTACATATGGATATATCGTGAGCGTCTTCGAGCTTACTATTTAGTTTTTTGAGTAAATCTAGATTCTTTATATTTCGAACTTGCAAGAGATCAGATGGCCCATGTAACCAATTACAGATAAATTATCGTAGTTAAAATAGTTTAATTGTTAGAGAATATATGTAGACGTCTGTCTATCGCGTGTCCAGCGTATCGCCATGACTCTCCTGGGAAGTGCGTGGGACAGCTAAATGATTGAACTCGTACTTGGCTATAGCCAGAGGATCCAAACTGATGAACGCTGGAAGGACTGGCTGAACTTTTCAACTTTGCGCCGGGACTTTTGCTGCTTTCTTCTTTTCTGCGTGAGAGCTGGCTTTCAATTCGTGCAACTGCCTAGTTGGGAACTTGTTGTTTAGCTGGTAGGCGTCATCATTGGAGCAGCTAAACAATGCGATGATGACGAATCCGCTGCCGCCGCCGCCTCCGACGACGAATCGACCGACCCGAATGTTGTTGCCGAAGGGCCCAAGCTCTTGGTTCGCCGGCTCGACCCGGCCGCCAGGTCTCACGACCAGCCTCGGCAGCAGCGTTCAGACAAAAACGCCACGCATAGCAGCCAGCTCGCGATTGACCGTCGTTCGTTCGTCGTCTAAAAATGCCGCTGCGGTTCGTTCTGCGACTGTTGTGTGGTGTGGTTCGGTGCGGTGCGATGCGAAGCGGAGCGGAGCGCCGCGCAACCCAGCCGCCCAGCCTCTTACTCATAGCTTACCCTTTATGCCTTGGCTTTCTTTTTTTGTGTCTCTATGTCCATTTATCCACCTCCGGCTCACAGCCTGTGTCTAGATACTGCATGCACCTTCTCGGTTAGGTTAGGAGGAGGAGGAGGCGGCGACGACGACGACGACGACAACAACGACGATGACGTTCTCTAGCTTGGATTGCGCAAGCAACTGTTCTTGCGCTACTGCCGGGCACACTAAACAGATGAGCGGGCGACCCTTCATGTCGTCTCACCTCAGCCCAACATCGCTGACGGCAGTGGCAGCAGCAGCAGCAGCAACAGCAGTAGTAGTAGTTGTAGTAGTAAACAGCAATACCAACCACCCCGTACAACCTCACCCCATCAAGCTCGACTCGTTTCCTCTCTTCATAACTTCGTTGCGCATCCGTTAGACACCTGAGGGGGCCCCTCGCTCAAAGGGTTATGACCTCCGGCAGGGCGAACGGACGGGCATGCGAGCGAACGACAGACCGGCCAGCCGATCTCCGCCGCGCACAGGACCACAAAGAGCAAAGGTGAGAGGGACCAATAGAGAGCGTTAGTGGGAGGGAGGGAGGGAGGGAGAGAGAGATAGAGGGGGAGAGGGAAGGCGAGAGGAGAAAGGCAAGTGGGATACATGCCGCATAGCAAAGATAGATGAATAGACGGACGGATGGATGGATGGATAGATCCCTCAGCGATCACCGCTTCCCGTACGCAGATGATGCTGATGATGCTGCTGCTGCCGTCGTAGCCGCTTCTCCACTGCAGCCACTGCAGAGGCCACTGTAAGCGTCTGTTGCTGCTTCTGTTGCTGCTTCTGTTGCTGCTGGGCGGTTTGCAAATGCGGAGGCCTCCTCGTCGCTGTCGACTGCGATAACTACGACACCCACAACAGCAACAACAACAACATCATCGACCACAGCAACAACAACATCAACGACATCGACATCGACAACAGCAACGACAACAACAACAACAACAACAACAACAACAACAATGACGACGACAACACCATCAATAAATCCAACGACCGTTCGTTGTCGGGCCGCTTAGTCTGTTAGCCGGTATTGCGCAATCATTAACAACGCTCTCGAACGCGGTCGAGATCCGGCATCTTCATTGCAAGCAACAACGATCGTTTGATCTCTCACCCGCTCGTTCACTTTCTTTCGTTGTCGTCTTTCTTACTTACCCACACACACACTTACTCAGGCACGCCTTGACGAACCGACCGACCGACCAACCGACAGACAAACATACAGACAGACATACATGCATATCCATACATATCAATACCTACACACGCACATACAGAGAGAGGCACGCACGTTCGGTTTCATTGTTTCGTCGTCGTCGTCTTCGTTCTAGTAGTCTTAGCTGCCAACTGCGCACCATAACCCCCATCGACGACGACGACGAACACGACGCACTGCCATCGCCGCCGCCACCACCACCAACACCGAGCGAACTGGACTCGACTTTCACCCCATTCACCCCTGCTCTCTGTGCTGTGTTCCGTTACGACGTTGTCGTCGGTTGGAGCTTCAATCGGCTCGCAGCTGCTGCTGCTTGCGAAAACCCGCGCCCATATTCACCTGCGCGATATCAAACGCGAGCGTCTGCATTCGGCTGCATCTGTTCGTTGCAGGCGTTCCTCCTCGAAGGCGTTGTTCGCGTATCGCTTTCTCCCCCGATGCTGGCTGGTTCGAATGACCGAATGTCGTACGAAGCGCTCTAGTTCTTAACAATCGATTCGACCGATTTTAGTTTGACGCGTAGACTAAGAGGCGAAGAATGACTCTCGAAGACAACCCCACCAACGCCGAGCCATATAGTACAGAAGCAGAGTGGGAACACGTATATATATATATATATATATATATCTGAAGCGCATGACGACACACGTATCAATTTACAGTTTCAAGTTCGGAACATTGGGCCAAGTCATACAGCCGTGTGTTAAAGTATTTTGCTGTACTTTAGTAGTAGTAGTAGTAATAGTGAGACTGTCGTCGAGCCCGGTTACGTGGTGCTTTAGTCTGCGCCTCGTAACCGGAGGAGACATATATGTGCACGGGTTCGAGCCCCACCGGTGCACATTTGTATTTATGTGGGTCCGTCTATGAAGCAATGCGAACAGCAGTCCCGTGGACGTTAAATCTTGGCTGAGGATCAGCCCGAAAACTTTACTTTTTAATAGTGAGACTATCAACCGCTGTAGAATATAGTTTTACATCATCACCGTATATTTTCGCGAGTACCGATCGAGATAACGTATATTCGTCAATGGGTTTAAATACAGTACTTTGTGTACATCAGCGATCCTAAACGAATGCCTTGTGGTACAATATCCGAACGTTGCTGATGCCTCTGCCGAATGGTATTGGTGAGGCGTACACGAAAACCCCGGTCCCGAATGAAGGCTTTAACGCGCGCAACCACGGAATCACCGACTCTATGCTGAACAGGAGTTAAGCGCGCCGCTATGTTTTGCTCTGTCTTCGAGGTCGAGGGATATGAACGAGTTGCAGTGAAGACGGAGAGAGTGCAGTTTACACTGGTTTCCTTTCTATGATTGATGGCACGTTTGCCGCTTAGCCTTAAGGGCGATCCTTTTGCTGCGTTTTCCGCCAGGCCGTGTATAACTATATATATATTTAAAAAAATGGGACGTAAGGATTAAATTCGCAAAACGAGTGGTTGCATTCTGCTGCTGAAACACGTATGGTTTATCGTTTAGTAGAGTATCTACCTAATGTTTCACCACAGTGTGTATTTTTCACGTTTTTACCTTTTATAAAATAAATGTGGTGGCATAATGGCTTCCTTATTGCCGGCACTTTACTCGAAATGTTCACATACTCATATGTACTAGAAATAGTTTCTCTACCAATGGGTACACCTTGGCCGATTATCTTTACCGAATGGTGAGCAAGCCAGCAGTCGGTCTGCCGATAGATTTTGTATCTACAGTGAATGTCCTCTCACAAATCAGGGAAAGACGTCTTGCTACTCCGTGCTTAAGATCATCTAGTAGCAACCGAGCAAGTGTATTTTTTTTAGTAGCCTTAGAAATATGCTGCTCGATTTTTATACATTCGATCAGTACCTGAGGTATCCGTGTATCGTTAGAAATTCACTTTTGGACCACTTCAATTAAATCTCAAGTAGAAACCTGGTGAAATATTATTAGTTGCTGCAAAGGACAAGTCCGCGAACAGCTTTAACAATAGACGATTTTGCTGAAATTCAGAGACGCATGTGCTCGGTCTGCCATGGTTGTTGTGCCAGATGGTCATGGTTTTTTCAATTTAAATAGAGTACCCTGTATATATATATACAGTCATTGAAAAAAATATAGGGCCACCCATGTTTGCCACATTTCACGCATCTATTATAACCGATTGTGTAAAGATCATAATGATACATGCTCACAGAGTAACAGCGGATACTTTTATCGACATTTGGGGTATCGGGTTACCTTAAAACACGAGATTTCGACATTTGGCACAGCTACGCTGCGAAAAAATTATAAAGTCACCACCAAGATGCATGTCTTAGCGAGTGAATTGAGTGGAATAACAACGTTTGGGCTCATTTCACGGCACCTAACAACTATACTTAATATTTAGTGAACTTCCCATTACGTCGGATAACTTCAAAAATGCGGTTTGGTATAGTGTTGAACAAATTTTGGATGACGTCCTGCGAGAGCTCGTCCCAAGCCTTCACAATTGCTTTTTTTAGTTCTACCTGGTTCGAAAATTGTTTTTCGTCGGTGTAAACCTTTCGGGCGAGCCAGCCCCATACATTCTCGATAATATTAAGATCAGGTGAGACTGCAGGCCAGCGTAGGACCTCAATGTGGCGTTGTTCGAACCAGCTTTCGATCAACTTAGCAGTGTGAATCGGGGCATTATCGTGTTGAAAAACAAAGTCGGGTCCTCCCATCAGCTCAAAATGTGCGGATTGCTTTTCTAGTAGATCCCTATAGCGCGTCGAATTAACACAACCGTCTAAAAACACAATCGGAGACCTTGTATAATACCCGACAGCGGCCCAGATCATCACCGAACCGCCACCTGAGTGCCGTTTTGACAAAAATCGTTCTTCCTTGCGCACATCGTGGAAATAATAGTTAAATCCATCCGGTCCATCACAATTGAACTTTTTCATCCGAAAAGAGCACTCGGTGCCATTCAGTGGTCCATGACATCGTAACCTGGGCAAAGTCGAGACGAGCTTTCTGATGCTCAGCGGTCAATCGTGGCTTTCTCTTAAGTTTTTTTCTCGTGAGCCAAAGTGTCTTCCTAAGGAGGTTTTACACATTTCGCACGTTCGTTTGCACACCGGCCGCCGCCGCAATTGCCTTTGCCGAGAGCGCACAGTTCGAGGCTATCTTCAAAATTGCGCGCTTGTTTCGTTCCGAAATGGCATTTGGACGCCCCGTACTCTTTTTTACGCCGTATTTTTCACCCAAATTCACGAAGTTGTTCACTACTTGGCGAGAACGCCCCAATCGACGGGAAATTTCCCGATTAGAGAGGCCGACATCCTTATAAGCCTTGATTTGGGTATTTTCGTCACTCGTGAGACGCCGACCCAAACCCATCGTTTCAGCACAGAAAAAATTCTGGTAGGACGTCTGCTTTCGTTTCCGTCGAGCCGTGAAATGAGCCCAAACGTTGTTATTCCACTCAATTCACTCGCTAAGACATGCATCTTGGCGGTGACTTTATAATTTTTTCGCAGCGTAGCTGTGCCAAATGTCGAAATCTCGTGTTTTAAGGTAACCGGATACCCCAAATGTCGATAAAAGTATCCGCTGTTACTCTGTGAGCATGCATCATTATGATCTTTACACAATCGGTTATAATAAATGCGTGAAATGTGGCAAACATGGGTGGCCCTATATTTTTTCAGTGACTGTATATATATATATATATATATATATATATATATGCACGTGGTGGTGTGTTCTCGTGCAGCGCCAGAAATTTACAAACCGGTTTCTCAGTGTTCAATCTCTTGGAGAAAATAATTCAGGCTTAGCTCTATACATTTTTTATTCGAAAGACCTGTTTGACTCCTCACAACATGGTTTTACAAAGGGTCGGTCAACGGGTACCCAGTTACTGGAAGTACCACACGATTGGGCGCTGGCCCGAAATCGCAATTGGTATTCTACAGAAAGCGATTGATGCTGTATCCTTATGGGCAGAGGAAAACCGCATACAAATATCTACTTCCAAGTCTGCCGTTCTTAGGACAGTGCCATATACTGTTCAGTATATGCTAAATGACCAACCCATTCCTGAAGTTTCATTCTACAAAGACCTTGGGGTAATTTTTGACCGCCAAATGAAGTTTAGACCTCACATCGCCGAGGTTGTCAAAGCCGCGACTCGAATGTGAAATCTCATAATGGGGTCCTTCATTATACAGGATCATAATGTGTACTTAAAGCTGTATCAAACCTTAGTGGTACCAAGGTGGACTTATTGCTCTCACGTATGAGTGCCATTCTTTAAAAGAGATGTTGACCTTCTGCAGAGCGTGCTGGATAATTTTGTGAAACGAGTTGCTCGTCGGTGTTGTCTACCACGAGCGTATCACATTGCTTAGTGTTAGCGATCCCATGTCGAGTACAGATACGGACGGCATAATTCTCTATGCTGACAATACTGTATCATATAGTCGCATTAAGACGAATTTGCAGAGGAGCCTGAACACGCTGGAAAGTTACTCCGCTAAAAGTGGCCTTCGTATAAATATTAAAAAACGAAGGTTATTAAGTTCAGGCGAGGAGGGCCACTGGCCGACTCCGATCGCCTAACCCTCGGCGGAGCAGCGTAGAGTTCGGCAATGACTTCTGCTATATCGGAGTAAACTTTCCATGAAACATCAGAAGTACTCTTTGGGCACGTTTAAGGCTCGTTTCGATCTCAAGGTCACCTCACTAGGTCGATCTCAAGATCACTTCTAAGGCATATAAGTGGTGTGGGGTCACCTTACTGTATGCCACCTCGAGAAGCTTGAAGAAGTGAAACCCGCATTCTTTAAGCTGGGTTTGGGCTTACCAAAATTGGCAAGAAACCGCCTAATGATATCTGCAAAACCCCTAGTAGAAGACCACTGGTAACGTGGTTTGAGCTTGCCGCGACTCCAGCTCTTGAACAGTTCAGGTTGCATTTTCGGATTAAGCCGCCCGACGTGGACTCTATGGAAAAATATATATATATTTTCTTTATGTTTGCGTGCAATATTTCAGCAGATTCTTAGACAGACACGATGTGAGCAAACGGCGAGTATGGATGATACGGAACATTTCAAACTGGACATTTCCGTCTGTGCGACGAACCCCGTGAAGGACGTTCTAAAAGAGCAACGGACGCCGAAATTGTGGCTCATGAAGGCTGCGATTGATGAAAACTTAAACATAACATAAGCATTGTGGATAGAGACTTTGGGCTGGGGACTTACCCAAAGATCTGCTTGATGGGTACCTCGTGATTTGCGATAGAACGAGTAAAAAGCGGGTGTATTTTTGGCTCGAGCATTTCGAATAAAGTTCGACCATTCCCGGTTTTCCTTGCTCGCAAGACTCGTGAATGGTGGTGAGACTTGGTCTTTTAGTCGGTGGTTTCTCTATCACGACAACACGCCAGCTCACCGGTCTGAAAACAATGAGGCTCTTTTGTGCCGTATCTAGAGTCAAGCTAGAAAAATACCCAGTTTATTCACGCAAGTTGTCACGTGCAATTTATTTGTCTTTCCGAAAGTGAAAATAAAAACTGAGAGGAGAACGTTTCAGATTTCACGACTCGATGCTTGAAGCTTGATGCTTGAAAATGTGTTTTGAAGGTGTGCTTCAATGCATGGGTCCACCGCCTCAGGAAATGCATAAATTGACGGACATTACGCCTCTAATTGTCGTACTCTCCCACAAGAAAAATGGTGTCTGTATTTTATCATAGAAATTTCAAAAACTTTGCCAGAATCATGCAAAAACGTCTTTCTAAAAGTAACAGCGTATATGATAAGCTTTTTAGGGATGATTTTAGCACGGCTAGGTGGTGCGCTAGACGGCGCTTTGCACTCGCTTTACACTTATAAAGTAAAGAAGAAATACCGGGTGTTTAACGTTAACTTTGCTCTGCTGGCGCGAGAGGGAGGCATTAAATCACATTTGCATCTAAAACTATTTAAACCTCTTCTGGTAGGTGACGCTGCTGTCTGCATTACACATGTATATCACTAAAATAAAATAAAAAAGTAGTAAAGGTACAATTTTATTGTACAACGTATTACACACTTTATTTTGTAAACGACAACGTATTAACATTCGTCTACCACCTTGGGAAACTTACACACAACTAGTCTTATACATCTAATATTGCAAATATATGTTCAGCAATGACTTAACAAACGCGCAGAGTTATCTTTTCGGTCGTGTCCCCATATATATATACTACAGATTCTTTTTTACTTCATGCAACGGCAGTCCAGGCAGCATGCCTGTCGAGACCGATCGGCCTCGATTTTTGATGTCTGTGAGCAGGGTTTTATTACCGTCGTTGCGGCTGAGTGCATCATCGCTAAGAACATCGACGTTCTCGCCCAAAACCTCCTCCTTGATGCCTAGCGTCGAAATGTCCATCGTGCTTTCGGCAAATATTGGCGCTTCGTTCATCGTCTGCTGAACCAGCTCGGTCTGGTCACGGATATCGGCCAGACTCGAACTGACCGAAGCGTTGGCCGACTGCGGCTCGGACTTGACTTCGGAATTCTTGATGAGATCCGGACTGGCGAGGTTTTCCATCGACTGGCGTCGCGACGATGGCAGCGACGTACAGATGCGTTTCGGCAGCTTCTTCTCGTTCTGCTCGGCGCGGTGCCGCTCGATGAGGACGCAGGCTCTGCCCAGCAGTACGATGTTGACGACGACCTTGAGCGAGAACAGCATGAGCCACGCGAGCAGCGCGAGCAGCCACGCAAACGGACCACGAATCGTCACGCTGCCGAGCACAATCCGCAACACCAGTGCGCCGAGCGGTAACGGAATGAACGCCATTCGGCGAGCGACGAGATCCGAGTGATCCGAGTAGGCGTTCTTGAGCTTCGACGACGCCACGTCGTACGCCAGGTACGTGATGTACTCCGAGTACATCGAGTAGTGGATCTCGTTGAACCGCGTGACGAACGCATGCTTCACCCAGTCGACCAGAATTTCGGCGAGCACCACCCATGCGCAGGCCGGCAGAAGCTCCCACAGCGGGTCGGTCTGCCACGAGTACTCTTTCATCGTCTGCAGGACGACGACGAACAGCAGCACGAGGTAGTGGAAACGCTCGCGCACGTCGCTGCACGACATCTGGAACAGGTTGTTCTTCTCGAACTTCTTGAACACCATGCCCTTCAGCTCGACGAAGTTGTTCGACATGATGATGGCCAGTAGGCCTTTGCTCTGCGAGTTGACGGCAACGTTCAGCGCGACCGCCTGCAGCATGACGAGAAAGCAGTGCAGCAGAACGTACGCCACAGCGAGCAGAAAATGTAGCAGAAGACTGAATCGCCGCCTCCCGTCACCCTGCCGACCTCGTGGCTCGGTGGCCGTCCAGAACAGCGCGTCGATGATGTCCTGGCCGAAGTTGCTGAACAGACGATCAGCAACTTCCAGCATATTGAAGAAAATGTATAGCTTGATAACGGACTGGGTCTTGACGACGTGGTACAGCACCGAGGTGTCGACGAGCGTTGCCAAAAGCGCGACAATTGTGATGATGAGGCCCTTCAGCAGGTCGCAGATCTCCGCCGGCTGGAGTAGCCGTCGCGAGTGGGCCGGGCTGCCGCGCTTCAGCAGTTTGTTCACGCCGCGCTTGATTAGATTGCTGATGCCTAGCGTAACGCTCAGCGCAAACCGTACCGGCAGCAACGTAAAGACGAAGAGGAACGCATCCAGGCATTGGATCAGACCGTAGAGTTGAAACTTCTCGAATTCCTTGGGAATCTTAAAGAACATGTAGAACTTTTCACGACGACCATCATAGTTCTGCTCGTCGTTCTCGAGAAAGTAGCCTCGCCGAAACTCGCTGTGGAGGTAGTCCCAGAACGAGGCAGTTGAATCAACGCAGGCGCTTGGAATGGTTCCATCCTCACTGGATGCTTGAGATAACTTTTCGGCAGTCGATTGTAATAGTGTCGTGGCCTCTGGCCGAATGCCGAGAATAGCGTCCACCAGTGATGCGTCCACCGTTTCCGGGTCCGGCTTAACCTCGGGAGGCGGGTCTCCGGCTGAGAGTAGCGCTTCGATGCGAGGCTTTTCGTCATCCACCGGGTGCTCCATGCCGATATTTCTGGACCGTAGACGATCCTGTTGAACACATCATCCATCAAATGTTTATCGCGAATTGCGATTTCCTGTTTTCTAATAAGTACGCTGACTGAAGGCGCGGTAACTTTGCTCTCAAAGATCACAACCATTTGGAAATACTACATATATATAACATAGCATTAATCCGTAACTACCAATATCAATAAAGATCGCATCGAAAGGGTATGTATGAAAGAGTCGCCGTTGTCAATTGCATACGGAAGCATCGGTGTTTGAATTAAATCTTTAGCAAGATACGTATGGCCTTTGATGGTTTGAACATAGAAATCAGCCATTTCACGGGTTACCATGCCTTGAGAGCAAGAGCGGTTATTCCAGAGTACAAGCTTCGGTTGAAGCGCCCTTGAAGTGACATGTAATATACAAAATATTACATGATATCTCTTTGAATAATGAATTAAATGATGTCCTAGTCTATATGAGTTAATCGAATATTGAATGAAAGTTTTCCCTAATTACACTGTTGCACATCACGTGGCATGTGGCATACATTGCTTTGAAGACCAAGTTAGCCACATACTCGAGTAGTTATTTTATTCAGCTATCGTGGTAATCATGAACTGCGCTTGAATCAGCGATACGGCTCTAGGATACATCTAATAAATAATTGTAATAACGTGTAGGTTGCTACTTTGACTTCGGAAATGCTATGCCATACAAATTATCAATGCGAGGACAAGTAAACTATGTCATCAAGCCCATTGACTTAAGTTGGGTGAGACTGACAGTTTTTGCAATAGTATCGTCAGATATGGAACGTTCTAGCGCGTAATTATGTCGCTAGAATAATAATAGCGTTAGCTAAACATAATTGTTATCAGTATGATTCTTTTTCTAGAGGAGTGTATGGACCCATGTCGCTTCTTTCTTCCTAACGATCTTGCTATAAGTAGTCAGTAGATGAACAATTACTGGACTTGCTTGGATATTGACACTGAATTCGGGACTTTCATTTAAGTTATCTAGGGATGAATGAGTTTATGATTCGCTTGATATATATACCTAAATACGCATGCCGCCCTTTTATATCAGGGGCAGGAGCACCTAAAGCGGCAGCATAACAGAGATGTTGAAATAACTAGGGTTTCCCCAACAGGCCTTGTGGCAGCATGGTTGCTGGTTTTCAGCGGTATGTCTTATCATCTATTCTCAATGAGCATCGATTAAAGAAAATTCGATCAACAACGTTAATCGAACTGGTGACACTCCGGTAGACAGCAGCCAACGCACTAGCCCCCTAGCTAAATAGATATAGCTCTTTTTGTGGTTACTATAACCAATCCACAGTTAGGCTATATATATATATATATATATATGTCATTTGAGTACTGAACATGCCACCTTGCTAATTGATATACGATGGTTATGTCCCCATATAATAGCCCGTGTGCAGCCCCTATTGAACATTCATAGGTGAAATGCCTACCGCAAAATAAACACTCGTGATGTATCGGTGTTATACATACAAACAACACTCTAAATTTATTGTATTATGTAACTATATACATGTATCGGCAAGAGCCCAATTTTACGATTGTACAACAGATTGTTTGGTAGTACGAGTAACTCCGTCCACCCTCCTCATCCGTAGAACGTCTTGTCCAACATACAGGAGCTGAATAAGCATTCTTGTTCTATCGTCGGTACCGATATCGTTTAAAGTGGAACCACAACTGGAAAATATCATTGTGGAATTGACACCGGAATCCCTTCTTGTACGAGTACTCCCACTCCCGGTTCACAACTTTAAACGCGATATCCTCGTACGGCGGACCGGCGTGAAAGCGCAGTATCGAAAAATCGGGATTTTCCTTGCATGGAATGAGGAAGTACTGTGGCGTCTTGTTTTTGTCGATCAGGTCGGGGTAGAAGATATTGAACTTGTAGCCCTGAACGATCTTGGGCGGCGGGTTGTCGATGTCGTAATGCGTCTGGTTGTACTTGTTCCATTCGAAGCCTGTGTGCACTCGGTTGAAGTAGCGCGGCTTACGCGGACGCCATTTATCGCTCCACTGGTACGACTGCGAGTCGACGAGGTTTTCTTCGACGCTGAAACGGGCCTCCTCCGTGTCCATACCCTTGCGAGCCTCTCGTTCAAAGTTTTCTTCCGCCCGAGTCAATTTGGCCGTTCCGCCAGTTCTCAGCATCTGTTTGCGGGCCTCACGCCGTTGTTCATCCTCATCGGGACCCGTGAGCAGGGTTCCCGGTTCAAGATCCTGTACTCGAACGAGCACTGGCGTGTACCTACCCGAGTTGTAATCGTCGATGCTTTGCTGCAATGGATCTAGTTCGTCTCGCTCCGAGCCCTGACTAGTCTCGTCCTGGTCTCTTGCAGGACTTCCGGCGCTGCACTCACCAGCGGCTTCCTTCGATGCGCTAACTCGTTCAGCTTCCTCTTCGACGCCCTGCTCCATCTTAAGCTGCTCGAGCTTCTTGCGGAGATTCTCCTCGTGGCGCTCTCGAAGCCTTGCTCTTGCCATGTACGAGCGCAAACGAGACAGTAACGTCTCCCAGTACGCCACATCCAGCCCTGGGGCTCTTTCGCTTAGTTTCTGCTCAATCTGACCCTTCAGCACCCCGAGCTGCTTCGGCGTCTTGCCCTTGAACACGTTCACTATGTCGCCACTCACTTCCGTGCTGATGGCCTTACGACCTCCCCTCTCGTTATTGTCTTCAGCGGTCTTTTCCTCATTGTGAAGCTTGCGAACCTCTTCATCGACAATGATACGAATATCGTTCCAGTACTCCTGGTTTTTCTTGCTCTCGAGGCGCATATACACGTTGATGTCCTCGATGAGGTCTTCAAAGTCATCGAGGGTTAGTCCGTTCAAGTAGAGGTACGGCTCAATCATGTCCACCGAAAAATCCTCCTCCTCGGCGGAAATGTACCGAGCAAGAAGGTCAATCGGTTTCGCCCGACCATCCTCAATTCTGATCTTCGAGCGCAGCTTGGCCTGCTGTAGATGGAAACTGTCTTCCTGAGCGGCCCATTGCTCGAACTGTGCCCCCTCGCGTAGCCTCTGCTCAAGCTCGATGGCCGCATCACGTTCCGCCCGTTCTCTTTCGCGCTCCAACCGTCGCTCCTTGACCTTCTCCAGCTCCTGCCGCTGCTCCTCTCGCTTTCGACGGTTCATACGCTCGAGCTCTTCATCCTTGATATTCTTAAGGCCCTCCTTTTCAAGCTTCTTGCTCCACTTAAACGTCTGTAGTAGGTTAGAATCGCCAAATGGATTGTCAAGGTTCGTGTAGCCGGCATACTCCTCATCCCAGCCCATCTCCTGCTTTCGTTTACGTTCTTTGGCCTCCTTTTTGGCCAGACGACGCGCTCGCTTTTGTTCCGGTGTTTCTCGCTCCTTCATGAGCTCTTTAAGACGTTTTTTCTCCTCTTTCCGCCGTGCTTCCTCCTGCTTTAGAAATTCCTCGTATTTCTCGCGTTCGCCCTTACTCATTGGAAGGTCTCGCTTTTGCTCAACTTCCGGTTCACTGTCGCCCTGCTCGCTCGAACAGCTGCTTTGTGATGGTTCACTGACACTCTTTGAGGGCTTCGTATGCTTGCTACTACTCGATTCCGGAACGTCACTTGTCTTATCTTTCGGTGCCTTTCCGTGCCGAGGTGCAACGCCCTCGTTCGACGAACTCCTAGACCTCCTTCTCTCCTTCGATCTACTCTTATCCCTGCGACGGCTGTGCTCTTTTGACCCACTTCTGTGGCGCCTTTGATCTGTTGAGCTTCGTTCCTTCGACTCGCTCCTGCGGCGTCTTTGATCGGTTGAGCTTCGTTCCTTTGACTCACTTCTGTGGCGTCTTTGATCGGTTGAGCTTCGTTCCTTCGAGCCTCTGCGCCTATGATCTTTGCGCCTATGATCTGGCGAATCGGATCGACCTCGTGGACTTCTGTGTCTGTCACGAGACCGTCGCCGTCCAGCCGAAACACTCCTTCTTCTTCCTGGTGCAATTTCTCTGCTACTGCTGCTGCTTCTGCCGTGGACGGGGTCGGCTCGGGGTTGTCTCTCATGACTGCGACGTCGGACGGGACTTCGAATGTGGCTACCTGAGGCTTGACTACACCCAGGATAATTTCTTGCGTCCCTTGTGACGTGACGCGACTGATGACTTCGTTCAGCGTCGTGATCTCTCTTTGGGCTCGTAGCTACCCTGTCGTTTCGTGCTCGCGGACTACTACTGCTTCGACGACGACGACGACCACTACTACAGCCCTCACGTCGTTCGCGATCCGTTCTGTGGTCCTCCTCGGAGGCTTGTCTTTTGGTGTCGGACTCATCCCGCAGGTAAGCGTTGCCTCGCTCCTTTCGCCACGAGCGGTCTTTGTCGGAACTCGAGCCTGACTTGGTCGAATCTTCCGAGCTGCTTGCTCGGCGGTCTCGGTGGTGGCGGCGGCGGTGGCGGCTGTGCTTACGGGAAGATCCCATCGGGTCTAGCGCGGTCGTCAAGTTAGCTGGACAGGAGCAGGTCTTCTGAAACACATAGGCGCTCGTTTACTGTTCAAGACACAAACGAGCAAAACGAACGCATCCAAGTGAGGGTGGAAACACTTTGGCATGAGTAGGTGGACAACGATGCGTACAACAGTAGCGATGCTGCCGATGACCCGCGGCAGACGTGCGAATTACTGGGTAGTAGTAGTACACCGTCGTCCATTTACTACTATAGCCCTACTCTCTAAGCTCTTCGGGGGAGTACCGTAGGGCACCCATTCATCTAGATCGACAGAAAATGTACTACTACCAGATGCATCTAGTTCATGTAGTTATAGTATGTATATAAAACAGATTGAACTCCTCATACATATATACATCAGTTCCTCGGAACCGCAATTTCGACCGGCCCAGACCGTACGGTTTTGTCCGGGACTCCGGAACTCCGGCGTCGGGTCGTCGTAATGCGAATGACAACCGTCCAGCATCAAGCATCGCTGTCTGTGAAGAAACGGGACGGTACTTTCCTGGCACCCCGTCGCATAGGCATATAAATATCGTGTATATCGAAAGTATTTCCGCACAATACACTTCAAGCAGTGAAGATATTTGTGGGGGGTCTACTCAAAACAGTATTGTTGTTGTTGCCGTTTCCGCCGCCACTGCTGAATGCCATACTTGCCCGTAGATGTCAAAAATCGTTCACGTGTGTATATCTGCACTCATATATTTGACATGCAACTGATGAGTATCAACAGATCTACGACAATTCCTGTACTGGATTGCCGCCAATGATGACACATACACACACACACACGTGAAATGCCAAGGCAAAGTCAACCATGTCTAGCTTACTGGCTGACGAAACTGGCACGATTCTCACTCACTCGCGCATGTCTAAACAACGTCGTATTTACCTTGTTCTATAGTGTCGTGTAGTGTTGGTGGTGGTGGTGGTGGTTGTTGAGTAGATGACAGCGCGGCCGCAGCACTCCCAGGCAAACTGTTGCTGCTTGCCTCCTCTTTCGTTCATTTATGACACAATACATCGATGACAAGTCGAGAGAAGATGGGTCGCTTCATCTCTCTGTATCTCTGTATTTCTCAGCAAACGTTCATCAGCAGCAAACAACTGAGCAACGGACGTCGCTCAAAAGTTTGACGATGATGCGACCACAGACACCAAAGCGAATGCGAATCGTCGAACCAGTCGATTGATCGTCGGTTGGATCAGTCAGCCACCAATCTCATTCGTGGGTTTGCTTGTTTGTTCTCTTGAATTCTGGATTCTCGCGACACGACATGAAGGCTTCTCTAAGCTTGAAGAGGAGAGAAAAACAGCGAAAAGAGATGATTGCTACACCGTCGTTGTCACGGTTGACGACTGCCTCTTTGTTTTCACCGACCAGACGTTAGTTACCTAGATCTCTAACTTATCGCTCGTGCAAACTCGATCACGTTCTAGATTATGCGGGCCGCTGCCGCCGCCGCCGCCGCTGTTGCTGTGTTGTTATTGGTGAACACAGAGCACAAAGATAGATAGTTGTGCAACGTAATTCAGCCTGTCAACAAGAGAATACGACTACTTCAAAATAAACACGCTGCTGCCGACGACGACGACAGGCCCGGCGTACAGACAGACAGGCAGACAGCGCGAGCAGAATAGTAGGTGTCTACTATCAGGCGGCCCAATCCGTCTTCTCCATCGCACATCTCAAAAACACGACCAACTCGAGAGACACACGACTAGAATTGCGCCCACCGCTCCGCACCTCGCTAAAATGGCGGACGACTGTGGTACGTTTGTGGTACGGTTGTGGCGCGAAAGGGCGACCGCGGGCACCCGCCGGTGGCCGGCTTCAGGAAAGGGCCTGTGTACATATATGAGCGGGATTTGTAATATATATATATATATATATATATACAATTCAAACATAATTATTTGGATGAAAAATAAGCACAATATATATATATATATATATATATATATATATATATATATATATTGCCCTATCTTCAACATGCATACAAAACATATTTCCAACTTTCTCAACGACCGGTCGATCAGTGCTATGAAAGATTTGTGGCCATTTACACAATATCTACACATCTGTTTTTAATTATATGTTGTCAAGAGTTGTCAATGTACATAGAGAAGCCGACAATTATGCTGTGAAGCTAATTTTTGCCGCTGGAATAAAAGAAAGTCAATTAGTTAACGTTGCAAGTACTCACCTCAGGGCAGGACCCTCTATTTCCCATCCTCTTTCTCTCCCTGTTCGACCAAAGTGCATTGCAGACACGAATAACTTGAATAATAATGTGTTTCTTGGCAAGTATTTTGTCAGGACAGACCGTTTCTTTTCTCTTTAAAAAAAAATTAAACAGAATACAGCAGCATTGAGACGACTTGTAAATCTTTGTGTTTCTGTATCCGAACGACATAGAACACCAGGCGCGACTCTACTACGGCCCAACAAGTTTTTTCCTCTATTTTAATGTTTGGCGTAGGGATGTTCGATAGAACCACACGTGGGTGACCTGGCGGGTGGGTGGCGGAAGTCTGTGTTGTGTACTGTTATTGTTGTTGTTATTGTTGTTATTATTATTATAGTTGTTGTTGTCATCTTGCGGCCCGTCGGCTTCGTATTGTTTACTTACGTGACTTACAATAATAACTCTCGCTCTCTCTCTTTCTCTCGGTCGAGCGTTTCTTCTGTCTGCTCGCACCCGTCACAGTCTGTATACTAACTACAACTATATATACAATAGATACCGGCAGTACGGTCGGCCAGCTGAGCGATTCGACTCGTTCGAAGGACGTTGGTTGGTTGAACCTCTCTCATTCGTAGGCAACGTAGTACGCAGGAAGGTAGTTTTTATTGTTTTTTTTTTTTTTAATGCGTTTAATTCTAGTATTTGATGCTGCCACAAAGCAATTGCTGTTGTGTTTGTGTTTTGCAATCGACCTACTAGTGCACTATTCGTATGTGTCGTTCAGCCGCCGTTACACGCGTACCAATCATGAGTCTCGTTAAGTTCATCCGCTAGATCTGCTGCAGACAGATCGTGCAAAATCTGTTGAGGCTTCGACTTTTGAACTTACTCGCTAAAAGTTTTCGCTCAGAACCCCTCACTTGTGGCACATACTTACAAACATACATTCATACATTCACTTACTCCATAAGAAGGCAAGCTTCGCTCGTTTGTTTGACGATTCAACCAGTGTTTACCTCAGTGGGATCATTGTTCTTTTCGTCGTATATTTTATTCGTATATTGTTTCCACGTACTGTGACTACGTGTGCCTATATTCGTGTGTGGCTAGATGCCAAAAAATTATATTGATTTATGCCACCAATTGCCAACGTTTTGAAGGTGAAGCTCCGATTTGTCGCCAACGTTATGTTTATTTTTTTGCCATCGAGAATGCGTGGTCAGACTCGCGACTCTAATAATCAATCAGTGTTGAATGACACGAATTCAGTCGTAGATTTGATTAAATAGTGGTTCTAAACATTTCTCACACTGCCATAGTGATCACGGAGAGTTAAAACGTTTTACTAACTTTCCATAAACGGCTTAATGAACAATGTGTATATATATGTATTATAATGATTTGGATGTTTTCATCTATCTATTTAGAATAAGAACAATCATGATACAACGGCAACAAATACTACCTACTACTACTTAAACAATAAAAAATAATAATTGACACTACTGCTAATAACACGAGATTTTACGGTGGTAATGTATAAAATCATACTGCAACTTGTAGTAGCCATGTGGCTATATGACACAAACGAGGAATAACTATTAAGAATAGAAATCAACATCATATTTAATAATAGTTGTACCTTCGTCGCGTGAACCTGCAACTTGGTGTCTGAAAACAGATATTTTAGATGTTAGCTTTTTTTTGACATAATGGTCGTAATGATGATTTAATTTATGTAGTGTCGAGACGAAAAGTACACTGAACATGGGGAGTAAGGACATCTCTATTATTATTATTATTATTATTATTAATTATATGTACAGGTAACACAATTACCAATGTACCATTTATATAGTACTTACAATATTGGTTGTATTTATGTATATGTTATTATTATACAGGCAATATCGCACATATTATATAGTATATTAGTAATTGTGATACCTTTACATATTATTAATAAACCTTTGTTTAAAATAGAATATACTAGAATACGTCATTCTGCAACCCGCAGCATATGGTTTCCATCACTTGGTCTGCCGGACGGACGCTTTCCATGAATCAAATTAAACGTGTATCTGTGTAAACATTTTGACAGCCAGTGCCCAACATAGCGGGAATAACCATCCATGTATATCTACGATGCATACAGGACTGCCAATACTTATATTTTCTTGTTACGGTCTTGCTTAACTTGATGTGAATAATTTCATTATTATTGTTGCTTTCAATAAATATGTTAATTTGTAGCGTGGCCAAGTTATGCATATGCATGAACATTGAAACATAGCCAAAAACTAGCGAGCTAACCACCTTTGATTTTAATAATCTCAACCAAGATTGACATATACATATTCGTGTCGGTAAACTAGCCAATACTATTTATTAGCGTTAGTATATTAATATTAACTAATTGTTATCAACGCACTACTTGTTCAATTAGAACATCAATGGTTTCCGTTGTTTGCTGATTGGCATTCTCTGATTTTGAAAAGTCAGTGTATATTCGATTTGTGGCGAGTTTATTAAGCTGGCTGTGAGTCGCGTTTCTTACAGCCGAACTTTTTCACTTATTCATTGTTTGCAGCTGCTGTGGGAACGCCTGGAGAACAGCTTCCCAGCGAACCACTCGATATGGCGATGCGGGGCATGAAACCACTGAAGCGGCTTCGGGCCCTCATAAAATCACAGCCGGAAAATCTGTCAGCCTACATTGTCAATCACAATGACGCCCATCTTGTACGTATAGGAAATCTAGTATGGCATGGTGTTATCTAAGTTTTCTTTGTCTTAAACTTACGATACAGCGCAAATACACTAGCCAAATGCCTTGGAGTATTACATAACTGTATTTGTCATTATGGTAAATATAACATTAATAGGCTTACCCTATGTTACTCGTATTGGCCCTTTATAGTACACGGCTCGAGTTTTGGTATTTCCGTACAACTACTTTATTAAATTATTATATAGTTAATTAGTTATTTTTATTTTGTACGTGTAATCATGCTTCACCCACCCTAAGTGGCCTTTAAAACGCCCAACCGAAAACACGCCGTTATCTGAACTTTCCTCTGCTTAGTTTAGATGCTTCATCTTTACGTATACCTTTATGGAAAATAGCTGGCAAATGTACCTGTATAGTACATCCGTACTACTATAGTCTACGTCTAGCTTGATCTAACGTTGTCAATCGCTTCGGCGATTTCTGCACTCTTTCGCTTGTTGGGACGGTCGTTGTTGTTCGATGAAATGTTCAAATTGTATATAATGGCGATTACATATTGTACTTATGAGCTATCTTGAAATGCAACGTTATTGCGAAATAATCAATATACATATTCTCGATCGCTTCAGAGTGAATATATTGCATCGAAAGACGCTCGTTTGGAGTTTATCAGCGGGTTCTCGGGATCGGCCGGCATGGCAATTATCACAGAGGATCACGCAGCTTTGTGGACCGATGGCAGATATCACATACAGGCCGAGAATGAACTCCGCTGCCATTCTGTCACGCACGGGCAAAAGCCGTGGACGCTTATGAAAGAGGGTGAGTATGTGGCGAAACCACGAGCTAAATTCACGGTCAATGCTGCGTGGGGATATTTACAAAAATAATGTGATAGAGAAAACAGCTCGTCCGACGCGATGCTTTAAGGACTTTCTTGTTTAGGTTAATGAGACGAAACAGTGTTAAGGCCTGCTGCACGATTAATGTGTAGCCACCGATTCTACTAAAGTCGGAAGTACAGTCGGAAGTCAAAAGCTCCCAAACAAACGCAGGGATTTTTGCACTCCTGTCCACACGGTCTACCTAGATCTAGATCCTGGATATACATAGAGATGTGCATGCTTATCCCAGATTTGACTCAGGGTCGAAAGAGGCATGATTATTGATAATTATACGAGTTCTGGTTGCTTTTGCCGCTTACTAGCAATGTGTTTTTTGTTGCATGTCTTATGTAATGGTCGTTTACAGGCTTACCAAGCTGTTTGGAGCCTCATGTGTGGCTGTCGAAAGTTATACCGGCCAAGGGCAAAGTGGGCGTTGATCCGCAGCTCATCTCGTACGTCGACTTTGAGAAATTAGCGAAACAGTTGGACAGCGAGGGACACAAACTCGAGCCCATCACGCCTAACCTCATCGATCAGGTAATGAAGCAGACTGTTACCGCAACCGTATATCGCCGCCCAAGAAGATAAAACTTATGGTTTTCGATGTCAACAATGAAACGACAATGAACGGACATGTACGATAAGCGTATATATATATATATATATATATATATATATATGTTCATTCCATATTACAATTTAGTATATCTTTATACTCCGACGGTGTTTTGTTGTATATCTGTGACTTTAAGTTTATGTTGAACTTTAACCCCCCCCCCCTTACACGCTCTAGCATGCTTTTTGCAATAACTGTTTCTGCACTGTGATCATTGTTTATAGATATATCGAAGAGTTTATTGGCACGTGGAATAGGGCTTTCAGATCATGTATGTCTTGGTGGTCGAGGAGAGTTGGGCCATTGTTGAGACATTTTGACAATTTCTCTCAGCTCCCTGCGCTGGATACTATCTGTAGAAATAGCTTTATACGTATTTATGAATGCATATCATATTTCAACCAATGAAGTCCAAGCCGCGGTCAACGCGGCTCTAAGTAACCCTTTAGCCCAACTTAGTTTCCTTCTTCCCGCCACCGTAAGAGTCTTATGTGCCCATGTATAGACAACACATGAAGCAGACTTACCGACGTCCTGGCTCGAATGTTCGGCATCACTGCATAATGGACCATTTTAGAAGCGATTATGGACTAGAACGACTGTTGATATATATAGAAAAAAAAAATGGAAATGGATAAGGACAGTAACTCAAATTTACAAATCTGTGTGTCCTTATTCAGGTGTGGGATGAACGGCCGGTTCACCCAGAGACGTTGATTGAGATTCTTCCTCTGTCGCTAACCGGACGTAGTTGGCAGGACAAGCTCACAGACCTGCGCTCGGACATGAAGACCAAAAATGCCCAGGCGCTAATCCTCACCGCCCTCGACGAGATCGCATGTATGTGTCTATCGAGTGTCCTTTTCCCTGCTGTCTAGGGTCTGGTTGAGATGCGTCTACTTAAACTTGTTCATATCTAGGATTTCTAGGAGTATGTCGTATTATGACGAAAGCGTTATGATATTCGCTATCACCGCGGTCCTTTCGTTGTCTGTCGAGCAGGGCTGTTCAACCTGCGCGGAAGTGACATCGAGTTCAACCCGGTGTTCTATTCGTACGCGGTCGTGACACCGAAAAGCGCCCATCTGTTTGTCGACGAGAACAAGATTACCGACCGCCTGGGCCAGTACCTTACATCGCCTGCAGGCGGTAAATTCGCTGATCGCCGTGCAGAGTCAGGCTCTATGACGAACGGCGGGGAAATGGATCCTGCGGGGCTCCAACAAATAGTCGATATCCAGCCCTATTGGTGAGCGACGGTGGATGTCTTTCTGTCTCATGATGTTTCTTTAGAATTTGGTTTGTATGTACTCGTATACATACGTGGGTAATTTGGTAACTGAGGTGTAGGTATACGCAGGCATAGTCATGCGTGTGCATTGATATATTTATGCATACATGATATACACAACTAGGTACGTATATATATACATATATATAGAGAGCGAGAGAGAGAGAGAGAGAGTGAGAGAGAAAGAGAGACCTATGCAAATATATATGGAGAATGAAACTGATTCTTGACGTCGTCTGATACACGTGCAGGATGTTCAAGGATTTTCTGGCGAACGTCGCACAGCGGCCAGGCCGTGTGTGGGTTTCTCCGAGGTCGCCGTACAATGTCGTTTCGGCCATTCCGTCGGAACGACGAGTGCTTGAGGTCTCCCCCATTCAGCTGCGGAAAGCTATCAAGAATGAAACGGAAATCGAGGGCATGAAAAAAGCACATGTAAGTAGTACGCTGCCTTTATAAAATCAGATGTTCGCACAACTTGCGTAATGTGACATCAATATTGTGCTTCTTGAAATTACAACGGGTTTGAATTTGCTCCTACTGTTAAGCTTTTGACAAGCTTGAAGGCTGCCGACGAGACCTGGGCTTTCTTTTTTCAATATATCACTAAGTTTTCTATTGCATTTCTACAATATCATACCGCTTATTATATATCTGCAAGAGACAAACCTCATATATTTTGTATTGGTAAATTAAGAAGCGTAATATTGATAAATTTGTAAATTGACATTATATGAATACGCAGTAGAGTTCTGGTGTATATGGGTGTGTGTGCGCCGTTTTGAAATTGGCATTAATTTCGTAGTGCAGTGCACAGCCAGTACTAGCTAATCGCTAACAGCTTACTCGGCTTACTTCTGGTGCAGATTCGTGATGCTGTCGCTATGTGTGAATTTTTGTCCTGGCTGGAAGCCGAGGTTCCAAAGGGCCAAGTCACCGAAATCTCTGCAGCCGATAAACTGGCAAAGTTTCGCCGCGTTCAAACCGATTTCGTCGGGCTATCATTCGAGACCTGTAGCGCGTCCGGTCCCAATAGTGCTATCGTTCACTACAAGCCAAAAACGGATACTGACAGGTAAGACCTAATCTCATAAGGCGCAGGTTATTCTCAATTTCTACGCAGGATTCCGTAGCGCTCTTAAGAATATATTTTGTATAGTCTAAATAGTCTCATTGTTCTCGTTTCTCAGTAGTAGAAACATGAGGTGCACAAACTAATCAAGCAATATTAAACGTGAGAAACATAAATGATATCAAGTTAACTCAATTCGAAAATCTGATAGACAATAAGCTCTTCTTACTTTTCATGTAACGTTATGTTATTTCACTCGCTAATGCGTAGTTATATCGTGCCTTTTATTCCGCTTTTCGATACTCTGCTTTTTGTTTTGGCTGATTAGAGCTATTACGGTGGACGAGCTCTACCTCGTCGACTCCGGCGGACAATATCGCGACGGGACGACAGACATCACCCGAACTGTGCACTTCGGCACACCAACGAACAAACAGCGTGAATACTTCACCCGAGTAGTGAAGAGTGTCATACTGCTTACCACCGCAAAGTTTCCGAGGCTTATTAAGGTACGGGCAAATAAGGCACGGGAACGACACAGACACAAATTTACACCACCTTCTCTTGACGTCTGGTATCCATTTGATTTACGACGAATGATTTTTTTTTGTATCTTTCGTAAGGCTATTGCCCGTGTACGTTTTTTTTTCATGTCATGGCTAATTTTAATCCACTCCGGCATTTACCTTGTCTAAATTGGAAACCATGCAAACCAATTTAAGAGTGGCCGGTCTGGGTCTCGAACCCAGTCCTCCAGAATGCAAGGCAAAGGCTTTGCCACTAAGCTATCTTGCTCGGTAAATGTAAAATAAATGCTACACATTTATACATTTATATAAACATACATGCACTTATGCAGTGGATGTATATTAATATAGGCATATACGCATCTTTGTATATATATACAAAAGTTAGCGAAATCACTAATGACGCGTGTTTTAATAATCGCTTATGAAATAGGGGGTGATGCTCGATTCCTTCGCACGGAAAAACCTCTGGGACGTTGGTCTGGACTATATGCACGGGACCGGGCATGGAGTTGGTGCGTATCTGAACGTTCATGAGGGACCGTTCAGCATCTCGTTTCGGGAAAATCCATTGGATTGCGGCTTGCGTGAAGGCATGTTCACCAGCATCGGTAAGCGCTTCCAAAACGTTTTCTTATTGCCCCTATTGAAACTGAAAAAAACTTTGAGGAAAATGTTTTTTTGCTTAGTGGTTACTTTGACCTCTTCCATAGTAGACTAGATAACGAATGTTATGAATCTACATTATTCGATCCTGCTTCTGTCTTTGAATACGTGAATTGTGATATATATATATATATATATATATATATATCATAATTCACGCAAATGCATTACAGTATAAGTACTGTCATACATACGGCTGTACATATATGTATATATATATATATAGAGAGAGAGAGAGAGATAATAAAGTTTTAAACAACGCAATGAAACGGAGTGCTGTCGAGGGATCTGCTTGCTGTTCTATTTTTATTATTAACGCACTTTTGACGTCTTTATCATGTTGGGAACCTTATATCGCGGTTGCAGAGCCTGGATACTACAAGGAAGACGAGTTCGGCATACGCATCGAGAACGTGGCTCTCATTATACCAGCAAAGACTGACTACGAGAGGCCATTTCTCACGTTTGAGACAGTCACGCTGGTACCCATTCAGAGAAAGCTTCTCGAACCGTCTATACTCACTAAAGAAGAGGTTAGTTAACGGGTTCGGTTTAACTTTACTCGAATTATTTAGCTACACGATAAATAATCGTTTTTTTTCTCACTGACGTAACGTACTTTTGTATTGGTTCTCTCTTCAGATCGAGTGGCTGAACACGTATAACCAGCAATGCCGAGACGTAGTCGGACCACAGTTGAAGAACTCGGGGCGGGAGGGCGCATTGGAGTGGCTGCTGCGAGAAACTGAACCAATTGGGTAAATTCCCTGGACGTCGAGCCGGTCCCTGGCTGAAAAAGGAGACCGTGGCTGCAATTCCTGGCTGTATCTATCTATGCCAATTGTTTTGTTGGAGTGCCGAAAACGAGTGCTGCGCGTTTCAAAGACAAGCAGCAGGGCTGTACAACATCGGACGTGTAGGAGTTGCCGTAATAGCGTAACGGCGAACTGGAAGCAATAATTATTCTAATTTTAAGAACTATAATACAATGAGCGTACGATAATTGATCATGATTGGTAGACGTGGGACAGGAAGACAGGGAGGGAAGTGTCCGGCCCTGTGGTAATATGCATACTATGAATACATGCATTTGAAGCAGAAAAGACTGGACGTGGCAGTAAGATCGCATGACGTAAGTTCGCCGGCGCAGATGGGGTCACGTGAAGTTGTCGCGATCAGATAGATCACTTCGGACAGCTGGAAATAATGAACTGTAATATGCTAATGAAAGGACAGGGTTCTCTGTCAGGACTGAAGACGTCAACCCAGATATGCGTGGAGAACCTTTCTTCGGATACGTTTGTTAGTGTACTAGATATGACAACTGATTTTTTTATTTTGAGAAAATTCAATTTACAAATTCTAGTCAAAGCCCACTTTGCAGATTTTAGAGATTAGAAGTGTTTGCCCGTGGAGCTGAAGTTATATATGTTGTTGTTGTTAACACCTACTATAGAGCGCTATTCCTTCTCTGTGAGATGTTTTGGAAATTGAATCGATAGAGGACGCTTTCTCATTCGCGCTACTCCAGATTGTTGGAGTGCTAAAAAAGCAGCTCATACCATTGCTGTGTTCTTATGACAACGACTGTTAGACAAAGTCATGTTCTGCCCCTGCAAGTATGCATGTTACCACGGGCCAAAAAGGACAGTAAAACAACATTGTACTCTACCTCACCCCGTACTTATCAGCCGAGATACGGGCACCTACGGCAATAGAGTGGCGACGTTCATATTCCGAGCTATTTTATGCTAGTCACTAAAATGTAAATTTGTTCAAAACTGATTTTAAGTGACCAGTCGATAGCTCGTAGAACTAAGCCAACACACAGTGTACCAGCGGAGTAACTAGAATAACAACAACATCTACACATTTACCGTAACGGTCTAAATGCTGATCATCTACGACTATATAATATTACAATTCGTTTTTAGTAGTAGTCTTTTACTATTATGACTATTATTCTGATTGCTATTAATTATACCTGATGTAGTTCTAGTTCTACTCTAAGCTCTGATAATAATAATCATAGGCAAGGGAGAGTGTTGAGGTTGGCCTTCAAAAGGCATGTCCGGTGTACAACACCATACAACCTCGCGAGGAATGAACGCGATAAAACCCATAATGAAACTGAGAATAAGAGTGTTTGCCTCCCCTGTGTTACTAATACAGAGTGTAGCAAGAAGCAGCGTGGATCAGACGTGTTCTTGGATCATCGACAAGTGGTGGACTGCTTCCGTGCATTACATACGAACGCCGGTTTGTCACGGCTGGAAAATCAAGAAGGCTGCGATGTGTAAACGGTGGTCCGGCACCGACGAATATCCTGCCCGATGCAGGTAGAGAACATGTCTGGTCAGGACATCTCACATACGTATGCTAGACGTTGCTGTTCGGTTTGTTTGTATGGCGTGACGCTCTCAGGAGGAGGTGGTGATGGTGGTGGTGGTGGTATCCATAGCAATAACAGAATTACACATACACCGAATCCCCGTGCCTCCCTTGCTAGGTAAACGAAGAGCCGACGAGAGACGAAAACATAGTAGTTGTAGCAGCAGCATAACACCATCTGGAGTTAACAAAATGTGCCAAGTCGAGTCGAGTCACGCGCTCTTTTTCAGGCGCTAGAAATCACGTCGAAGAAAAGCTGCACAGAAACAGTAGAGTAACAGCAAAAACAAAAACAGAAACAACCGTAACAGCAACAGCACTAGTTACGGCCAACAGCAAGACGAAGTAATGCGACAATGTAATGTGCCAGGTGACATAGGTTGTCCACGAGTTGAATTTTACGAATCGACAAGAAGCTGAGCTGTCGTCTGGTTGGATAAACGGGTCAACTGCGCTTGCGCAGACGGTTTGCGGCTCTCTTAGCTGTGTGCTGCACTGGTCAGCAGGTATATGCTGGCCGCCCCGGTCAAAGATCGCGCGTGATGCCGGCTTCACTGCCGGCGACACTGACCCCGGGCATAACGGTTGCAGTCGTAACAGCTAGAAGAACCACAACAGACACATCAAAACTGTCTAAACGGGTATTATTAGTAGTATACAACTATATATGTATACGCCGCATAAATATACATGTACACTTTATATATATATACACACACACTATATACAATTACGCAAATAACCGAGTTGTAGGAAGGTAGTGATATATTGCAGACGACAGTTATGAGGTAAGCAAGCCAATAACTTGCGGTGATTGATGACTGATGCTGATCTCATGAACTAGCTCTCGTTTGTTATTTAGCTCCTTCTGTTCCCGGCACTTCTTAGAGAAGCGCCCTAACGCATAACGATAAAAGATCGATTTTTCTTTATGCAGCAGCGGCATCATTCCGGAAGTGCGCTGCAAGCGCCATATAACAGAAGACCTTAGCGAAAAAAATGTTGCCAAACTGACTCCGAAGTATTGCGTAATCGATATGCTCTCTAAAGATACTCGCAAATTCCGAATTCCCGTTACTGGAAAGACTTAAAATTTGCTACGTGGCGGTCAGAGCTACATTGTTTGGTATTAATTACCCTGACATGAGCAGGACAAAGGTGTTAGCTACTCTGAGCTTGAGGGTGGTAGTTGGGTCAATTTTTATTGGCCTGCTTATGGCTCTTACAAAAAAAAAGTGTGCTTTACACTTCTGGCGGGCACAATGCTTGCTTCTTCACGCAGAGTCTAAACAGCGTATAAAAATACCAGCTCAGCTGGTTTAGCAATGTGGTAATTCACTAATAGGCGAATCTACAGAGGGTCTTTATTGAGGCCCATTAAGCTGTTAAACAGTTTTAACCGAACTAGTACACTGCAGGCATGCAGTGAAGCCTATAACGCAATGCATAGGCGATCTCTTCTGTCTTTTTATTGAAGGCTGGTACTACTGCTGCTGCTGCTGCGATTGAAAAGAAGTGTGATTTATGTCTATAAAAATAATGGTGATGTCTGAGAAAAGAGCATGTTCGAACGAGTAGAAATGTTAGTGGATTGCGCGCCTCAGGCGGACTAATTGGTCCTTTGAAATGGGGAATCTGGCAGAGGATCGCTTGCACCAGATTACCTACTCAAATCGCCGACAACGGCCTCGGACAAATTATAGTAGCTAGCCTTTAAATTAATCTTGTTACAAATAAAAAGGGAGTTGATGACAATAACGGTGACAATCGTGTCACCATTAGTGAGTAAAGCTGCATAGTCGATTCGACTAAAGTTACGTTCCTGCGGATAAATATGATTATTGTTACACTGGAGGTTCATGTTAAAATATTCTAACAATTTGTGCACTCTGTGAATTGAGTGTGCATACGTATTTATTTTATTATGCCAATTTACGCTCTACGAATGACGGCCGGTTTTTACGATTTGATGTCACTGCGCGGCGACACGTTCGTTATGTCCCAAAGTAGTGGACTGTAGCTGGCTAGGGTCAGACTTAAGGGTGCCTCCCTTGATTCGCGTTCAAATTGCTAGGAAACCGGTCGTGTTTTGCGTATCGCATTTTCACGCGCAAGTTTATTCGTGCACGATAACAGTTTCGAACAGCACATCTTTGCTTGTTTTTACGTTCTGTTTGGTTTTTCGCGTGGACACGTTACAACGTCGGCTCTTAGAGTCATTTTCACAACTCTATCTACCTCATCCCGCTCCCAACCTATCTATCACGGTAAGGCGAGAAGGGACCCACTGTTGAGTCCAGTGAAATCATAAGAGCTTTAACCGAGTATAGTTGTCTGCCATTCCTTACGATGTGGACGAGGACTATATATATATAGAAAGAGAGAGAGAAGAGTCGTTCTCCTACCGATGTATGCGGTATGACTAGACAGCTAAAATAGCTTCTTGCGTCATCAGGCATGTGGTACACTGGGCAGCATACCAGACAGACCCGAAATACCTCAAGTAGACATTTACCTCATATTTAGCCATTAAGATTAATGATATAAGTGTGATGTAGAAGTTAAGCAGCTAATATTAGCTAAACGGGTAACTTTCTTGGTGGCTAATGAAAGGCTAATGAAAAAGGCCTACTTCGATCGAAACACTATGATAATCGCAGTCGCGACTAGACGGCTAGAAAGACACTCGGGAGGACAAAACCTTGATAATGGCCATCCTGACACTCATGGTGGTGGTGGCGGTGGCAATGCCGCCAGTGAAGATACTAACAATCATCAATTATGACTATGACGAATACGAGCTCCTTTTTGATGGGTGAGACCACCCATCGTTTGCTTCGGGTGGTCAACGTCAAGTCATCTTGGGAGGAGGGGGCAGGGCTATCTTGACCTCCTAGGGGTTCATAAGGAGGTCTAGATGAAGTGCGCCTGTGCGTTAGAAATAGGGGCAGCCATCATCGATGTTGCCGTCATTATGCGGTGCTTTGCTGCCGCTAAGTCGGCTCTAATTAGTGAGCGGAACAATTTGGCCCAAATTGGACTACTCGGCGCCCGTTCGGCTACGATAACGCCGGTACGGCAAGCGCCGACCAAATTGTTTGTCACGTTTTGTCCGGCGGGCTCCCAGCAGCATACATACATCGTGCCCCGTCGTTTTTATTTTTTTTATAGTGAGAAATGGAGCGGAATGATCCGGCAAAGCCATTTCTATTGCATAGAGCTTTGCTGAGAGCGGCTGGTCAGAGGTTAGCGTCGCTGCGCCAAATTCCTAGAGCAATAATCTTCTAAACACCGCAACGCAAGTCCATGGCGCCTACGCTAATGAACGACGCCGGCCATGGAGGTGAATGCTAACGTCCGACCGACGGACGAAAATATTAGATATTGATTATATATCGTGCAGGTGATAGAAAAATCCCCATAATCATAAGTAATAACGATAATTACCGTACTTACCGCATTACTATTACTATTATTATGATTGCTATTGCCATCCTGGTGACGGTGACGCCGGTACTCAACACGGTACTGGTCCTAAAGATAACATCCTACATTGTTGTATAATATATACATCTATATATATATATATACAAATATAATATATTTACACACTGAATTATATACAACACAACAACAATAATGCTATGTAATACAAAACAATGATACGAATTATTATGATAGAGGTACTATACGTATGATAGTGCAGTTACAGGTGACAAGCCGGGGCGGGTGAGAAACGAAGATCGCTTCCCAAGCTATGTTACATATACAAGTACGCCTCGGATGCGAAAAAGCGCGTGTATATTGCTCGACACTAGGTGGCTACACGGACGGATTATCGACATCTCACACAAACGACGACGACAACAGACGGAGGGAGGAAGGAAGGAAGGGAGGGAAAAGGAGAGCGCCGCTGTCTCGTTGCCAAATGAGTTGGCTGGTGGCGTGTCTTAAATCGTTGCGACAGGCGCGCCTAATGGGGCCGGAATTACCGAGTCGACGACAGAGTAACGAACGACACCGTAGTAACCGCGTTTTACTTCATGATCACTACTTGCCAAGCGAGTCTGTTTCTAATGTCACACCACGAACAAGCTTAGTTATATATATAAATATATATATATATATATATATATATATATATATATACGACTCGAACAACAATGACTAGCGGCGATAATACTACGGCGAGCTGTATGCGTTGCCTACACAAGCAAAACACGACGACAATGTTGCTAGAGATATGACTATGATGACATCAGATCATAATGGTGACGGCGACGACCACGACGACGACGACGACGATAATGATAATGGTGATGATGACGATGATGGTATATGATAATAAATACAAAGTCGAATGATGCTATGATAATATATGTAGGTTCATAACATTATAACAGCAGGGCTATAATGAGAGGTAGCGGGAGATAGAGAGAGAGAGAGCTAGCAGAACATGAGGTGAATCACCATAAGCAACTAGCAGTCAAACTGCTCCAACATGTACTTACTTACTTACTTACGCGAGTCATCCTGCTACAACTTACTGCTGGCGGGAGGTTATGAATGCGGTTCATAATTGAGGGGTGTGACAAAGTATCGGGATACAACGTCGCTAAGCGCTCAGCCAGCCCCAGTCCAGCCATACAGCTCTCTCTCTCTCTCTATGCGCGCACCCATTCCAAGCTAAGTTCAACAACAACAGACACAAAATAAACTAGAAAAGCAGACAATATTTGTCTCCCGAATCAATCCAGATGTTCGACTTCAAGTGCACCCCAGAAGTAGGATTGAAGGCACTGTTTTGATCTGGTTATACTCACCACCAGCCAACTCGGCTCACCTGTGTTTAGTTCACTCACTTTACTTTACTTTAATTTGAGATAAACTTCACTTTACTTTAACTTCACTTTACTTTAATTTGAGATAAACAAAAAACGAACAAAACTGACGGTGGGACGACCAGGCGAAACTACATTGCTGTTTTTGTATGTGGGGTAGGCGGGGGGGGGGGAATATAGCTAGAGACAACGAGTGGAAAAGTAATGGCGGAAAAACTGAATACCAACAAATTAACCAATAACATGATTACCAAAATAACAACGCAGTATTCAACAACAGCATCAGCACAGAGACAGTAGTAGCAGTACAAGCGTACACGTTTTGATGAATAAAATATTGTCATCATCATCATCTTTATGGGTGCGGTAGATTGTTGCGATACTGTTGGTATTTATACAATAATGCTACTGTTGTTACGACATATATATATATATATATATATATATATATATATATATATACATATATATATATGTATAGAGCTCGTAGCAGTTGTGTGTGCTAACGCGTCTTTACAGGCGTGTGTCATGTGCGTAGGCCGGCGGGGGACGCACATGGTCGCATCGTAGTCATAGGATGGGGTGTCCGATCCGGCCTTGAAAGGAGGGGGCGGGGGGGGAGACATAGGCTATTTATTACACTGGCAGGGTGATTGCCAAGGCCAGAGTCCGACTATATAAACCCGAGCCTATGTAGTAGGCTTACGTACATATACACACCGTTGTTACAGAGGAGAGACTGGGCGCAGGTACTGCAGATAATGGGCTGGTGAGTTCTGTCACAAAAAAGAAAAACACAGGAGAGAGAGAGAGAGCGAGAGCGATCAACGCCGCGGCAATGAGAGAATGTAATTAATTAACGTCATGACGACAACGGCCTCCGAACAGAGAGCAAAAGAAGAATAAAGATTACCTCAGAATGACGATAATTTCGTATGGTCTCAACGGACCTTAAACTAACGGACAGACAGACAGACAGAAAGACAGACAGAGAGAGGGAGAACACATATACATACAGACATACATAGATTGACAAACTTACATCTCTAAATACACATATGTAAGCCGTACAACGAGTTGCGTCATACCAGTTGAGATATTAACGATGATGATAATGATCCGCGGTTACCGAACGCACGAGAGTATAATAGACCATTATTATTATTACTATTATTATTATTATTATAACCACCTTATTATACCGACAGCCGATAATGCGTTTGCCGCGCTTTGTTGCCAATTTGGAACAACGGTTGTTTTTCGTGTACGAACGGCCACAACTTGGATTGTGTGTTTGTGTGTCTGTGCGTGTGCGTGTGCGTGTACACAGAAACGGTGCGATTCGTGCCAGGCAGGTGAGCGGAGGGCGAACAATTGAAAAACACAGGACAGGACAGAACACATGTGTCGCCGTCGAGTAGTGCGCGATTCGTCGAGTCGAGTCGGCAGTCTGCAATGGCAAGAACAAATCATCACTCAGGCAGTGTCCCGGCCAAAACTGCCGGCTCATTTGCTCGAGTTGCTAGCCAGTAAGTAGTTAGTAAGTACGTCCGTACCTCCAGCCAACCTCGTTTCTTCATGAATGTTGCCCGCAGGTGCGTGTCAGGTGCCAAATGAAGTGCGTTGCACGTCTGTCACGTTGGTGGTGGTGGTCGTGATCGCGAGTGGTGGTAGGCGCACACCAGCCGAATAATCCCGAACCAGATGCAAACTGTAGTACTGCAGTAAGCAGGCCACACACACACGTTAGCAGCGTAGTTAGCGTCACAACAACGATGAAGATAGACAGTTAACAAATGGTGACACAGGAGTCATAATACAGTAACAATAGGATTAATTGTGACCGAACTGAAGCGAACGACGTACGCTTCGCCATGTGGCGGTTGACGTCGCTCCACTTCATTGAATAGTAATAACGAATGGGACCTTGCCAAAGCGGCCGCAGCAGCAGCAGCAGCAGCAAAAACAACAAGAACAACGGCCCGTAACAACGATCAAATTATATGCAACAACAAAAACAACAATAACAATCACAGCAATAACAATAACAAACGCAAACAATTAGCTCAGTGCCGCTGAACATAGAGACGGATCTACCACCAGCCGATCGTAATTGATTCAATCAATAATCAATCGATATTCAGCCCATCGATTCGGCCGTTGTTCAGAGTCGCTTACTACGAAACGTAGTGGACGTTTTTTCTGGAATTGTTTTAATTGTGGTCTAATCAAATCTACTCAGTTGGTCAAATTCTAGTCGTGTTATTCCGTTGATGATCATGACAAACGTGTCATTAAACAAAAAAGGGCACTGCACAAGACTCTGAACACCACCACCACCACCACCACGACCACCTAGCATTGTCTGAAGTAGTGCTGACGATGCGTTGACCACTGACGTTTGACATCATCAGTGCGGAGGAGGAGGAGGACATCTTTGCTTGAGGGGGTGGAGTACGGATACCACCGCCGTACGATGACGACATTGCAGGTTGAGTGACCGTGCAGTGATCGCGGGCGGGCTACTTGACGCGGCAAATATACGCTTTTAGTCGAAGGCAGCGAGCTTAAGAGAGAGAAAGGGTGA
The DNA here is from genome assembly GCA_003439945.1 of Dermanyssus gallinae. Classification (NCBI taxonomy): domain Eukaryota; kingdom Metazoa; phylum Arthropoda; class Arachnida; order Mesostigmata; family Dermanyssidae; genus Dermanyssus; species Dermanyssus gallinae. The sequence continues at coordinate 164,611 of QVRM01002310.1, forward strand.
ACGAGAGAGAGAGAGACATATTGGATGACGACGAATTGAGCCAGCACGTAAAAGCACGATTATTATAGACCGTCGGACGGACGGACGGACAGACGAACCGTTGCGTTCGAGGGCGTACGGGCGTTCGTACACGAACGAAAACAAGAACGAGGCCTGAAAGAGATACTACTTGACTAGCAGCAGCAGCAGCAGCAATAGTCGTAGTAGTAATTAGTGGATAAGACGGTGCGGCAGCGGACAACATTGTGTGTATGTTAATCGAAGCAGCGACACAACAACAACAACAACAACAACAACAATAATAAACGAATGATTATAATCTCGGTGAATGGATGGACGTAGGTGGGCATGTATGGTGGGCAAAAAGCTGAAAAGCAAATCTATATTATGATGACAACTGGATATGGATTAATGCGACGCGATGATGACGATGATGATGATGCAGAGTCAGGACATCAGCAACCTAGGTGATGAGGATGATATGAATGAGGTGGTACTTGAATCAGCGGCCCAAGCTGAGTTAAATGGTAGTCTAAAATCGAACTGAGAGAGAAGAACAACAACATCAACAACAACAGCAACAACCACCAGAACAGCATCAACAGAAACAACAACAACATCAACAACAACAACTCTTACTACAACTACAGTAATCAAGGTAACAACGTGCATCGTCGTCGGCGACAACAATGACAATGATAACAACAACAACAACGCAGTGCACTCACCCATCCAACACGCATCCACACACACAGAACAACCGGTGAACAAATCTTAACAAATAAACATTTGTCAATGTCAACAAAGTGCGTTTGTTTTCTTTATTGAGGCATTTGTTCTATATGATATTGTCGAATGAATATCTAGCGATATATCATGTATAACTATAATCATATACAACGACACAATAATCAATCATATAAACAAGTCTATAACGATCCCTTAGATACTCGCCTAAAAACGGAGGCAACACTTACTAAGATTCGATGTTACTCATTACGTGCTTAAGACTGACTTGAAGATGGAACGCTTGCAACGCATAACATCGAGAAGCAGCTGAGATTCTGCGAGAGTTTGTTAGCAACGCTTACCCGAGTGACAAGAAATTAGATAAGCGCATGCTACAGCTGAAACCGCCGATACTAGAAGGAGCATTGCCCCCTCACATCATTAATGGTAATGCGGTCGTTTCCTCCACAAACAATTTCGGAAACATCTGCGGAACCTGGCCAGCACAACGAGCGCGACCCGGGACGGAATATCGGTGATTTCGTGTTCAAGAAAATAGATTATTCCATAGGTGAGTCTCTAAGTCGCATTTTCGTCGATCGCATCGTTCGACCATCGAGGATGGTACAGTACCGAGGATGTTTAACACCGCTGTTTTAACCATCCTGTGCATAGGGAAGACAATAAGGCCGCTGCAGCGAACAAGCGTCCTGTGTCGCTAACGGCGATAGCCAGCAAACGTATTGAGGGCGTCAATGCGACAGCCATGTATGCTGTCGCATTGACATGTATGCAAATACTAACGACCAAGGGCTAAAGTCGGAAGTCCAGTTTGCTTACCGCAAAGGCTTAAGCACGACGCTGCAGCTCCTGGTAACACAAATTGATTAGGCAAAAATGTGCAACGACTCGGATTGTGGCCCCGTTTCTGTATTTCGATTTCAAGTCAACGTTCGAGTCAGTCACGCATTCTAAATTTACTTGAACCCTGTCACACATTGGTATGAGAAAACGCATAATAGACTGCATTTCTTCAAGACAAAGCTTTCCGGGCTCGCATTATTGGACAGCATTCTGCAAGTCGAGTGTACTTTGGCTGTCTGCAAGAAATGATCCTCCGGCCACTGATGTCTGATTCTATGGACTGACTCACTAAAATATATAATTCTACAATGAGTTAAAGCCAAGATATGCGTAGATGATGTAAAACTTACTGCCGATCCCGCACGTCCTACAACATCGGGGGTCAGCAGCTAAGCAAACTTCCAGTTGTAAAAGACCTCGGAGTTCTCCCTAGCAACAAGAGAGGCTACTCCAAACATATAACCGAATATGCGACGAGGCTCTCCCAGTGTGCAAACTGGATCTTCCGATCATTCGGTGTACGCTTTCCTGGCCTGTACGTCCGACTGTATATTGTGACGAAGTTTGTTCAACCACGCACTACACTGTATGCGCATCATGGCACAATTCAAATAAGTCCTAACCGACCACGCCCAGCGGACACAGCGTCTCCGCCAACGGGATTCATATTTTTTCTGGGCTCAGCCAAGATTTAACGTTCATGGGACTGCTTTTCGCATTGCTTCGTATAGACGGACATGCCCCATAAATACAAATGTGCAGCGATGGGGCTCCAACCCGCGCACCTGTGTCTCTCCTCCGGTCGGGAGGCGCAGACGAATGCACTACGCCACCGGGCTCAACGCCAACAAGATTCAAATCAACCCTAACCGGCCACGTCCAACGGCTATAGCGTCCGCGCCAAAACCTCAACGTACCCGATGTTCACCGACTGATACATGTTTCAACCGAACAAGGCATGTCTTAACCAGCCAGCAGAGAACAGCCACAGCCTTTCGCGCCGAAATATATAGCGAGAGAGAGAGAGAGAGAAATTAAATAAAATTAAGTAATTATATGTGCTTTAAAAGTTGTCAGTCAAGTTAGTCGAGCTTACAAATCTCAGAAGTTTGTGAGTTCCGTTGTGCTGCATGAGATATAAGGTTAGTCCTATACAATACGCGTTGTTATTATTGCCACGCTATTCTGTCGAAGGGATTCGAATCTAGATGTAGCCCGTTTGACTGGTGATGTAACTATTCAAACCAGTAGATTTCTTACATCTGACTTGATACCACTGTGATTGATAAACACACATACGTACTAGCTGCCTTCGTTGCGCTTGTGGTACTATCCCAACGAGGTCTCGAAGCTCCGGCTCTTGTATAGCGAATGCTTCCCGTTGAGACAGCGAAGGGCTTCGGAAAAGGTAAACCGCTCACCATGGTTCACTAATAATTTGGTTAATTTGAGGCATGCTGTCGTGGATCGCGCTTGCCGTCAGCGTGGATTAGCGGGCGGCCCGCAGATGACAAAGAGGCGTTTCAGAGATTGCAGATGTTGTACAAGGTAGAACTGAAAGTGGCTAGAAATACCTACTACGAAGAGCACTTTGCCGCTGCACTGCCAAGCTGTGGAGTTTTCGTGGCCGTCGCAAAACGTCTGGAGCGTTGCCAAGTCGACTACTAGTCGAAGACAGGGAACCAAAGAAGGTCCAGGAAATACTTTGTTTGTTGTTTGTTTGTTTATTGACATTTCTTGTAGATAATTGCACACATTAATTCTCTTCACATTAATTAAGCTCCATTAAGCACATAGCTTGTTCGGAGCCCCTTTTATGAATAACAATGTATAATTTATATATGCCATTTTCACCTATTTACAGTGGACGCACGGAATGATTTGTTCTCATCTGTACGGTACAAAAACTTGTTTCTGTACATCCTTGCTCCCCCCCACAAGAGCCGATTGACAGTTTTCTCTCAAACCTATGGAACTCCGAGCACAACACATTTTTTTAGTGTTGTTACAGCTCAGGAACTGCGAGGAATCGCTGCTAAAGACGTAAAGACAGACTCAATCGATAGCGGTCGAAACGTGCCTGGTAAATTCCACACTGAAATCATTGACAACTTAGCGGCTCCTCTACCTACCGCACTCACTATTTCAATTAGAACTAGCGTAATTCCAGAACGATTCAAGACATCTGCGGTGACTCCGCTATATAAGGGTAAGGGCGGGAGGGACCAACTTGGTAATTATCTCCCGACATCCTTATTTTCTTTGTTCTCAAAAGTATTTGAACTGGCTTGCTAACCAACAGCTGTGCTATATTTATCACCTACATTAATTTCGTCCTGCGGGGCATCGAGAGGTACGTAGATTGCCGCCCAATCTTTTATGCAGACAACACCACTCTCTTGTTCCGTGTCTCGCTCTCCCAAATCTCCAACAATACGTGTAATCTTTAGCACGTTGAAACCGGTGCTTAAAAGACCATATCTTTATTTAAAAGATTTGGTCTTGTCGTTAACTCGACGAAGACGGCGCTCGATGTTTGCCACACCCCACAACGGGCATCGAGACAGAAGTTCAAAACTGGTCATATCTCCATTCTAGTAGGCGGCTCTGCTATCCTTCTTAGCTCAGAGGCAAAATGTCTTGGCATTGTGCTACACGAGTATGTAACGTGGAACAGTCAAGTGAGATCAAGTGTCAGGCTTGGGCTTCTCAAGCTTGATCAGCTGACACGTTTAATGGTAGCGGTGCTAGCCTATAAAGTGCAAAACAATGCAATTCCGTTAGATTGTGTTTTTGACTTTGCCTTTACCCGAAGCACGGTCGCAGCGCTACGGGGTACGGGGACCAACTCAGGGTTCAGTCTCAGCCTTCTTTGGCACACCTTGGCCTACATACTGCCCTCGATCTGGAACGAGCTGCCATTGGCGCTTCAAAATGCAGGCCAAGCCGTTGTTTTTAAACGACATCGTCTCCTGCAGCTGAAGGACGAAGAGCCAAGTGACTCGAAGTGAATTGTTTTAAACTTATTTTAATTATAACTTTTATTGTGTTAAGTGTCCTCAATTGTGTTGCTTTTTCGTGTACACAATTTTGATTTGTACAAACACTCGTATTTGTGTATATTTTGAGCGACACGTGACGGATTGCCAACTTGAGCACGTCAATAAAACCTGATTAAAAATAGCGTCCGTCTATAGAAACGTTAGACAACGTTTTGAACACTTTGTTTTATTTTGTTGTGTTTATAGCCCATCAACGGCATTACCAGCTCAATCGCACGCAACGTCTTATAGCAAGCGGTGATGACCAGGTGCCTTTGGCCTGGCCTTCATATGGCAAGTGCATACGCTTTTTGTCCGGATTACCCATACTTGTTCTGTATTGCCGGGTTCTATTAATTAGCCTGTACCCCAGTCGTGCACAGGCCTTGCGCGTTGTTTTCTAGCAGCGTTTTTGTGCGCTGCATTACAATGTCCTCTTTCACGTTGTCGTCTCATGTATGAGATTAATTGATTAGTCTCCCTTACTCCCGTACGTATGTATCTCTCAATGTGTTCACACATTTATGGAGTGATTCTCGTGTTTTTCTTGTTGATTCGGCTACTGTGCAGTTTTGCGCTAAATACCTTTGTCGAAGCTTTCACAGTGTGGAACTTGACTCCAACGGTTGGTCTGCTAGTTCCTCCAAGACCCAGAACCACTAAACTAACTGTCGCTCTTAAGTTATATTTCTCGGCAGCAATATGTACATAATTCGTTAGGTACTACAATTGCAATATCTTAACTTAATCGTACACACACATCTACTTTAGTTTACCTAATGGGGGCGTCATGTGCTCTCGTTGCAAGCGAACAAACTTACCTCGTGATTGACGAAAACTATTGCATATGCGGTGCTCTTGAGTATTATTCTTTTAATTTATATCCACTCGGCCTCCTCGCAAGCTTTTACCTAAATCAAACAGAATTATGTCCCTAATTAAATGGGGATTTCGAAAATTCCGAAACGTCTTATCAAATCTTCGTATGAAAATAGTGTACCGCAACCCTTGTAACAAGGTTCAACTATGTTCAGGTTGGTTAATAAGGTTCGCTACGAGGAACGAAGCCAAATCCAGTAAGAAAACTAATCTGTTGTGGATCGTCGAGCCCAACCAGCCTCGTGTCTCGACGAAGTTTCGTTGCTTTTGTTTTGAGTAAATCAGTGCCCAGTCAGGTACAGCCAAGACCTGTGAGATGGAAAGGGACAACTACAAATAAAAAAAACAACTAAATGAGTAGATCACTCATTAAGTCGTCCACAGTCGGCATGCATGACGGTGTTCATACAAGTGTGCCAGTTTTTATTCGTACCAGGAAGACCGTTCGCAAGTGCTTAGAACATTAGATGGCTGTAATGATCGCTGATATTTACCCCAGTTATATGCGATATGTTGAGACGTCTTTTAGACTAGGGTCACCTTTTGTCCTGCAGTATCTTTTCACCTGCAGTATTCCGTACTAAGGTCTTAGAAAAATTCCAGAAACTCCAACATGTATCAGCGTATCGCGCATGATTGCGATTGCTATATCAAGCGGGGCATTGAAGTCTACAAAGCAATAAAATATTTTGAATGCGCTATTTTTAATCTCAATACAGTTCTGCGGAACGGTGCATGCTCTCATTGTCGATTGTTTATCCAAGGCCATATGGCAGTGTGGTTGTTTTATTCGTTGATTGTTACTTATAGTCAGATGTTGGAAATAAGGAATCTCCATGTTTTTCTAAAAATTACAGTGGAGGCTCGTTTTTTACTTTTTAGACAGGGTGGACATGTTGAGCACGTTACTGAAGAAGCCGCGGTGCAATGCATTAAGAAACTGGCCCACCTAAAATGTTCGTTGCGGTCTATATAAATTCCTGCGGTCTTCTTTTGCGGTGTGTGACTAACTAAATCGGTTGTCCCGAAAGGGCTATAGAATAGATTATTCTATGTAAAAAAGATTACGCAAACGCAAGTTAGACTAGTGTAGAGGCTGGGTAATGTGTATTGAGAGCACGCATTGAGAGCTCACCGGCTGGAAGCCTGATAAGGTTGAACGTCTACTTGCGTTCAACCATCCCTACAACCGTTGCTGTAGGGTAACAAAATATATACTAACCAACTATATTCTTTGTAGTTATTTGTCAGTTTTCTTGCAGTCATATTAAAACCTCTTCACCGTGCTCTATCATGCAAGGCTTTTGAGACAACCACGCACTCTGAAAACCCGGTCTTCTAATCTGGAAGTATTTGCGGTGCCTACCTTTACGACATCTCACGATGGCTCCATAAAGTAATTTATATGCGTGCATTAAAAACATTGTTATGCCCTTTTGCAGGGGACGCCTTCTAGAAAACAATCTAAATGCGTACCCTGTTACCAGGTACGTTTTCTATTCATAGCGCCCGCATTGTAAGCATGAGTTGTCTTTTCTCGTACACACTTAGTGCTTAGGGGCACGACAATAACTCCATCAGGATCAACCGGAGTAGAGTGGTCACGCAAATTTTATACTTTAGGTTATTTGTCTAAGAAGCATTTGGCCTAAGCTCTTCTGGTTCTTCCAACGTTTATGCTGAACGTTCATACTAGTTACAAGTTGTGTGGCCGTACGCTCTGTAGATATTATGGATAAATGGACAGGTATAGTGTCTGCGCGTATACATATACATATACATATATATATATATATATATATATATATATATATATATATATATATATATATATATATATATATTTATAAACATTAAGTGAAAAAAATATCACCGAGTTTGTTTACAAATGTTTTTTGTCTGTTCTAACAGTGGCACACTAAAGGTTGAGAGAAATTCAATTCAGGTGGCGCTTCAACAACAAGACAGCCAACAGATTACGTTTGACTGCCACTGGTAGCAGGCGCCTGTTTTCGCCTGGGAGGACAGACGAACGGCAACAATAACAACTTCAACAGTGATAATGGCCGTAACACTGACAATTCCCACGGATCTCTTTTTGCGGTACCAACTTGCTAATTTATATACATATATATATATATATATATATATATATATATATATATATATATACAGGGGTTTTCATAACCGTATGTACTTATTGTAAGGTTTGGTAGAACTTTAGAAAATTATTTTCCTAATGAAAGGACGGGGGCAGAAACGTCCTGTTTAAAAGTGGGGATAAAATTTAGAAAAGTAGCTATTCTGTTTTTTCTCCTACATATTTTTGTAAAATCTACGTTTGCGGAGGAACCCGTCAACGCATCAATAAACCGATCGTACCAGCGCGGAAAATTGAATGATATCCGACGCAACCTAGCGAAAAGCGAGTAACAGGATTAAGAAAAGTCATAAAAAGTCGATATGTTGTTAGGTCTTGGGATAAAGCTTTAACATTCATAACCGTAGAATTTTGCAATTACGATCAAAAATGTACGCCTAAAAGAGTGTTCCCAACAATAGCAAATTTAATGGTCATTATGCTCGTATGAAAGTGATAGTGCTGCGTTACGTAGTTGCCAAATACCTAAGTATTTTCAACAGTCATAAATGTTTTGCTTTACGGTAAGGCTTTTACGCCCAGAGCTGTAGAATTTTGCCGAGACGTTCCCGCCCTCTCCTTCCACTGGGAAAACATCTTTTTGCCGAGTTCTGCCAAACCTCAAAATATGTACCTAATGCTCCGATACACCCAGTTGCTAAAACAGGCCAAAACACTAACAAGTATGCATGCGTTCACTATCGATATGGCGGCAGTACGTAACGCAGCACAGTCACTTTGGTACGAAAATGATGAGCACTAAATTTGCTATTGCCTTGAGAATAGTCTTGTGGGCGTACAATTTGGGTCGTTATGGCAAAATTTTACGGTTCTGAACGTCTTTTGCTAGCTTGCGTCGGGTATCATTCAGATTATGCAGAATTTTCAGCTGAAATCGCCGGTATGATCGGTTCCTTCATGCGTTCCCCCGAAAGCGCTCATTCCTAAACAAGACGTTTCCACCCCTCCTTCCATTGAGAACATTTATTTTCTTGCCGAGTTCTACCAAGTTATAAAATACGTTACATACGGTTAGAGAAGGTCTTTTATATATATATATATATATATATATATATATATATATATACTGTTGCTTGGTCGAATGCTGTATTCAACTGTTATAACACATATTTAAATGCATTTTCTTGCACGTGCCAGTAGAGACATTTCAAACACACGTATGCATTTAAATTTAACCGCGCCGTTTGCCACGATCATCGCTTCAATTCAAGACTTAAACCGTCTACAGGCATCTTGCAAATCCTGCCTATCAAGGTGGACCTGCTGCAACGAAAGGCCTGCTGAATAGAGGCAGTTTGTCACCGCCGGATTTGTCATAGCCAATGTTGTTAGACTCGCTCAATAACGCCCCGCACACAGTCAGGCGAAGGATTTAAATCTGGGCTGCTAGGCGGCTACGGGTGCTGATACCCGAACATGCTCGTACGCTCTGGTAACAACGTTGCACTAAACGGATCGTATGAGCAGGTACATCGTGTTGCTTACAGACGTATTGTACTAACTATTAGACACAATTGTTTACAAATCTATTAACGAGAGACGTCATATTGCCAGATCAGGACCTTTTAGAAGAAATTGTTGATTTTACAGAGGACGACATCAACACCGCAATTATATTGAAGCAAAACGGGAAATCAGCAGGACCCGATCGTATTCATAATGAACATCTGAAGTCTAATATTGACGCTTTATGACCTATTGTGACAAAACTATACAATGAATGTGTTCGACAAGGCAAAATTCCCGATGAGTGGCGGAAAGCTTTCTACAGCCTATATTTAAGCGAAAGGGAGATACAACCCAAAGAATTACAAGGGCATAGCACTTACAAGCGTCGTTTACAAGATATTAACGTCGCTCATCGTTAATCGATTGTACCCGTGCTTAGAAACAAAATTCCGGCAGAACAATACGGTTTATTAAAGAGGCGATCGACGTCAGATGCAGTTGAGTTTGTTTAAAACCATGTATCACAACGCCTCTCTAACAAGAAAATGACATACAATGCGTTTATAGATTTTCAGATTTTCAAACTGCTTCGATTGCCTGCCAAGGGACCGTTTATTAGATACGCTTCACAAACGTTATAACATAACAGACCCCCTTTTCAATCTCGTCATAATATATTAGCGCACAATATAGTTTGGGTGAAAAGCGGCGACCACTATGTACAAAAACCCGTAACACAAATCATTGGGGTAGCCCAGGGGGACTCAGTTAGCCCATTTCTTTTTATTTTGTACGTGACTGGACTCGCGGATTTACTGCGTAATCTTAAAGCCCATTTTGCATTTTATGCTGACGACCTAGTCATTTTAGCAAAATCTCGTAACTATCTACAGTTTTATTTCAACGAAACTGTGAAATGGTGCGAAGAAAACAGACTCAAGATTAACGCGGAAAGTCACAGGTCTTACGCTTTAGCAGAGGAGAATCATACGCGGCCAGGGATCATGATCTGTCAGTATTTGGACAACCACTCAAATTAGTTAGCCAGTTCTCGTATCTAAACGTCACACTAACCCCCGGGCTTTCTTTTAGCAAACATATCGAGGAGATACAAGCAAGAGCTACGTCTGCAATGTTTTTGTTAGGCAATATGCATGATGTGTACGTAAAAACAGCTATAAATTTCTTTAAAATCAAAGTACTTCCTGTAGCAACATACTGCCTTTCTACAATTGCAGCATACCTGACCCTCAGCCATTTAAAAAGTCTAGACAAGCTAAAGTTCAGATATGTTGCGGCTTCCAAAGTGCGCGTCGGCAACTCTTGCCTTATAGATGTGCGGAGAGAGAACACTTATTGAAGACCTGGCACTTAGTAACACACCGTTCACACCGCATATTCTAGACTCATATCAAGCCTACAGAGAAAACAGAAATTTAAAATTTGTGTTAAATTGTGTAAAAATTTTAAATTTGTGTGCGGCCTTTTGCTCACGTAGATGGAAAAAAGCCATGCAAAGGAACCGCTCGCTAATCTGCCGAACAACCTGGCAAGAGTACCACCATTACAAATGCATGAAGCCAAGGTGTTTTAATATTGAAGATTGTGTTTGTAGCTTTTGCGGAGAGTTTGATATTGGACGCTATCATATAGTTGTGTGCCCAGAAATTTGCGGAGCGTCCTTATCATCCAAAGTTAAATACATATTGTAAGACCAAAAAGTCATTAGAGAATCTGTCTAGAGAGGACCTGTAGGGCTGTTGCGGACGTGGTGCAAACTGTCCGTGGGATGCTGAGCGCATCTGTATCTTGGTGAAGACGCAGTGTAGACGATAGCCTATGATTCCATGATGCCATCGACTACTGGGGCTAAGGGAAGGCACCGTAAATCGATTGCTCGTCTTCAGTTCGCGCAAGAACTGTTTGCAGTCCCGCTGGGGCTTTCTCAGTAGTTTTATTGCTGCATAGCGCACATGTTGTGTCCCCGTGAGAGCCCTGTCCCGAAGCCCTAGCCAAGGTACCCAACCATGGGTGTGAGTGTTACTGGGTGCCCTTTCACACATAGGTTTAGATTTCGCAGATTGGGCGCTTCAGGTCGTTTAAAATAATTCCATCCCTTTATCGAGCCAATTCGAGACCTAGTTCGTGGAGATGTCCGATATCCGAGTCCGTTTGTTGCTCTTCTGAGCAGATTGCCGGGTCGTCTGTGTACGCGACGTAATAGGATGTTTGGGGTATATGGAAGTCCAATTGCTTCATCATAGGTGATATTCTATGGGGCGTGTTGCAGTACGAACCCCTGTCGGCCCTCAACTGTGACCGCATAGTACACGCCTTTGTAGGTATAGATGCTCGATCTGTTAGGTACGACGCTTGAATACGTCGTGAGTAGGAGGAATACGCCTCTGTCCACAAGTGGCTAGGTTAGCCATTTTCCAAGACTAAGGATAGTCTCTGCGAGCGACCATTTTATTCGTTATGCGTCTATAGACAGATAGTCTTATAGAAGCCATAGACAGATAGTCTTATAGAAGTCATAGACAGATAGTCTAATAGAAGTCATAGACAGATAGCCTTATAGAAGTCATAGACAGATAGTCTAGTCTAGAAGTCGTTCTCATAGTTGCTCGATGGCTTATTGATTGACCGGCTTTATTTATGTCGGCTAAATGACGTTACAATATAGGAACCTCGTTAGTTACTACTGCTTATATTGTCCGGCAGCGCTGCTGGGCGTTGGCCCGTCTTCCGATGCGATGCCATCGAGATAACGTAATAGTGCATCCGAGAATCGCCATTGAACAAAGCCAGCAACGAAGTTTACCTTCACCGCGCGAGCTACCACCCCCAACGACGGTTACGTAGCTGGCGATCACAGGAACAATGAGCCGAGCGACAGGTGTGCGCTGCCTCAGTAGATGCACAGTAGACTGCACACATTGGGAGAAGCGCGGAAAGAGGCCAGGGGGGGGGGGAGAGTAAATGATACTCTCTGGCTGGATGTTATTAGAATTGATCGCACGCTGCTTTATAACAGATAACAACAATTATTCACGGCCACTAGCGAGCATACGCTGCGGCTGACAGACAACAGTGTCGGGTATATTAGTGCTACTATGCGTGTCTGGAACAGAGAAACGGGGACGTGCTCTCGGGAATACGCTCTGATGGAAACAACAACGCCTTTAGACTTTATTGGTTCCTTAGAAAGAGCAATTTTGTCGAGAGCGGAGATTACAATGCGTGTCTTCAAGACAAGCTCCTAGACAACAATATTGCGCATCTCCCCTTCCCAGACGTATGTAATGTTTCCCTTGAAAATCCCTGCAAATGCCAAAAAGGAATCTACTCATTTAGGCAATAATAATAATAATATTCCGACCGAGTTTGCGTGAATGCTATTTGAGTGCTAGGAAGTATGCGTCAATACATGCATATATCATATACATATTTAATTAGCTCGACAATCACATGCCCCACTCTGAACCACTAGTAAAATGTTTCCGCTTATAAGATTAGCACAACAAGCGCGGGCAGAAATACCTCTACAAGATTATAGCTTTTACCACGTGCATAGCTTTATTTATATATATATATATATATATATATATATATCACTGCTTGGTTTTTATTGCAGGACCGTTCAGTAGGTCAAACATCTATTATTGACTTTCGACCTGTTGGCCATGTAGTAGTAGTAGTAGTAGAGGTGGCAAAAAACACACATCGCAGACAAGGCTAACGGAAACAATTTGTTTATTTTTAAAAGTAACCTACGATCATTTACAAGTCTGTTGTCTGTGATCTCAGCTAAGCAGCCTAAATCAAGGCACGATGATCGAAGGGCTCTATCCTACAAAGTGGAGTGCGTCAACAGCGTCGTGTGGTCTCTTTGTCAGCATATCAAGCAAAGATCAACGACAGTAGATGCTCTCCTGCGATGGGAAGTACAAACAGTAAAACTACGTGCATAGTATGACAACTGCAAACAAGACCGCGTACAAATCTGGCTGTACTGAAGGTCGAGAGCAGGTGACAACGTTTCGTTAAAATAGTGAAGAGTCCGTGCTAGCTAAAGTGTTTTTCGCGCGGCGTGCCCAATAAACAAACACAATAAATCATCGCGTGAGCTACTTGCGTGAGCCAGCGGATAAAAGCCGGAGAGGAGCAATGATTGCACCCGATATCGACTAGCTACTAGGATTGTAGTTTAGGGCATCGCATTGTGACCGCGATCGGCGCCGCGTTTCCGTGATAAAATCAGTGGCCACAAATCCGTCGATCGAAGGACTTGGGTATCGTCGCCTTGGGATAGCTTCGTCCCGAGCGGGGGCATCGGCCACTACGAGCTTGACCTGCGGGTCGTCGTCATCATCATCATCATCATCGTTGTTCCCCCATACCCCTGCAGATGGCCGGTCTCACCTGAAATATCACCCGACATTCGCACGCGTTATCGCGCATCTGTACGTATTGAAGTTTAGAACGTGCTTAGAACACATACGAATTAGTGCGCTAGGCATGCCGGCGTATAATGCGCTAGTCATGGTTTTCATCTACCGGGGTGTCGCCGGTTCGATTGATGCTGTTGATCGAACGCTCCTTGAGCAATATATACGCTCACTGAAGGATCGAGAATCGATTGATCTTCCATACCGCTGAGAGCCAGTGAGTATGCTGCTGCTACCGCCGCAAGGACTAAACCCTAGACACTCAATATGTCGGTACATTAAAGATTTGCCTTACGGTAATTCCAAGCCTGTAGGGGACAAAGGGTAATCCTTTTCAAAAACAACCCAAAATTCGTGACCGACATACCGTTCTTCACATATTTCTGATACGCTCTCCAAGTCAGAGATGGGTTTTAAACTTCGACCCCGAGATTTTAATTTTTGAGGTATTACCCAACTTTGTATATATATATATATATATATATATATATACAGGTTGTTCCTATTTGTGTGGCCAAAACGCTAGGGTATGGTCAAACTCGGTGAGAAATCATTTTTGCCAATGGGTGGAAGCCGGGAAAACGTGTTGTTTAGGAGTGAGGATGAAATTTATAAAAGCAGTTATTCAGCCTTTTTTCTTCTACATAGTTGTGCAAAATCTACGTTTGCGGGAGAACCAGTCAACGCACAAAGGATCCGATCATACCGGCGTGTTTGGCAAAATTCTGCACAATAAAGTATACATTACTAGCTTGCGTAGCAAAAAGCGAATAGCCAGATTAAGGAAAGTCATAAAAAGTCAAAATGTTACGTTAACGCATTTTTGTGCAACATCGTAATTTTTTCCATTACGACCGAAAATGTACGTTCAAAAGACTACTCTCAGGCAATAGCAAATTTAATGCTTACTGCATTCGTACCAAAGTGATGGTGCTGCGTTACGTAGTTGCCAAGTAACTAAGCTTTTTCGATAGCCATATCGAAAGCGAAGGCATGCTTATTTCCATAGGGCGTATGAGAAAGTTAGGTACATAGAAGTTTGGTAGAACTCAACAAGAGAATAAATTTTCCTAGTGGAAGGAGGGGGCGGAAACGTCTTGGCAAATTTTTACGGTTTTGAACGTGAAAACTTGCACGTAAAACATAACAACTATGACTGTCGAAAAAGCTTAGTGACTTGACAACTACGTAACGCAGCACCATCACCTTGATACGAAAATGATGGGCATTAAATCTGCTATTGCCTGAGAGTAGTCTTTTGAACGTGCATTTTTGGTCGTAATGGAAAAAATTACGATGTTGCACAAAAAAGCGTTAACGTAACATTTCGACTTTTTATGACTTTCCTTAATCTGGCTATTCGCTTTTTGCTACGCAAGCTAGTAATGTATACTTTATTGTGCAGAATTTTCCGCCAAACACACCGGTATGATCCTTCCTTTGTGCGTTGACTGGTTCTCCCGCAAACGTAGATTTTGCACAACTATGTAGAAGAAAAAAGGCTGAATAACTGATTTTATAAATTTCATCCTCACTCCTAAACAAAACGTTTTCCCGGCTTCCACCCATTGGCAAAAATGATTTTCTCACCGAGTTTGACCATACCCTAGCGTTTTGGCCACACAAATAGGAACACCCTGTATATATATATATATATTTACTAGATTAACTTTATAGGCAAATATGCTTCATAAACGACATAAGACACATTCTGTTTGTAACTATTTCAGGCAAATAATAATTCATATATCACTGAGTATATGCGACTGTGCACTCCGATCGATCCTGAGCCATAAAAAATACAAGATACCCTGTTTCGTCATAGTGAATATACCGTCATACTGTGCGTATTCTATCAGACCTCGATCCAAAATGTTTAAGGTAGGTAGGTTTGGTTGAGAATGTATATCAATAGATGTGTGTACGTGCGGGTATATATATATATATATATATATATGTCGAGCCCGGTGGCGTAGTGGCATGCGTCTGCGCCTCGTAATCGGAGGAGATACATGGGTGCGCGGGTTCGAACCCCACCGTTGCACATTTGTATTTATGTTGGTCCGTCTATGAAGCATTGCGAAAAGCAGTTCCATGGACGTTTAATCTTGGCTGAGAGTCAGCCCCGAAAGGATATATATATATATATACATATATATATATATATATAAATTCTTCGTGCCAATTACCACGCACATATAGAGCATGAACAATCCATATATACGTGTGTTTGTATATACGCATGTATGAGTTCTCCACGTTCCCCATATATATATATATATATATATATATATATATCTGCTAGGATTGTCGGTAGTTCTAACAGGCGACACAACGGATACATGCATCTGAATCAATAACAAGGTAGCAACAAAGAAGCAAACGTGAGATATGCCCATTCCGTTCTTCTTTCTCTCTCTCTCCCTCTCTCCCTCGTTTTGTCTCTCCCTACCCTTGTATTCACCCCTTTGGGACGACAACAAAAGAAGCACACACACACACATACACAGCACGGCCGACAGGTGGAACGCATAAATGCATAAATATATGAGAAACAGAATGAAAAAAAGCGACGTTATTTACCGAGAGAACGAGAGAGTAGGCCGGAAGTGTACCTCATGCCGTTCACAGGCCGCCTGATCCGATGGACTCGGGAGGCCATGCGTGCAACGTGTGGTTGATGTTGATGTTGTTGTTGTTGTTGTTGTTGTTGCAACATGTCGCCAGACTATTGGGTAGCGTCGACCCGTATAGATCGCTGCAGTCCGGCTCTGCGAACGGATCTTGCCGTGAGAGGTGCAGTGGCTGCATTGCAACAATGTGCGGTTGGTTTAGGATCGCTGTCGTTGCCGCCGGGCTGGGTGGACAGCAAGAATTCCAATAGCCGTTGGCGGTCACCGAAGTCTTGGAGTCGCCGCCTTGCCAACAACGATCACCGATCAAAGAAGCCAACCCATAGATGCCGCTGTGGTTGTTTTTGTTGATGTTGTTGGGTTCGCTGTTGTTGTTGGGTCCGCTGTTGTTGTTGTTGTTATAGAACTCGGTACTGCTGCTGTTGCTGTTGTTGCTGCTGTTGCTGTTGCAGCTGTTATCGTCGTTGTCGTCGTCGTCGTCGTCGTCGCAGCAGGGCCATCTCGATTGTTGCTGTGGCAAGCCGTGGGGAAACGACTTCAGCTGATAAATCTCGGGCTCCTGCTCGATGAGACGTATGACACTTGGCGATAGACAGAACGGCTCAGTCGGTGTACTCGGTTCGAGGAACACCTTGCAGTTGGACGAAATGATGCCTTCCTCCTGTAGAACCATCGCCAGGTTATGCGACCAGTACTCGCGTCTCCGCTCGAGCGGCTCATCGCCCGCCATCTGCAAGGTACCTCCAAATACTGAACGAAAAAAAAGCAGAGAGCAACAACAGCGTAGACGTCAGAGAGATACAATGCTTACACTACTCCCGCCATGGATATCTGCTGCTGCTGCGTTTACAACGGAATAAACGCCGGCTTTGGTGTGAAAAAAAAAAGTATTGTTAAAAAGCACACTTGAACTCCCTCTCCTTTGAATGTGGGTCTCTCTTTCGCTCTTGCTCTGCATTGTAAGGTCGATAGATTGATCTTCGGCCTGAATCGTCTAGTATCAAAAGCCTTAACAACGGCAATATTAGAAGTACAAAAAGACAACCAAGAAGGAGAATACGTGGAGACGTAAAGAGAGGCAGGTAAGCGGAGGCATACTGTCGTTGTGCTTGGCTAGACAATATAATGATAATAATCATAATCTGTGAGTGCTCGAGTGGCAGGATGAACAGCGCCGGGTCGTAACTGAGGCGAGTCCCTTGCTTCGAAGTCAGGTCACGCATACTTAGGGGTTGGCCGTGGCAAAGTCCCGATGCCTCTCCGATGCATATGGATGGCAGACCCAGCGGCAGCAGTAATAGCAACATGCTCACAAGAGAGGTGGGACGCTGGCCACAGTGAGTTCCGTTTTAAACGGTTATCTATTCTTCTGTGTAGTTTCTCTAATAGATAGTTCGAACGATTTTCATACATACAAATGTAGATTGATTTTTACTTTCCATCTACTAGTCGCGGCTTCCACAACAACTGATCTCGCGACCGGCCGTGGCGTAGAAGTGACTGGAAACCTGCGACGTGCCAGGATGTGCAGCAGATAATTTTATTGTCGATGCAACTTTGTAAGCGCGTAGGGGGCACAGCAGCGAATAAGATGCATGGCAAGCCTTACAGTTATGACATTGCGGCGTATTTTTACATTTATCTGTACGGCAGCCAGTCTCACCATAATTTCTGCGAGCTTACCCATTTTTACAGTCAGTAGTTATGTAACCATGTTTTGACCTTTGAAATACGCTACAGGTTCATACATAACATTTGTGTGCTTTCTGCATGCCAGGAATGCCTATATATATATATATATATACCTGTTAAGAATTACTGCGTTAGACTGGGAACAAGTTCTTGGGGTCGGCCATTATGCGCCCTAAGACGATCATCGAACCAACCCTTCTGAAATCAGAGGCATAGATCTACACCTGCATGGCTATACAAACTATTTAGTAAATTGATTTTAATTAAAAAAATGCATAATAAAGTTAAGAATTATTTAATTATTAAATTTTAATTGGGGTACAATTATGTTTGTAGGAATATTCTTAACAGACGTGTTCATTCAATAAATCGAACGCGCATTTTGTTCACATGGACAATTCGATCAGATTATGAACTCAACCGCTCACAGCGCTGATTTAAACTATGCATTTTAATGTACGCAAAGGCCTGCTTAATAGAGATAATGTTAGGGAATCTATGTTGACCCGTGGATCTTTGCTAGAACCTCGTTCAACCGCCGCACCCCCAAATTTTAATTCGACCGATTAATTGCTGGCCTGTTCGGGCGGCCACGAGTATCTACCGCAGAACGTGGTCACATGGCGTTTTGCTAGCCACTCCTGCACACTAAATGGCTCGTAAAAGCGATAGCTGCATTTTGCTAAAAATAGTGTATGGCCCAGTTTTGGACAGAGAGATACTCTGCAGACAGCCCGCGGTCTCATCGCTGTTTCTCGCTGAGTATGCAGACAGTCGGTCTTTTCACTATCCAGTCTCTTTCTGAAAAAAGTGGTTGCACAAAGTCTCCGTAACTGGAAAATATGTGTGCACGTAGCACGTGGAAATTTGTTTTTATTCACAACGAAGACATCTTCTGACTCGCGGGCAAGCCAGCGATTAGAAGTGCCTGCGATTGATCTTTGCGTCCACGGTAAATACCTTTCTCATTAGAGAAGGTAGCTATTTACCTTGCTTTGAACATGCCAACAGCAAACGATACCGAGGAAGTCGATGAGCAAAACATATTAGCGTCAGAGAAATGCTACCCCGCGTTTGTGAGTACGTACGACGGATTGAGAAAATATATTTGCAAAAATTAGCGTAATAGTACTTCAGGTCAAGTGAAGTCACTGAAGTGATACCACAAAAAAACCGGTCATAGGTAGACCAGATTTTTAGTGGGCTTGAGAGTCCCACACTACCCAGACCAAAGTATGCGCGTTATCCATTTTTGTTCCTGGCCCCTGTAAAAGAGGTCAAGTGAAGTTGAAGTAGCCTTCACAGAACCCATCGAAGTAAGGATTGTCAACAATGCACTTCTGCACCGTCGAATATTTTTAGAGAGTTTTTAGATAATACATCCACTATGTCATGAATATTACGTTTTAACGAACGCATATTTGATACGGCGGGCAAACTAAAAGTGTTCGAATTTGAAAGTAGTTACATGTGGTGCAACTACCATACGACAAGCGTGCTACTGTCAAACTACATACATTTCACCCACCAACATACACGTGTTCAAGTCGAATACTAACGTAATCTAACAAGTTGACATATCAGTGTTTAAAGTGTAACATCCTCTCAAGCAAATCTCCTGCGATCTCTCTCTGTCTCTGTCGCGAAAGAAAAACAACTGCATTGCGTAATAATGATATTAGGATACACATTAACATCTTACAATGGTATTACTCTAACACATAATAAATAATAACAATAATAAAAAAAAATTTGTTTGGAACAAGAGTTCATTATTAATATGTTCAGGTATCACAATTACTAATACACTAATTATCGAATATTTGCTTGTATTAGTAATATAATAAGTAAAGCATTTTGTGCTTGCATTATGAATATTGCCTGAGTGCCGTTGACCACTCAACATCAGTTTGGCGTTGCCTCTATGTGGTTAATAATAATAATATTAATAACGGCATTTGCCTAGCTCCCGTATGAATAAACGTATAATTTCACAGCTGTTATGAGGCGTAAGCGTTTAGCCCAAATGATATTTGTTTGTAAGATACACGTAAATCTAGCGCAGCATACGAGCAGTCGAAAGTGACAACCATTTGTGTGGCAACCTAGTGAATACAAAATGGCTAAAGTAAGATAGTGATAAAGACAATGAAACTAAGCCGCAGACATTAGCGGCAAACCTGCTTGCTGAAGACCGCTGGTTACTGAATGCAGAACACAGAATAATCGTGTGTGTAAGGAAGAAAAATATATATTTCACGCCATCAACAAGCAGCATTTTTTCCTCTGCAATCACAGGTGATGATATTAATATAAAAACACACCCGCTAAAATTATATGTGTGGTAGTGTAACGAATATACCTATTTTAAAACTTTCGAGCTGACGCTCAGCCAAGATTTCATGTCTCTTTTAAGATTTTTAAGATTTCATGTCTCTTTTAGGATTTTTAAGATTTCATGTCTACGAGGCTGTTTTTCGTATTGCTTCATAGACGGACTTCCATAAAAAACACAAATCTGCAACGGTGGGGCTCGAACCCGCCCACCTATGTGTTTCCTCCAGTTGCGAGGCGCAGGCGAATGCACCCTCCACGTCACTGGGCTCGACAGTCTAATTAATATATCTGGCAGAATCACTAAGACCCATATAGGATTGATATCGTGCGTCTTTACTAAACGTACTGCCGAATTCTGGAAAAATGGGTATGTTCTCTAAAACTAGAAACTGCACAAATAACACATGTACTATAAAGCGCTGGCCTTTAGATCTGAATAGCTATAGCGTAATAGGTTATGTGCCCTTTTAGTAACAAAACTGTTGGTAAAATAATCACGAATTGTAGAGTAATCAATAGATTATTTGACGCAATTGGGATTTATAATTCTCGTATCATTTTTCATCATCGTATTTATTCTCTGATAATCAATACGTCCAAATAGGTAACGTATGCCTACTTACGCAGATATTATAAGTCGGTTATGTCGTGGCCTACGGCAACCTTAAAGGTCGCGGCGTGCATCGCTGAATACCAATCTTAGAACTGTCGTTATTTTTTATCTAAAGGGTGGGTTACTCAAATTATGGTCTGTGGTGACATGACTGCGAGTTTAGTAAACAAGCCACGTTTTCTTAGGGGTTAGAACAACATTGTGACCGGTATTTTTGTTGAGACAGAAAAGGAGTTAGCCTCAATGGCGAGCTCCATTCTTAAAGATTAAATGATATCAAGGCAATAGGAAAAATTGCTATTGTAAGTCCCTAGGAATTATATGTGACCCATCCCTCTCCTATTGCAACCACGAAATGAGACGTTTATTTACTAGCCCTCGCAATGTGTTCCATCGGGAGCACCCACACACAGTACTTCAGAGTGTATACAATGTTTTGTGTCACACATAAACTTCGGCCACATACTATACGAAATTATGTACTAAGTAATACTAGATACGTCTGTCAAAATAACGCCATACAAGCAATATTTACATATCGGCGAATTGAGAGCGTAAACAGGCCTAACCCCGTTGCACTTCAATATGTATGCAGCAGCTGTAAATACGAACTAGGCAAGCATAATAGCATAATAAGAAGGTTTCTTTTACTCACTACGCACTAGCATACGTAGACATCTAAATAAACTGCTTAACCTGCTGTTTTCACGATGATATATATATATATATATATATATATATATATATATATATATATATAGATTTATTTATATACAAGGTGTTGCAGACATTTTTTTATAATAGAAATAGGGAATTGTAGAGCTCGTTAAAGCAAATATTTTTTCCAATGGAACATGGTCTTTGAGAAGTCTTGTTTCGGAGTGAGAGCGAAATTACTACAATTTGTGACACTAGTGTTTTTGCCCGACATAGGAGCATAAGATGTGCTGTTGCGAGACAACCAGTCCCCCTGGACAGAAACTAAGCACACTGTCGTGTTCCTGAGAAAATGCTTCTTCCGAAGGGCATATAAGGCCGGTCAGAAGATGCGACACGGTCGTTTAAATGAGAATTCGTCAAAAATGAAGTGCTTAATTAGCTTTTACGCCAAATACTTAGAATCATAACCCTACGACCACCCACGTGTTCAAGGCTAACATATTCAGCAAATGCGATCATTTTGGTACCAAACGTATGGCAATGCGAGCTGTCGTTGCGGAGTAATTACGATTTGTCGGAGGGCATGTCCAGATTCAGTGTGTTTAGTTTCTGTCTAGGGGGACTGGTTGTCTCTCAACAGCACATTTTATGCTCTTATGTCGGGCAAAACACTAGTGTCACAAATTGTAGTAATTTCGCTCTCACTCCGAAACAAGACTTCTCAGAGACCATGTTCCATTGGAAAAAATAGTTGCTTTAACGAGTTAACCGAGCTATACAAATTGTACATTCTATTATAAAAAAATTCTGCAACACCCAGTATATATATATATATATATATATATTTATATATATTTATATATATATAAGCAATTTTATGTAAATATATGGACAATACGCTCATTAGGTTGTACTCGAGCGATTTAAGGCGAGACCCTACCTTCGTGTACAGGATTAACAAAATGGACTTCCGGAAGTTCGGGATTAGGCGCAGCGCCATTGGTTGTCGGCGTGGCATTTCCGTCATGACGTTGTAACAACAACTCTTCTAAGCTCGTCAGCCCTTTAGTGTTTCCTTTGGCGTTTTCGCCTGAAGCTTCAGCATGTAGTTCAGCGCGAAGATGTTCCAATAGCTTGCAGGCTTCGTCAAGTTTACGGCCGGAAGCTCCCAAGCACTGCTGGCTCAAGGCGGTTTTCAATTCCCGTATATTTGCAGCAACATTGTCCAGCGTTCTACTGACCTGCAGTATGTGATGTAAGCAGTATATTAAGTACAGTATGTATACGCATGTATGTATGTATATATATATATAGTTCACGTCAACAAACAAGTGTATTGTTTTTGCATGGGTGGCCTGGTTTCAGCACTCTAATCGATTTTCGCTGAACATTGATGGCCCAGCCATGGTGCGGGCAAGGCTTCCCAGCAAAAAAATATATATGTACCGAACGTTCACGGAGCTCACGTTGCCACGGAAGAGCCAAGAACACGCTATATTGCCACGAAATCGCAGGAAGACGTACCTTCATGGTTGCGGCGGTGCATGCGGTCTTTCCGAACGACTGTCCACACCTCGTCTGGCCTCACAGAGTGGTGGACGGTTCGATGACAAGACTTTTCGTCGCTGGACGTGCCACACAAACGTGAGACTGGTGCCCGCAAAAGGCTGCTCTGCTGTGCTGGTTACCGGTGCGCTCTCGTTTTCTGCCCAGCGTATCGTAGACGCGGCCTAACCAAACACGTCTACGAGGCGGGCGCATTGAAGTTAAACGTCGCAGGTAGAGCAGGTGGTTGCAGTCAGTGACCAGTCTCACTTGAGGAGTCGGTCCTTCTTTGGAGGCCGTTGCGAACCAACTGCCGATGCAGGTGGAGAAGACCACACGAGAAACGTCGCTCGCCAGGGGGCATGATCTTTACATGCTATCAATATTCAGCCAACTGGCAGACGAAAATAGTGCAGGTTAGTCAACAGAAAGAGAAAGTACATATATATATATATATATATATATATATATATATATATGTAAGAATAATGAGAGAGTACTAAAGGAAGTGAATGCAAGGTTACCCTCACTGCAACATCCAGCATCCCTTGGCTAGTTACCAGGCATTAAAGCACGCATATCGTCAGCACGTCGATACACCAGCCGCCATCATGATACCCTCGTGTTCAACAGCGGTATATATATACAAGGATCTTGTTTTACTGACTAGCCAACTGCGCGCTCGTTTGAAGGTGTCCTTACCTGGCAACACAGGCGTTTCGTGCAGGCGTGCATGCCTGAATAGTCTTCCTTTCTGTATGTATAGATAGATATTAATATTTCCACGTGCACATGTGCACGCATCCCGGCACATACAGAGTACGTCCTTGCACGTCTTGCTCTACTGGGGCTACTGCAAGTATTGATCGTTTTGCAAACACATGGCGACACAAAAGCTACATCCATAGCGTCTATTGTGTTTTGTGGAAAATTGCCATTTTGGATGCATATACTCTGATACTACTAAGCTAGAGACAATTTATTCGAGAAGGAGAGAGGATAATTCCATCTTGCGTCTATTTGTGTGGAGTGAGGACGAAGTGGAGAAGAGGAACGGCAAGCATGATCTCGTCGTAAGGTGATCTTTTCGAATGATTGTATAGTATATGCTTAGTAATATGCCAGTGTCTTATGTGTGGCTTTGAAACTTTGCATTTGAGCCTCGTGCCTTCGAAGTCAGACTGCTGGAAATGGTTGCTTCTTTTTAGTATATATCAAACTATTCTGAATGAGAGAACGGGCTATGTTTACGCCGTGCATGCAGGAATTCATCCATCGAAACAATTACAAGTTACTATGTGTGGTAATAAAGGCTTACATAAAGCAGGTACGCATACATTTTGTACCTAAAAAAAATACTTTTTGGGCTAAATTTCAGCTAAGATGCAACGTCTACGGGACTGCTTTTCGCAATGCTTCATAGATGGACCCCCATAAATACAAATGTGCAACGGTGAGGCTCGAACCCGTGCACTTATGTGTCTTGGCCGATCGCGAGACGCAGGCAAAATGCACACCGCCACCGGACTCGACAGATTTAGTACCTTAGAAAAAATGTACCTAAAAAACGCGAAGATGCTGCTTGGTTACAGGAGTTATGGCAAGGCTATCTAGATTCTGCTTTGCAGATTGGATGCAACCATTCGTGGTTTAGTTGCTCATTCTGATCATTAATCGCCAGCATGCAATGACTTTGCTAATATACCAAATCAACCTGCATACGCTTATAGGTACTACCCTTTTGTAGCTCTGAGGTAACTAATTTCTATGTAGGGCGTTATACAGTCATGCAATCAATGGAAGACAAACAATTTTAAAATTGTGTCGATGACTTAAGTGTCTAAACTATTGAGCTCATAACTATGCACAACATATCCAGTATTACACGTTAAGGCATAACGTATATACAATACAACAGGTACCTTCATATGCAGCGCCATTAATTACATCGGCCCCCGATGGCCGAATGTCTGTCAGATATTAGCGAGAAGTACAACTTATGTCGTGTCAAAACAACCCTTTACACAAATTTGGATAAACGTGAGGCTCGCCACGTCTCCGGTATCGGCCCCAGTGAGAAAAACGTCTATCTAATTTGCCACGAGGTATCTTGAACTCTATAGCATCAGACGTCTTGGGAACTTTTACACGACGGGAGAGATGTACGGCTCAACGTAAATATCCGTTTTTTATTGAATGACGACAAAGCACAAACGTACATAACGGCGGCGTTCGGCAAATCGGAATTTTAGGTGATACGTTTGCGAAAATTGGTGTAGAAAAATCAAAGGAGGATCCGTCGAGCACCTCGAGGCGGACACCTCGAAAACCCTGTATGTATCGGTCAATGTACATCGGTCGAAGGTGAACTGCGAACCAACATACTTCACAGATCGTTTGCCAAGCGAACCTTGCTCGTTAGATCGAACGGTCCTCTTTGCGCATGCTTCAGTTGTCGCTTCGTTGGTCACCAGGCCTCACATAAAGTTTTCCTTTGCGATGGCCTGTTTATGACAAACGCGCAGCCGTTCAAGATCCTGTTAAATTCGGGCACTTGGCTGCTCTAAAAAAGGTGAGCCGGCATTCGTCAGCCGTGTAATACTACAAGGACGTTTAGATTACGCTTTTAGTACTACTGGCAACGGTGTAGCACTACTTGGTAGTTCTACGCTCAGTCTATATATTTTAGCAGAGGCAGCAGGCTTCATAGAGGCTTCAAGGCGCTATCTTAAATTGATGAAAATTGAGCAATTAGGAGGCAATTTATACGACCAGAAGTAGACAATTTATTATTAAATATCCTAGCACTTCTCCGACCCAGTAAGGCTTGGCAAAGTATGTAACTTTTAGAACGTAGAAAATCGAATTATATGTATTTGTGTGGTCTTGCATCCACAGCTATTCTCATTTGCTATGCCGCATTCCATACCTTAAAATGTCTTAAGAATGATCGGAAACATCGTTTCGACGCCCAACAACTGGATGTTTCGCGTATACCAACCTGATGTGTTTTGAGGACGGATATAGCGATGCATCCATATAAGATTCCGATGAAGCAAGAGCTCAACCATGCGGATTATCATCAGGAGTGGCTACGCTTCGCCAGTTGGACTTCCGAGATGATGCAGCATGATAATGAGGGTTCTGTAA
Organism: Dermanyssus gallinae; assembly: GCA_003439945.1. Taxonomy (NCBI): domain Eukaryota; kingdom Metazoa; phylum Arthropoda; class Arachnida; order Mesostigmata; family Dermanyssidae; genus Dermanyssus; species Dermanyssus gallinae. The sequence goes on from QVRM01002310.1 coordinate 190,815, forward strand.
AACAAATGACCTTTTCCTATGAAGCCCATTTCTGTCTGAATAAACAAAACGTCAGCACCTGGACAACCAGATAAGTCTGATCCTTAATGATCTGAGGCAGAATTTAAACGAAATCGATGCGAGCGAACTCTGGCTTCAACAAGGTGATACCACAAGCCACACAACTTGTAAGACAATTAAGCTTTTCAGGATGAAGTGTGCCGGACGGTACTTGCCTTGAAGGCCTTTCAATTTAAAGCCGTTAAACTTTTCCTGGAGGGGTTTTTAAAGTGTAACATGTACACTAATAGTTCCGCGACCATCAGCGATCAAGGCCAACAATGATTGTAATCATGTTCAACAACCAAAAAGGTCACCACTTCGCCGATACTATATTCCATTAGAAACAGTATAATATCTGTATTAATACAAACAATTTTCAAAATATCTTTAACACTCTCGTTTACATGATAATTTAAAGATGTCAAATTATTTTTCAAACACCATAACTATACGTACAGTCGTATAAATGTATACCAATAGGAGATTTTAAGTTGCTTCAAGCAAAGCCGTTTATATTATAGAATTTGAAACTGCAAAGGCTATAGCGCTCTAGTATTGTTTGAAGGAGACGCATTTAAGGGGGTGAATATTTTCTTATCTAGACGGGGACCTGAGCCCTTAAGCCATTCGAACTGAAGGGCTTCTACAGTTTCCACATCTGACTAGCGCATAAGAAAGTTGAAGGATCTGTATATTTTTACAGCAGTGGGCGTAATTAAGGTAGAGTTAGTTGCGGAGAATCCCATTGCTGTTGCGTCACTAAAAGTTGAAGTAGTCGCCCCGTATGTTGACGCCACGGTCGTGAAATCGGCGGAAATTATGACTGAGCGAGACATAATTCAATGTTAGGGGTAAATGATAGTAGTATATAGTATATATATTCGAAAGAGTTGGAGTACTGATAGGAAAAGTCACCAAGTAGAGGTTGTTGAGGCAAATAAAGGAAGCTACCTAATAGCAGTGGAAATAGGAAAAGGGCCAAGCTGCTTAAGAATTATAGTTGGATACTGACCATCCAGCAATACAGAGAACAAGAGCAAGATCTTTTATGAAACAATTAAGAAGCTTGTTAAAAAGAACATAAAGGCCATAACTATAGGGGATTTTAATGCGCATCTGTTTTACTTTAGTAAAAATACCGATGAGGCCGGTAGGGATTTATTACACCTGTGTAACCAAGCAAGCTTAAATAACATGAACCTAAGTATGAAATGCGTGGGAACGTCACCTATGCAGACGCAAAAAAGAAGTCGACGAACTTCGTCGAAGACTACGTACTGGCCAACCAATGGGCAGAAAACGGGGTTGTAAACCTGTGTTTTGACTTAGATAAACAACACAATGTGGGAAGCGACCACAATTTGATAACGTTTAGGCCTCCAAAATTAAGGGGAAAGCAGAACAAAAATACAAAAATAATTGACAAGAGAAAGTTTGCAAAAGGGCTAGAACAGTGGAGGGAAACTGGGGGTAGGACTACCGTACAAAAAGGGTATTAGAATGGCAAAGCAAATTTTAGATAACTCAATTGTCAGTCGGGTACCAAGCCACACGAACAACTTCTAGTGGAATAAAGGTTTAAATAAAAGTTTGCAACTAAGAAGACACCTGTCCAGACAACACAGAAAGGCGGTATACCATAACGACATGGAGCAAGAGGATACGCTGTGGAGGAAATACATGGAAGTTCAAATGAAACTAAACGAGGATATAGTCAACGCCATAAGACTAAACAAACTTAAATACTTAAAGAACATAACACACAATAGCGCAGGAAAAGTATGATACGTTGCTGGGAATATATAATACAGCAGGATGAATTAGCTGGAGATCACGAATAAGGGGAGAGGAACAAGAATACGCACAACAGGAGATACATGAGGCACTAAACTCTATATTTGACGCTAAAATATATGAGCTACAAAATCAACAAATACGTGTAAAAATAACAGATATTGACTGACGATAAATAAAGAAGAGATCGAACAGGTTATTATGCCAAAAGACAACAAGACTGCATGTGGAAAAGGTGGGGTATTGCTAAATCAATTAAGAATATTGGCACGCCAATGTACGTACGCAACAAGATTTTTGCTGGAGAAGTGATCCCTCAAAAATGGTTAGCAGGGAGAGTTGCCTTTATACCAAAGCCAGGGGCGGAAAACATGCAATTTTTCAATCGCAGACCAATGACGGTAACAAGCGTTGTAACAGGATATTTTCTGCTATTCTTAGGGACAGGCTATAGGACGAGCTGAAAGAGATGAAACTAAGAGGACCATGGCAGAGTGGTTTTAGAACAGGCAGGATAATAGAGGATAGTCTTTTTGTACTAACGGAAAGTATCTATTGGGCCAGATCTAGCTGCAACATTCCTAGAATCCGACGGGCTTACGACACGGTCAATAGAAACACTCTTTGGAACAAGATGGTAGAAGGTGGATTAGGACCGGAATAAGTCAGTCGAAAAAAATATGTAACAGGAGCTACATCTTCGCAAGAATGGGGTCGAGCTCATTGATTTCTACAGATTAATAAAAGGACTTCGACAAGGATGTCCTTGCTCGGTGTCACTGTCTTTGCTGCATATTGAGGAGATGGCGCGACAGGTGTATGAATCGGATCTGGATTTTAAAATACGGGTGATGAAATAGTATCTTTTCGACCGTGTGTCCTGTTGTTTGCAGGCGACAAGGTGATTTTAGCGGAAGGTATTGACCAAATGCAAAAAATGTTAACAACGGCGGAAAAGATTGGACAGGAATTCAATGAAAAGTAATGTGCAAATGTAATATTTTCCGGGGATATCAGGAAGATGCCGCCAAAGATACAGGAAGAAAAAATCTAATATAAAAAGGCATACAAGTACTTGAGCGTTTTAATAGGAAACAGTCCAGATATGGTTAAAACTGAACATGCATTAAGAAAAGAACGAGCTGAAAATGGACAACAAATTGTAAGAAAGAAGGCATTGTAAAGTTGCAACAGTATCATGGTGAAAAAGCAACAGTGACATACGCTAACGCTATGATGAGTTTAGACGCAAGCATGGTAAACAGACTGGACAAAATACAACGCGCAGTGGGCCGGCTTGCAATGCAATGTAGGTATACATGTGCAGCACAGTTTATCGAAGGAGAATGCGGAGTCTCCAGCTTCTGGGCAAGGGAGGCACAAGCGAAGGTATCGTTTGTAAGCCGCGTAAAAACATAGCTGCAAGTAAGGAAGAACAAAAAACTGGGCGGCCGAACTGCTCACAGCAAAACAAACCTAAGACAAATATAAACAAATGGGATAGACGGCTAAAGTTTCTTGGACGCAAATTTAAGTGCAATACGATGGATTTTGAAGAACACGAGAAAAGAACATTTAAACACATAACAAAGGTTGTGAAAAAGAAAGTTGTCGAAACAGCTGAAGCAAGATGAAGAAAGGATATGGAGAGAAAGCTACCTTTGCAATTGTACAGGCAACAAAAAAAGGAATACAGACGAGAGGATATTATATATTCAAACTCGCAAACGTCCGGGCTGTTCACTGACCGTAGGGCCGGTATGCTCATCAGGCGACTGCTGGCGGCCAGATATTTAGAAATTGAGCGTTCGGTGTAGAGCGTGTGCTATAGAAGCAGAATCCATAGAACAAATCGTGCTGAATTGCGCCGAGCTAGGAGAAAGTGTCCCTAGCCGAGGCATTAGGTTTCGGTGATGAACTACTTGGACAAGAGATAAATTAAACCAAACGCAGTGTAGAGAAGTGGCACAGATTGTAAGAAACCATGGGAACACCTCGCTAAACCAAACTATTGTGTAATTTGGTAGTAATATAGCCATCGTGATCATCTAATTAAGAGTACGAATGCTCTACAGACAAGAATATTTGTTAAAATACATATAATGATAACATAGGAATAAAATAAAACTATACGAAGCCAGCAGCACGCTGTATGCCATACTACACAGCGAGCGCGTCTGATTCAAAAGATATTCCACACGGTATTATAAATAAAACTCAGATATATATATATATATATATATATATATAGAGAGAGAGAGAGAGAGAAAGCCCGTTGATATTATATGGGCATTCTGACGCCAGACGAGACCAGGAGAGAGTGGGCGGAATGGAGTTCATGGAATGTATTTGTTGGATAGTGAGCAGGTCCGATGTGCCGACGTACGAACAGAAAACGGGATTCTCAGTAATATACCTGTTTGCCACCGATGCGTATAGGTCGGATAATTAAGTTTCTGCGGAAAGAGTCGCCTTTTATAAAAAGACGGGATTACGGAATCACCTTTTTCCAGGAAGGTAAAAGTCTTCGGGAAAGAGTCGTCAGCGGGCTAACCCAAGATGCTAAGATCGTCTTTGAGAGCTGGGAACGAATGCTATTAGGAGTGGCCGGTCTGGGTCTCGGACCCAGTCCTCCGAATGCAAGGCAAAGGCTTTTCCACTAAGCCATCTTGCTTTACGTCGATATTTAACAAGCGTGAGTTAGTCAACCTGCTCGCTAGGTTAAGGGCAGCTAGAAGCGAGGAGAGGGAGACAATTTAGTTTAAAGAGCGGTACAAGACTATGGAGACTGCAAACTGATTGTATAGGCAGCACCTTAAAAAACAATAAAAAACAAAACACAATTTAATAAAAGAATGTTAGTGAATAAAGCACCAAAGGTACTGTCCCGTGTAAACAAAACAAAAAAACTGCTACATGTTGAGTGAATTCTGTCAGGGAAGTACAACTTTCCGAAAGAGGGAACATTAGGTGCGCGGATTATTGTTTTTTTGTGAGTTTTTGGATTTAAAGAGGACGTTTGAAACTGCTTTTATGAAAGATTTTGGTTGTACTACTGTTATTAGTGTCTGAAACCCAGATTTGCTTACTCGCCTAAGCAACTTATATTTCTTATATTCTTTGTTTATTTCTTATTTTTCTTCCTATATACTTATATTCCTAATGTGATTGGTCGCTTGAGTTTGAACATTTTTCAACCCTGCGCAGACATATAGATTACTCGAGCCAGCATGTTCTAGAGTACTTAATAGGTTTTGACTAACCGCAAAAGTAAATATTCATAACCGAGCCTGTCCAAGAGGTATCTGTCAAATCATTTACGCAGTCTTGTTGTTAATATAGTAGCTCAAGCTCGAACGAAAGGTCACGCGCAAAACAGTACTCCAACAAGCTTGCCAAGACAAAGTACGCTTTTATTGAACATATTCCTGTGTCACAAATCATTCCTACACAGAGGTACAATGTGGAACAGTCGAAATCGGTGTGCGCATTCTACTCTATATTATACGTTTATATATATATATATTTATATGTTGTATTGTATATATGTATATATATAGTGATTCGTCAATTCGACACTCAAGTGCCATGGGACAAAAATTACTTTCTTTTGAATGAACCTCCCACTACTGCACTGGAATATCTCAAGGGGGACAACAACTGTGATCCGCTTGCCTAGCACGGTGAGATGGTGCGCGGTAGTTTGGTTGAAGTTGACAACTGACAGATTCGCTTTGAGATCTAAGCTGTCCCTCTGCTCCTCCGGTCAGCTTTCCGTACATCTGAACTGCACGGGGGTGAGGGTTGAAGTGTTCTGGCAGCCCGTCCACAGTCGCCATTACTCACCCAAGCGAGGAAAACACCTGAATTCTAGGAGCCCCAGTCGAAACTGGCGCCCAGTTGAGCAGAATGTCACGAAGCTAAAACTCTTTGTGACTGTTTGGGTTCGCAGGCCACTTGGTAGAAGTATTTTATATTGTTTACTCATATTCAGTACTCAATATGAGTCAAATAAATATGATGATGATAATGTATTGTTCACTCTAATGTGAGAACAACATTTTCGAGCTGCAGTTTGGTCGTTCACATTGGTATGCAATGCTGTTAAATTACTCAAGTGTTAACATGTGTATAGAAAGGACGTAGGATGGGTCTGCGGGCAATGACAAAGTAATTCATTACAGCCGCCACCCTAACACTTTGAAGAAATCTTATAGTAATAAGTATTATAGTAGCATAGGACTAACATTCCGGGCAGAAAATAATCCCGTTAAAGCATTCAAATAAAGTAACGATATCTTGTGGACTGTTAAGATCTGATAAGATAACTATTATCTATCTGTATGATTGTGCTTAACACTAAGAGTTTTGATGGCGTTACCCCATCAACCGAAAACCGGTTGCATACTCGTGCATATACTGCAATGCTGTGCTGAGAAGCAACATTACCATCTGTCAGCTGTACACTGTGACCAGTGTCATCCAAACGCAAAAGAATTTTACAAACATAGTTACATTTCGGATACGAATAACAAATATCATATACATTATATAATGGTTCCGAGGTTGCCATGTTGTACTTGTTTTGCTTTATTCGCACACCACATGTGGCTGTAACGAAGCCTCACTGTGGGAATTGGAGAGCGGTGGTTGGGCTGGTCCCTACAACGGTTCGGCGTACAATCGAACCCTGCTTCAGTGAGGGAGCAAGAGGCTCGTCAATTGGGAACGTCCCGTTAAACACGATCACATTACTACTACTACTACTATTTGCCATCCAGTTAGAACTACAACTAGTGTTCAGACCGTGTGCAGCGGCACACCGGTTGCGGACGCCCAGAACAGTGCTTGGAGTACCCCAAAACAACGGTGATTCATAATGTTGCCTGTAGCCAACATTCATGTTGCTATTGTTGTTGTTGTTATTGCTATCGCTAGCAGTGTACTTGTTATTGTCACTGTGATGGTAGCAATAATAGTAGTCATGGGAATTAGCAATATTATTGTTGTTGCTGTTGTTGTTGTAGTAGTTGTTGTTGTAGTGGTTGTTGTTGTTGTTGTTGTTGGTGTCATTCATGAGGTTCCTGTTTGCGTCTAGTTTGAGCACGGTGAACGCTCCATTGTCCTGCGTGACCGTTGCGTCATACGACACACTCTTTATGACCGTTCGTGTGGCCTGACCGCAGCCCCGCCGGTTGGCCCGATCGTCCAGGCTGGTGTGACATTCGAAAGAACGTCCCGTTGACTTCAGCGCCGATCGAAGGGGCCGTTCTGGGACGGATCGTTCCATCGTGTGGCGAACGCCAAGCCCGGCGCCTGCTGGCGATACGGGACTCGGTTGCTTTAGAGACTGGTGGCCGCCACGGTGGTTGTCACGATTGATGGCCGTAACAGCGCACGTCGCGGCAGCGGTGCTGTTGGTGTTAGTGTTGCTGTTGTTGTTGTTGCTGTTGCTGTTGTTGTTGTTGTTGTTGTTGGTGGTGGTGGTACTCTTTATTGTTGTACCTCGATTGCAGCTAAAGCTCATCGCCCCTATCGGTGGTGGTGGCGGTAGTAGCGGTGATGCTGCTATGGCGGGCGATGCGTTGCAAGTCAAGCTCGTTGACCTCATGCTACGGGCGGCTGCTGAATCAGCTGCTGAATCGATTGAGCTTTTGGTCGAAATGCCTCCGAAGCTGGACACGGCGCCTCTGGACGTGGTGGTAGTGGTCGTTGCCGACGCCCCCGCGGTCAAGGCGTATCGGGGCCATTCCGTGCTGCCTGGAGTCCGGATACACGAAGCACTGCTGCGGCTACTGTCCGACGTGATAGGTACAACCCTCTGCGAGGTCAGGCGGGAGTCGACACTTATCGATTTTGCCAGGATGGCCCGTCGTGCGCCGCTAACCACAAGTGGAGCACCGGGGAGCGGCTCTCGGCACTGGAGTTGTTGTTGTTGCTGCAGTTGCTGTTGATGTTGTTGCTGCAGATCTTGTTGTTGTTGTTGTTGCTGCTGCTGCTGTTGTGGTTGCTGCAGTTGTTGTTGTTGTTGCTGCAGTTGCTGTTGTTGTTGTTGCTGCTGATGATGTTGTTGCTGCAGTTGATGTTGTTGTTGTCGGTGTTGTGGTTTTTCTTGTAGAGACAGTTGGTCATGTTGCTCTTGTTGTTGCTGCTGCAGTTGCTGTTGGTGTTGCTGTTGATGATGTTGTTGTTGTTGTTGTTGTCGGTGTTGTGGTTTTTGATGTAGAGACCGTTGGTCATGTTGCTCTTGTTGTTGTACGGATGCCGAACGAACAAGAGGCTCGACGAGTGGATTCGTCTGTATCATGGTGTCTTGCCGGAGAGATGGCTGTTGAATGATGGCCGCTGGCCGTTCAGCAAACGAACGATGTCGGGCTGTCCCGACTGTCCCCACAGGGGCGACTGGCGTTGTTGGACTGGCCAGTACGTTACCTGAAATGTGGTCAACGGCGTTGCCTTCGCAGCCAGCTCGTTTTACGGTCGTTGTTTTCGCTGTTCCTGCTGCTGCTGCTGTTGCTGTTGGTGAAACTGACCCCGCAGCAGTTTTCTCAATCGCCTGAAGATTCCAAACGTTTGCCCAGAAATTCGGATCAGCCGTACAGTCTGACTCGGGAAGCGATTCCGCACTATCCGTACTGTCCGTCCGAAGTGAGGACCAGCTTCGGCAGGCACGGAAACGCATGGTTGCGGCCAACAAGCTATCCAGGGCGATCGGCTGAGTTCTGCAATCGATGTGAGGCTCCTCAAATATAGGCGTACGTCTCCACCTGAAACAGAAAAACAATGAGCAGAACACAAGGGGACGATTTATTGATGACAGTCTTATTTAGCAGTGTGGCAGTGTGGTCTGCGGGGGAGGGAGGGAGGGGGTGGGCGTAGTGTGTACGCTAGTCATGGCTGCAATTATCTACCGGGATGTCGCCGGTTCAATCTCCGTTGTTGGGAGCTAGCGGCCATGCTGCTACAAGGACACCCTAGATATCTCAACATGTCCGACCCTCGGTGCATTGAATATGAATATGCCTTACGGCGAATCTAAGCCCGTTGAGGATGAAGGACGATCTAGAATTAAAAGTAACCTCCTTTAAAAATAGGGTCTCATTTAGCAGGTCGGTACATCGCTTGTGATAAAATAGTATCTCTATCCTCACACACACGATATATGTGTATATGTATTTTTTATCTTTCATATATATAAAAATATTTGAAATTTATTAAGAATGCAATATATATATATATATATATATAAAACAGAAAGTATCGGAAGGGAATAACGCATCTGGTCAGCGACGCCAAGCATATGCGCTGCAGGGCACAGCGACAAACTGTCGAACGCTCCGTATCGACACAACGCATAGTTGGCTAAATAGATGAATATTGTTTAAGTGATGCGATTTAGACTCTAATTTAATCAATGAATTATTTATATTCATCAGAATGATAAACATACTATATCTGTTGTCAATGCAACACGTGCTGCCGACGTGTATGCCCTACGGTCCTAAGATTCATCGTAAGCAAAATCGCAAATCGTTCATTGTAGACAACAATTAAACATACTTATCGTACACACACGTAGTTCAAAAACATAGAGCTTATGTTTTATGTTTCGAGATATGTTTTTGATAGAATGAAGTTCATTTAATGATAATAATAATAATAATAGCCAATGCTTTCGGCGTACGTCGTGAGTAGAGAACGAGGCCGATCGTAACCACGTATTGTAACGTAGTTTTGTGACGCCTAAAGGATTGCTCTAAGGAAGGGTCGGCATTCGGCATCGATTAGACTCGAACTTGTATAACAAGCAAATGCGTCTAGTAAATGTTTGGTTGCGTTCCGCTTGCCATGTAACTGGATTAACTCTTGTCGACCAACTTGGTCTGGCCCATCGATCCCCTCCGATGCGTGAATGCCTTTCATCGCTGCAACGAGAAGTCGTAGGCAAGTAGTGCCTCTGGCCAGAAAGAGAAGCTCTGTCGCTAGCGCCGAGCTCACTCATCGAGATCGCCTTTACTTTGCACGTTTTGCCTAGTTGCATAATTGCTTATGTGTCACCCACACAGGTGTCGCCTCAATGATTCGTTCAGTTTCTGTTAAGCGCTAAAAGGTCCCCGCCGTAACGCTCTATGAATGTGTGTGTGTTTGTGTAAGCGTGTATAGCGGAAGAAAGGTTACAGTTGCTTGACAATTTCACGCTCTCTGTGGATTGACTTTAACATGGGTCAAATTTCGCGCGGATCCACCGGCACACAACTCACTCCATTGCTCGGTCAATCCCTCATCTGTTTTTGCCCTTTCACTCGGCCTCCACCTTTCTAGTTTTCTGTGAATTTGTTTGTTATTTGTCCGGTTGGTTACACAGAGCCAGCGTTAGCAGTATATTACTGTCCGCCTGGAACTTAGATGTATTGCCCGCAAACATTACGATAACATTAAATGGAGCATTTAATTATAGATGTAATGCTTTTTAAAGTAAGATTTTAATTATACTAATTTGATTTTTTAATTGGGGATATATATATATATATATATATATATATATTTAAGCAAAGATTTTTTTACGTCATAGTAGGTTAACACAAACATGTACTACAATAAAAGCATTTAAAGATGGTCATGCCTGTTCAGCTAGTGAGATCTTGCGTGGCATTCACTACCATGATATATTTCGCACAACCTGACAGCTCGGGCTCCTATGTGTCGTTGACGCGGCCATTGCGTTCCGTGTCTGTTTTTAACGTGTGCATACGGCAGCGGTGTTAATCAATATCATGATCAAAATAGATGGTTTACACTTCTAGTTTACACTGTTGGCGTCTGTCTTCCACTTCTTCTTGTTTTAGGTAGTCTGTTTGATATCTGTCTAGCCTGCTATGCACTTGTCGAGCCCGGTGGCGTGGTGGGTGCATTTGCGTACCATATACTTGTATGCACTAGAATAGACACAGTTTTGCTACAATCTCGAGCACACTACACATAATTAAATTTCGCATAACATCCGATGCATACTGCTACCAATATAACGGTGAATAAATATGTATGAACATACTAAACTTCAGCGTATCAAAATGTGTTTCGTAATCCTGAGATGTAGACATGCACAGATGATAGATCGCCTGTGCACACTCTTACTAACAGATCGATTGGCATACAAAAATATATCGTATAAAAAAACCGCTCGTCATGATTTGTCCAATATATCTCTTTCCTTCACCCTCTCTATTACATGTATAGAGCTGGCGTTCGCGTCGGACGGGCCCCTAATGAGATTACAAAGTTTCACCTTTTTGCCGTAAGCGGTAGCTTACAAGGTTGTGGCTAGATACGCGGCTGTGGAAGAAGCGGAACTGGGTTCCTACATAACAGAGCAGAAGACTTACGATAGTGTGTGCAGAGTGAGGACTTTAGAACTGAGTAACGCTGTTCAAAACTGCATTTGAGCTCTAGATTCAACGTGTCATCGCAACGCATTCGTCGAATTGTTCACGAAAACCTCAGATTTCAGTCTCTTATCATACTTGTCAGACAAATTCTCTCTGAGGCCGATAAAGCGAACAGACTCACTCAATGTCGAATGTGCGCCTGGATTACCTCAAACTTAAAGCAACAGGATGCCGTGTTCGATTCTCCTCTCCGCAAGAAGCCAGGCGAAATTATCGCTGGCTTGCCCACGATCCAGAAGATGTCCCCACCGTGGATCAGGGCAATTATCTAGCTTAGGTGACGCGTTGAATGTGCACGTCTAGTGAAGGAGGAATGAAGGCATCATAATACTTTTGATGGAATTTACACAAGACGAACAATATTGTCGTGTTCTGCTGACTGTTATGTAAACGTGAATAAATTCTGTGTCTAATAGTTGGCAATATGAGAGAATTAATTTTGCAAGACGGTGCACTAACTGTCATATCGCCTTTGTAGGGCTGGGTGGCGGAGCATATGAGCACTATCGTGGGACAAGCAGTCCTGGCCGCCTAGCAATCCAGGTTTAAATCCTCTGTATTACTACTATACGTGAGGCATTGCTGAGTGAGAGTTCGACAAACCTCAACCTAGCAACACATGTTTGTTATATGCTTTCATTCAGCAGACATTTGCAAATACTGAAGATAAGCAAATTTGACAAGCTGTCTGTAAATACTAAGGATAAGCAAATTTGACAAGGTGTTCGTAAGCTGTTTAAGTACCGAATTGAGTGAAGATTAAAGCAAACAACTGTTGCATGAGGTCCGTTAGATATGTCCGTGTCGGCACAGGGAGCACATTTCATTCAAATATTTGTTTTCTTATGGCACAGCATTTGAATCAAGTGATCTGAGTTATTTTCGATTTAGCTGACCTGAATGTGGAATTCCTTAGGCCAGTTCTGAAATATGTTTCATTCAGACTGTGTCACTTCATATTCTTATATTTACCATACCTGTAAATAACCTTTGTCTAATGATTTCTGCAATTTTTCTTGCTGAGAGTACATTGAACGTTCCTTATTTTCCGACCTGTTTAAACAGTCCACAAAGGTCAATAACTGTAAATGCAATTACGCTCTAAGCTTGCGACGTTTTTCCTCTTAAATACTTTGAATGTACGGAAAACTCTGCTAACCTAAAGTAGCAAGGCTAACTTTAAGGTGGACGCAATAGAATATACCATGAGAAATCCAGCAACCAGCGGATCGTCCTTATCGCCGCATAGATACGGTGCCACGTATTAATGCGGGCGGGCGGGCGGTCCTATGCAATAATAGGACGTATCTGAGATTGCAAAGTTGGGGGCTTACTTCAAACTATTGAGCGCTGGTAGCAGTTTTTACTGCTAATCGTGTTTTGTTCTCTTTAGGAGTTGAGAAAACCCTACGTTTTTACATGCCAGCCATAGCATTGTCTTTTCAGCCTAACGGCCTGCTTTCAAAACGGTGTTGGACTCGGTGTGCTTCGCCTGCACAAGCTGATAATCAGAGGAACACACATAATGTTGGAAACAAGCGGAAGCAGTACGAAGAAAAGAATGACAAGTAAAAGTGCGCGCCAACGTGCAGTCCCGAACGAGTAGAAACCATAGGGTTAACCCTGCAACCACTATGTCACCCGCATACATAACAAGCAAGGTACTCACTGTAAACAAACGAAACTAGATCAGCTAACACTAATATGAAGGACATGCAGCTTAACGTGTGACTCATAAGGGTTCCCACGTTTCGCCTCACCTTCAACAACCCTTGCCTTTGCCTTCAGCCAAAAATCGAATATCTTTGGTGAAAAAGCTGCATATGGCAGCTAAAGGAGAACACCGTTTCCTGCTTAATAAAAGAACTTCACCAGTAGGAGGGTATCAAAGGCCCCTCACAAGTCAATAGAGACTTTGTACAAATGCCTTCCAAGCTTTGCCACAGCCCGTTCAACCTCTGATTAGAGTACACGGATTGCGTCACGGGTACCAATTCCCCGCTTGAATCTGGACTGCTCTATAGCGGCAGCATTCGGTTTCCACGTAAGCAACCTGTTCAGTCACCAGCCTACAGAACATTTTTTCGACCGGCCGCTCAGATTCATTTCCCCTAGAGATTAAGGTAGTCTCTATTGCCACCGATTCTACCCTTGAGTCTGGAGATATGCAAAGCCCTGGCTATGCGCTCGCTATTCAGAATCTCATTAAAGAAATAACTCAGCTGATCCCTTCCAAGATTAGCGTCGCAGTGATCACAATAGACCTGGTCAGGCTCAACTCTGACGGGGGAATCAGCCATCGCATCAGTCCAACAGAAGATTTGTGGATCATGTGGCTCTTTATCTAATCGTCGTCAAGCGAGTGGGTTCCTTTCCCACGAGGCAGAGGGTTTCTGTTCGGCTTCCTCAGGCAGCCAAGACTCCTCACGTCTTTTACTGGCAAGCCTGAAGTCGCAATGCGAGATTTCGCACCGGTGGTAGTTATCCTAGCAAGAAGCGGTAATGTTTGTCTAATGCTGCGTATGGCTCAAACATCAATATGTGAAAGTGTCATTAAACTCTGAAACTATACGAGGAAAACGTAACAAACGATCTGCTGCATTGGCTTCTCTTGCACAGACCTGCCAAATCATAGCTCAATAGGGCGGTTTTCCACGACGGCCTGCCTTTTCAGACGGCCGAGCAGCTGGAAGTATTTTTTACTACTCATGGTTTCGTTGTTTGGTAGAAGCTTAGAAGACACGTGTCTCTAATCCCGCCAGACACACTGCGTGGTCATCATAGCATGATTTAAGCCTGTGCGGCACAGGCCAATGCTTCAGACGCTAGTGACACGTCAGGGTTTCACTAGGAAAGCTTGTGACGACCGCACACACAGAGCAAGGCCCGTAGACATCACACATATTTCTCGCTGAGTCAGTCGCATTAAGTCCTTTATCGTCGTCGTCATAAAAAAAGCAACATTTCACGCAAATAGGCGACCCTTAAGGTTAAGAACATGCGATCTCGCCCCCGCCAAGATCTGCTGCATAGAGTAGAGCTCATTCATCGACCCAATTGCCATGCAAACCCAATACTAACTGACGAACAGTCGAATATCACGAATCTCTTTCTAGAGCCATGCTCGCATAATAATAATAATAATAATAATAATAATAATAAGCACTTAGAATCGGCGCCCCCGTCTGCGAGCCGTTTCAGTGCAAACTGTGTGGAGAGACGGTAGATTCCAGTGGCCTACACCCATTGAGTTGCCCGAAGAGTGCCGGTAGATCCTCCAGACATGCTGAATTAAACAAGGTCATTATAAGGTCTCTTAGGAAAGCCGGTATACCATCTACACTTGAACCGAGAGGTTTAGTGCCCGCTGGCGAAGAAAGACCTGATGGGGTGACCATTGCATTATGGTCTCATGGGAAGTCCCTTGCTTGGGATGCAACGGTTTCGTGCACCACCGCGGCTTCCTATTTACACCACAGCTCAGTTGAGCCGGGGTGGGTGGCAAAGCATGCGGAAGCCAGAAAACGCGTTAAATACACTGGACTGGAAACAAGATATACTTTCGTGCCTATTGCCATGGAGACGCTAGGACCAATCAGCAAGGGAACCGAAGCCTTTCTCAAAGATTTGAGTAAGCGAATTCAGGAGGTCACAGGCGACCAAAGAGAGGGTCAATTCTTGAGGCAAGCGTTGTCTTTGGCCGTTTGCAGAGGAAACGCGGCATCTATTTTAGGCGCCATGGAGTGAAATAATTATTTAAAGAATTTGCAATAATACGTTCAGACCTCACAATTGTAACATTATTAAACATTGAATAAATAATAATAATAATAATAATAATAATAATAATAATAATAATAATAATAATAATAATAAGCTGCTCACCTCAGTGTGTTTGCCAGCAATATTTCCGCTGTACGTTCCTTGGTGTTTAGATAAATAATGCCTCATTTCTACGCAAAGTGGCCAGAGCCGTACCACTGTCGCCAGGGGCGCGTGCGTGAGCCTGCTTAGCCGTGTCCGCTTGTCGCTTGTCGAGTCGGGAAAAACGTGGGGACGTTTCGGTGTTGGTCGAAGCAAGCTAATCCGATTATTTGTTAGAAATCGACCAGACGAACGGCAAAACCGATAAGGCAAATTCGTAACACGCCAGTTGAGGACGGCGACGGATTTATCCAGACAACTCGGTTGTCGTTTTTTTTTTTGGGGGGTTTTCTCTAAGCGGCGAATTGGGGTTGCGGACGCCAGCTGCTGCGCACACAGCGGTTTGCTGCAGTGCACATAGATAGACTAAATAAAGTGGCCTCGCGGGCAAAGCTGAACGGCGGCGGGGATCATCGAAGCCGTGTAATTGTGTCTCCGGGTCTCCTTTGATGGTGTACAAGGTACACCACCTTGTGCACGCGAGTGCACCACGGCTCCACTACGACACCGGGCTCGACAAGCCGTTGACATCTAACAAAAAAAAAAATTTCTGGGCTGACTCTCAGCCAATATTTAACGTCCATGGGACTGCTTTTCGCATTGCTTCATAGACGGACGACCCCCATAAGTACAAATGTGGGGCAACGGTGGGGCTCGAACCCGCACACCTCGGATGTGTCTCCTCCGGTCGCGAGGCGCAGACGAATGCACCACGCCACCCACCGGACTCGACAAGCTGCTGACACCTGCGAAGCGTGAGCCAGTCGTAGTGTTCGGTAGTGGTACGTATCTAGATGGATAGCTGGCTCGCGGCATAGCGTAGCCAGGCGACCGATAACACGCGGCAGTGCCGAACTCGATTACGCTGGAAAGAAAGGACGACGTGGAGACTTGCTGCCGGTGGCATGTTACGTGAGCAGGTGGAAAATGTGCTATATCCGACAACTACGACGAAAGCCGAAGGGGTGCACATGCTAAGCAAAACCAGCCGAGTCGTATCAGTTAGACTGATGGTCACACAGATATTAGATAGATTTGTGCGAGTTATGAGTTGGCTGTAGACGAATACGGCAACTGAAATGCCGATAATAACCCTCCTCTCGTGTATCTACCATTGCAGCACCTGCCCCGTCTACGCATACAGTGCGCGGACATGATGTTGTGATAGCCATAAAGTTATGGAGCATGACTCGTCAATTCTCAGCAGCCTCGTAGCTCTATGAAAGGCGATGTTTTTAGTTGGTCGTCAAAAAATCAACCATCTTCACTCCGAAGATTAAGAATTGTTTAATACGTTACAATCGAATTGCTGTCACTATGCGCATCCAGCTAAGCTAAATCCAGGCAGGTGAATATGCTGCAAAGCAACTGCAGCCCTATTTTAAATTCGAAGGTTTTATATGTGTATCTACATTTATTAGTAAGGTAATCGCAATGTCTATCTTTGGAATAACAACTCCGACAGAATCTCCACTTTCGACAGGTATATAATATAACAGGTATCGAACAACTGCATATTATTATCATCCTCAAAGTGAAGAAAGTCAGTTCTGATTGATAAAAAAAATTCAAATGATTAAAACCACGAACAGCGTTTAGAAATGAACACAGGCCTTGAATTTGAATTGAAACACTAAACCTAGAAAACCAAACGTTGTCTGGTAGTGATGGTCTGTCACATATAATTTATTTACAATAATGATAATAATAATAATATGAATGTCGTCAGCTCTGCCTGCAACTCAAGAGAGAGCGCAGCAATCGGCTCTTGTAAGGGCCAGGCAGGTAGACGAATGAGTCGCTTCGTACGTGCTGGAGAGTGCACAGTGGACAGATGCACTTCGTATACGATGCCAAAAAATGCATTACCCTAAGACCACATGAAAAAATTGCAGCAAGAGCAGTAAAAGCGGCGGTAGCAGCAGCAAAAATAACGAAAGAGAGATTCTTTAAATATTATAATCTTATAATTTAATAATATTATATAATATCATATTTTAATGTTTTTTTTTTTAATAATACGCGTCTGCGCGTATTTAGTATTGCAGGGCATATCGCCAAGGCGCAGAAGACTCACTCATTGCACGCTCATTGGATTCTTAGTCCCCGACAACAACAACAAATGCAGCCACTTGCTTGCAACTAAACAAGACTCGGTCGTGATGCAGCGCGCACTGAAAGGCGCTTTGGCGTTATCTATCTGCTTATCGTAGTATGTGGTGAAAGAGGCATTGTTAAACTCTTCGACAACTCTCGACAACAGTGGCTTTGTTACTGCTCGGGGCTTATTTAATCAGGCCATTGTTGGACTCGACAGTAACATAGACGAACAACGACTAGAAGACAACAACAACAACAACACCAAGACAGCCGAAAACAACAGCATCATCAACAACAACAACACCGACAAAACAGCAACAACAACAACACCGAAAACAACAGATCCAACAACAACAGCAACAAGATATGCAATAATGACTACAACGATCATGGGGATGGTTTGATTTGGGATTAATGGCCTACACAAGACACACCAAAAAGAGCACATTCTCTCGTAGTAGCATGTCGAAATCATAAACGCACCATATAATAGGATAACTAGAAATGGTGTAGAAAGCGCTTAAGCACGTTCTAATACCTCAGACCAAGAACATTCATCATTTTGAATGCGGTGGACTGTTGAAGCATTTTGAAACGCCTAATTATAATTTGCTGTATTCCATGAGGGAACATGAAAATAAAGACACACGGGTCAGCTTAAACACGCAAAGTTGCCACTCGAATTGCTGTCTAATCGCGTAATTGATTCAGTGCATATTTTACAATACATAGCAAAATATTAGCCATTATCAGAAATCGTATCGTTAATGGGAACTACAGAACGCAAACACATACGTAACTTAAAGAATGAACAAAGAAAAAATAACTTCTATCAAACTTTCAAAACGCAGAAACCCGGTCTAAACCAAATCGCTAAGCGTTTCCCGTCTAAGGGCCGGTTCAAAGACTGGGATTTTAGTTATCAATAATCATGGGCGGTTTGTCCTGACAGCAACGTCCTCTGTTTGGTTCGGACATACTGCCGATGACTTCTATGTTTCGCATGAGCTAACTTGTTATTGAGACTCCAGGCAGCCAGAGAAGATTCTGCTACCGATTGGGCCACTGCGGCTACTTCTTGGAGAAGATAGTAATTAAGAGTTAGTGCAGCTATAGGCTCTCTCCGTCTCCGCCCTCTCCCTCTCGCCATCTGTTCCCCTCATGCCATCTCCAGGTTAGCTTCAGCGGTAACTCATTCACCCTTTGGAGGGTAGCAATTAAAAACGTTTCACAAGCACAACCTCATGCCAGATATCCTTGCACACCTTGTGCATACTATGCATATATAAATACGCACACATTTAAATTCATCTCATTGTAAAAAGATACATACGTACGTAACCTATGTTGCCTAGTGGCCTTTCATATAGGTAAGCAGCTGTGAGCCATGTGCTACAAACAAGGATAACTTAAAATTAATGCACAGATCCCAGCAGACGCTCTCTTAATGTATTTAAATGCGGCAAAGCGGCTAAAATAAACCAGCAACCAATTTCCTCGCAAAACTTTCGCGGGACCGTTGCACGTTGGCATGCATTGCTCACTTCGTTGTAGAAAAAGTTCGTGGCCGTACAGAAAACCGTGCTTGGCGTAACGTAAATTAACATGTCGATGTTGCCAATTTCGGTTCTTCCCACCACCTGATCCCCCCCCCCCTAGTCTCCGTGTAGCAAACGTCGACTTTCATTTCGGAAAGTTTAAACTTCCACTTTTTTCAATAGACTTGTCGAACACAGCAGTTCGTACATTTGTTTCGAGGGCTCGATATAAACACAGCGCGATCGTCCCGAGAAGCTAGTCTAGTAGGTTTCAGGCCATATGCACCGATCTAGTTCCACTGGTCGCGCCATAAAGAACGCCTACATGCGGTTCAGTTCTTTTTTGAGGTGCTCTTTGGTCGGGTTCCTTCATACAAAAACCGCCATTTAATTTATTTGCACATATTGCCCGTACCTATAACAGCATGCATTAAATAAGATAAAGCCACCACAGTGGACAAAGCTCTACATGGATTGCTACCATTTGTAGCGCCATATACTCGTATGTGCACACCTATCCGGGACACTAGACGTCACCATTGCTAACGCATAACGATTCGCTTAATTGACCTAATTATGTGGGCACAAGTGCTTGAATTACAATTGCATTATGTCAATGCACCGTATTTACTAATACAATTACTACCAGATTTATAGTACCCGTCCGGCTGGCAGATGATGGATGGTATAACCCGTGTACGGAGGGGAAAATCTCGTTATCACATTTCGATTTGGCCTTTGGCTTGCCTTGACACGGCAGTTGGCATAGCGGGTATTACGAAAAAAAGTTATTTGCCTTTGTCATGTTTGCTCCTATTCGTTTATCACTTCTTAGTACGCGTTAGCTTCGTGCAAGTTAAAGGTTATTTAAAGGTCCTCTATAAACTGCGGAATGTCTTTCATCGAATACAGGAGAAGGTTTTGTGTCGTTGCATGAAACGTGGGACTTTAACATTACATTTAGCGTGCCCAATGCACTGATAGACATCGTTGAAGCGCGTTTCCAATTTCGTTAGCTGCAAAGGTTACAGCCACCTGCGTGGCGCCATTCTCCAAAAGTGTTTAGCTCACCATCTGATGTATATATATATATTATATATATATATATATATATATATATATATATATATATATACACCATCTGCTGTATATATATATATTTATATTTATATATATATATATATACATATACATATACATATATGTGCGTCATATGGGCTAATTATATGCTTTGCTGTGCATTGCGCCGAAGATGGTGATGCCCCGCCATCTTCATCAACTAGATGGCACGCTTCGATAGCCACTGCAGGATCAACAAGGATCCTGATTTACCTTTTAGGTCACACTTACAGCTTAAGTCTCAGTATGTAAGAAGTTTCCAAAACAATTATTTGCTCTTATAGCAGAATTTCATCGTCCAATCGGTCGCTTTCGAAATACTGGGGCCAATGGGAGAAATTACAAAGGGTTTCCTTGCGGAGTTGGAATCCAGAGTCGCGGTGGCAACCGGCCATAGGAGGGCATGGCAGTTTTTACGGCAAAGGATATCGGTTGAGATACAGCGCGGCAACGCAGCGTCGATTATAGGTTCATTGACAACAGGCAAGGGACTCACTTTTTTGCCGTAGCCAATGCGGCGTCAGAATTTCACATGTAACCAAATAATAATAATAAAAATAAAACTTTTACATAATGATATTATTTGCTCTATTATTTCGGATCTTGGTGTTTATATATATATATATATATACATTATGTAAAATAAAATAATTTACAGTTCTACCATAGATACGTGTCTGATGCGGGAAATGACACGTCGACTGGACGGACTTCCCTAGCCATTAGCTGAATACGTTCAGTACGTCCTACCTGGTGGTACGAAAGTTCATGCTCGTATTCTTACTGGGCTCGCTAAAAAAATCGATTTTACCAAATACATTCCTCTGCATTTATATATTAAACACATCTTTTAAATTTTTTTGGCTCACCCTCAGCCAGGCTTTAACGTCCACGAAATTGCTTTTCGCATTGCTTGATAGGCGGACCCCTATAAAAACAAATGTGCAAATGTAACTGGAACCCGTGCACCTATCTAGTGTCTGCTCCGGTCGCGAGGCGCAGGCGAATGTACCAAGCCACCACGCTTGACTATTAAACACAATTAGAGCAAGCACATCTGATACGATATTAGAGTGAGCCGATTAGATCGGACATCGAATCGAATTGTCAGGAACGGTCCGGTAGCTGCTCCTTTTTCGAGCACTTTCGAGCTTCGAAGCTCACCTTCACACTTTTCAGTGAATTAACTCTGCGCACGTTGGACACAAAGACAACATTTAAGCATCTTCTCGTTTTCAACTCAAATAGGTAAACAAGTATTTAACTTGTAAGGTAATTCAGATTTGTTAGACGCCTCTAAATGCATCGGTGGGGTGGCTGAGGTGAAAAGAAGGCTCCTGGCCTCGGTGGCCGAATCAACGGCGCTATACGCAGCCCCAGTCTGGGGGGGACATGGCAATGCGGACGGCGAAAAATAGGGGGGCACTAAGGTCGACCCAACGAACGCTGGCAATCAGGGTAAGCCGGGCGTATCGAACAGTCTCGACCGAAGCTCTCCTGGTCCTAGCCAAAATGCTGCCATGGGACCTCCTAGTGGCTGAACGAAGTAAAATGTATCTAGACGAAGGTCTGGATCTCACCAGGGCCAGGAGTGCCACCATATCGGCCTGGCATGAGGAATGGGCGCAGGTAAGACCCGGTGTGACCACAGGGAGCTGGACCAAGAGTCTGATACCGGACCTCAGGGTATGGTATGACCGCCGACACGGGGAGCTTTCCTACTGGACGACTCAGGTTCTGACCGGACACGGCCAGTTCCAGAGCTACCTGTCAAGGATCAAGAAGGCCATCAGCGATATCTGCGTACTGTGCGACTCTGGAGAAACGGACAACGTAGAGCATACTGTTCTGCGGTGTGATGCTCTCAGGGAAGCACGGGACGCAGCACCAACCGCTGTGAGGGGCCGACCCATCAAGGAGGTGGTCTCCCATATGATGACTTCGGCGGAGGCATGGAGGGAGGCGACGAACTTGTTCGACGCTGTTTTGACACTCAAGACAGCCAAGGAAACGGCCAGGCGGGAGAGGTTTGAGCGGGTCTCTCGGGAGAGTGGTCGAGACGAGGAGCCGAGGGAGGGGGGAGGGGGTGGGGAGCAGCCAGGCCCTCATGGTCTCGACGCACCCTCACAGGACGGATTACAAAATGGCATCCCCCTATCCAACCGCAGGTAGACATGCGGGATGATAGTCAGGGATAGAGCTGATTGAAGGAGAACGGCAGGGACGCCTCTCCCACGGTTTCGATGTAATGCCAAAGTAATACCGAGCCTGGGGGGGTGGGGAGGAATCCGGGTTTAGTGGGTTTGCGAGTCTCACACTAGTCACGCAGGCTGCTAGTGGCGCATGTGCATCATCATTACCGAAACCTCCCAGAACAAAAAAAAAAAAAAAAAAAAATGCATACGGAATAATCGTCGAATATAGAAGCCGTTAATGGAAGCTACAACTGGTGTCTCACTGTTGTACAGTAACAATATTATAATAAGCCGATCGAATTCTCTTTGAGCCTGATGCTCCAAAGAGAATTGGGCCGTTTATGGCCAATCATTATGTCACGGGCGCCCAAAAAGCTGGTCAGCTTGTCTATCGACAAGTTGACTGCCACTGTCCTGTCTGAAGCTCTCATTTTTTTCCCTCTTTCGATACGTCGCTCTTCTGCGTGGTAGTTCGCTTACCCATTCGCTCCATGGCACGCCGAGTGGGCATTCAACTTCTCTCGCTGCAGCACCCCAAAACGACGCCATGCGGAAAGCGTATTGCAGTCTTCGCAATAATTATAGACAACTTCGAGATGTCACAAAAAAGGCTTGCCTTTATAGGAAGGAAAGAAATGCGCGAGTAATAACAGCTCGCGAAACATTAAGCGTGACCTTAAAGTAGTTAGAAACTTCACGAGCTGTCATGTACCTGTGGAAGAGCTAGGCAGTAGGTTTGAGAGAAGGTCTCTCGGCAGCTTGTCAATCTCTCTCATCATTCCCAATGCTTCCGCTACTGTCAGTCACTGAGTGAAAGAGCTTGCGCGATGACTGGCGACCTACATGACTCACGCGGGGCTCCAACTCGCAATCGTCCGACATTAGAATAGAAAGAGCGTTTGCTCTAGACATCATTGGGAACAAACATCATAGGACCACTCCGGAGAACACTCTTCGTCTCATGCCACTGTGGATCGCTTTAGTTAACAAATGTCTCGGAAATAATGCCATCCCGGTTGTCTCGACCGAGTGCATTATCAAGGTGATCTTAGAGGGGAAGGGCGATTCTCTGAATCCGTCATTCTACAGAGAAATAGCTAAGCTCCGCGTGTACAAATTGTTGTTCGCTCGCGTATGGGACTCCTGGCAGCAGTTATCTGAGCCAATCCAATCGCTCTCGATTACGGGGTGTGCGAGCACAACCCCTTTGAGCAAACTATTGGATACCTTAAGGTAGACAAAGTTAGTCCTTTGTCTCCTCCGTTCCCCTGAGCGGTCTCCTAGAACAAATAAAAGGTATTTACAACACCCTCCGCGTTGGATAGCTGTTACTACGACTCCAATTTGAAAATGGAAACTAAAATGTTTCCATTTTCAATTTGGCCTCGTAGGCGCGTTAGTCACCCATTGCGTGAATGTGCCCACATTAGGTAAAACACACCTACTTCAAACGGCTGCATACTGGTATATAACTGGCTTTGCCACATTTGGGGCGTTGCTATCTTTTATGCTTGCGTTAGGTCATACACGTTAGGTGGTAAATGAATGTACGTTTAAACGCACATACGAGGGTACCGCTCTCACCACCTGCGCCGCCCTGGGGTTTATTCGGGGGAGCATTCCTGGCCGGCTGGTTGTTCGATTATCTCGCTTTCCGGCCTGTTCGTTATTCAACAGGCGCACGCAGCCTCTTGTATCACCTGCTTTATGCTCAGTCCGTTTGCCTCCTAAGCTGTAGTGAGCGGGAGAAGCGAAACCTGCTTCGTACAAAACAAAGGGTGTTTTGAAACATAACTGCGGCTGTCCTAAAGACTCATATAGTTTCGAATGCGACACTGGCAGATGACACAGACTAACAACTGCAGGCTGTCTTCATTCAACCTCTTCGACGGATGCTGGTGCATCACAGGTAGAGCCGTCCTTTGCTGATGTTATCGAAGAAGATGTTTGAAAACACCGAAGAAGATGTTTCTGTGCACTGTGATGTTACTAAGACGTGAGTGCTACTAAGACCAAGACAAATGTTGAATAAATTAATGGCTCTCTCAGAGTTATTAGTTAACAAATTTTTTTTCGGACGCCAGTTGGACTCAACGTCAGGGCAATTATGTTATTAATAGAAACGCTAAGAAGATAATGGAACGGTTGGAAGAGCACATGGGTGTCATCCGGGTTTTTATATTCAGAAACCAAAAAGCCAAGAGCAAGACGTTTTTTGTTTCTAAAACGGCGTCACTACCTACGGACACAATACCCCCCGAATATCGTGATACTGCGATCTATGCCCAGTTCGTGCATGTGAAGTTGAAAAGAGAAAAGTGCTAATGGATACCGGCTATGCAGGTAAGGTAATCAGGGAGCTTTCGCAATGCCACAACTCTGACAGTCGTTGACTTCGTCCGACTAAGTCCAACTTTTCCTCTGACGTTTAGGAAGCCCCTTCGCCTCCGCTTGTCATCCCCACCGCACCAACGTACTTCGCTTCTGTAGTTCGCTTTTTAGTCGAACTGATGGAGACGCTCTGAAGCATAACAAGTCGCAATTTAACAAGCATTGTACGGATGGCTGCGCCGGACGCTCACACGTAAGTACACGCATTTCTAAGTGCAGTGCCAGTCCAATGATATCCGCCTTCGGTCATACTCTACGAGTGCTCGTCGACTCGAGTGCGTTAGCAGTGACTCACTCAGAGTGAAGAGCTTTAATGAAGGCTTAGATGAAGCGAATTTTGTTGTCGTTTCTTTTGTGTTGTCTGAACGACGACCAAAAACGGCAGCGACAGCAGTGGGAAAATATTGAATGAAAGATTGATTGAACGGTTTATTAATATTATGTTTAATATACCTTTAATACTGTTGCTATAATTGATATATGCTTATTTATTATTGTATATGTGTAATTTACATACATGCTATACATTTGTTTAGTTTATAAAAGCGTACAATGAGTCCGACATAAAAGACGCGCGATTCAGTATAATTATAGACTTAAATCGACGTGGATATACAATATATATATATATATATACACTTAGGGTGTTCAATAAGTAATCATAGTTTCCACGAGGTGACTCCACTGTGATCTCTGTAGTATAGGACGGGGAAGTACCACTCTTTATACTATTAGATATTCAGGTTCCGACAAAACAACGTTAAAATTGCGTGTGGCGTACATTTGAATAAGGTCCGCATGTCCGCATTTTTGTAGGCGTGGACATTTGAATTAAGCATGTCAGCATTTGTCGTAAAACATATAGAAGATACACGAAAATGCTTTGTCAATGGTTAGGCATTCACACACAGATGCTTCGCGTCGATTCGTGATCTTGGTCGAGACCTAAATCTACCACTTTACACCTTTTGAGTCAAAGTAGCACTCAAATCAGTGCACTGCGCCTGGCGAATGTTCGTCGAAGAAGACGAATACTGTCTTTTCAGACGGAAAGATAATTGCCACTATATTTGGGTTTTCCAAAAAAGTATCTTCATTGTATACTACTGATAATTTCACACTTCTAAACCACACGAAGAGCTGTAAATAAAACGGCCGAGACAGGCGTGTAAGCAAGCACGTTTACCATGGCAACGCTCCGGCTCACAGCTCCACAGTCGCAGTGGTAATGAGAACTAGGGTTCGAGTTGTTGAATTAAGGTCTGGTAGTGCTACGCCATCCATCCTATTCTCTATTGATTTGGTTCCCTTTGAATTTTGCCTATTCCTAAACCTCACCATCTGCCTTAGGATAAAGAAATTGTTGTCCGGAGAAGAGGTATCGCTGCTGTAGATGCGTATTTTAAAGGTATGAAACCTTTTTACTGTACAGAAGGTTTGAACATCTACTGTTTGTGCAGAGCTCTACGGAGACCACGTCGATAAATAAATTTAGAATGCCGGAATTTGATGATTTTATTTATTATTTGATAATATTATCACTATGCTATATATATGCCACGGATAGATGAACGTGCCAGGCAATTATCTACTGTCAACTACGCGGATCTTACAAAAGGCCATGAAGGTTTCTCGTACACGCGTCTCAACGGTAAGGTAAGTCTGGGATTTTCACTTACGTAGATGTCTAAGCAGTGGTCGTAGTAGCCTTTTCAAGTGTGCTTGCAATGCATACTAGGCAAAACACTGGTATGGCACTACTTTAGGTTAGTGGTCCTGTATATTTTGATGCAAGGCAACACTTTAAATTTCACTGAAAGAGATTACGCAATGCCAAAAAATGTTGTGAGTGCCGCAAGCCTATACGACAAAACCGCCCGACGCAGCTTGACAAAGTCACGATAATTGCGGGCAGCGACCTTTGTACTATGCTGCATCTCTGCGCGGGGATATCTATCTAGGCCAACGCAGTCCCATACTGCGCAACTTGCAATGTTTGCAAAGGAACCATCTGTGACAACCGTGGCAAGCTCGTACAGATACGCCAATGCTATATATATATATATATATATATATATATATATATAATGACTGCGATAACCGATATACACCGTTCGTTGGTACCTGTAGGGAAGCTTGAAGCACACGAGCGCAGAGCGGATCGACCTCATCTTGAATGAGGAGACCCTTTCTCACGCACTATAGCTCACTATGATCAAATCCCAGACAAGACGGCTTGAACGGTCTTGAGCAACTATAGACTTGTAGCAGTCGTCGGCAAAAGTCGATACAGTTCAAAGCAGCTTCCTGTACGTATGGTACGGAGTTGCAAACTCTAAGGCGGCAAGTTGATGACCTTTCAGCGAGACACGAACTTGAGCCTAGAGCAACCACAACCACAGCAGCAGCAGCAGGAGAAGTGGCGCAGCAGCGGACCAGTCTGATCCGGGTGAGTAGTCGAAACGACGCAAACGCACGGCAATGTACATACATATATGCAAGCCAACACGCCTCTGAAACCACGATGCAGGTTTGAAACGCACGGCGTGTGCAAGCAGCGGAAGAACGTGCTGGCATTGTGTGTGTGTTGTTAACTATTTATATTATTGGCTATATAGATTGTATTTGTAATAAAAAAAAAAGTTGTATACTTAAATATTATTATTATTATTATTATTATTATTATTTTTATTTATTTAATGTGATCAATCATTCACTGTCGGACCATGACATTTGGGTCCCTGCGAACGTGTGCACCATTACGGGGGGTCCAGTGAAGGGACCAGCCATTTCTGGAGGGTTCCACGAACCGAGGCCGCATTGCCCCGTTGCACATCCAGCGACAGACGCTGTCTATTATTATTATTATTATTATTATTATTATTATTATTATTATTATTATTATTATTAAATAGTAAATATGCAAATTAAATAACACCTATAAAATATACAATAACATTATAATATTACAGGGCGCAAATAAAGGTTACATACTTAAACTCAGTACGCGACAACAGAGTATCACAACGTCAGCGTCAAGAGACGCTCAGCGTCCGCCGTCTCAAGCTAACACACACACTGCGAGATAGATATTCGTGAATGCGTCAGTTGAGTAGTCGATAGTCATACGACAGTCGATGTCAAAACTAACACGCCTACAAAAATGAATCAATTATAACACTTTCGATACACAAATAGCCCAAACTCACCTTAGATCTTTGCTATTGATCTTTTAGTATGACCAACGGGAGCAGTTTAAACGGGGTTGAAAAGAAAAGCGGTTTCGACTGTACAAGATCGCAGTTCAAGCTGCTACCGCATATGTATATCGAGTATACATTGTGCATCAGACACTGTGCAGCCGGGGAGCTAAGCAACTGAAACCTATAATTGACCAAAAAAATCAAAAAGTATCAATGGTTCATAGCTATTTTGTGTGACCAGCGCAATATAGAGGAGGCAATATAGACGTCAATCAACGGCCCCCTTGCTTTCCCAAACAGCCTACCTCGGATAAGCAATTAAATACATTGCTGCGGAAAGACCTAGATAGGAAGTGGCAATCTTGTTCTAGTTGGTAAAGAGAACCCTTACACGCCCGGTACTGGCGATACCTAGAAGATATACAAGAGAATACATTATACTTTAACACAAAAGTATATATATATATATATATATATATATATAGAATGGATCAAACGTAATAGACCATGTGATAAGTACCGCCAATCAGTCCAGTAAATGTGTCAAGCACGTACAATCAACAAGTTCAGAATACTGCAGGTACATGATAGGTGCATTCCATAATGATAATTCGAGGCCATGTTTGATTCACCCCATTGTCCGTAGCACCTACGGCCAACCGAAGATTAAATACTCATCAGCTAAAGCAAACCTTGCAACGAATGCCGTCAGTAGAAGACGTACATCATTAATTTGAAAGAGCAATAAGCTGGGCTCTGCAAATATATGATGCAACGCAGAAAGATACCCCTGCAAATCGCCCCCCCGTGGTTTGATAAAAATGTAGACATGTAAAAAACGCTCATTCGCAGTTTAAACTACAATCAACATAGACATGACATAGTAACCCTTAAACATACTAGAACAAAATTCAAGAGAGGGAAAAAAATACGAATATAAAATGAGCAGCCGACATGCTTTTCACATTGGAGGAAATTTGTTAAGCATGGATGCCGAGAGGAACGTAGGCAAAACAAAATCACCGGGACCAGATATGGTTGTATGTGATCATATTGAATGTATCATAGCAGATTTAGAACGACTTTTTACTGGACTCGTAGAGGGCTTGTTTAGATCAGGGGGATCTTCTGATTGGTTGAAGTCGGTGCAGAGATCGCTGTGTATGATCGTCAACGTAGCGGTGATGGAACCTGGTTGCACGACTAACGCATCGTTCGAAACGGTGCGGCATGGTCATATGTCTGTGGTCGACATTGTCCAGCTGCTACATCGCTACATCTACTAGCGAAAGGCCATAAACGTCCAGAAACGAGAGTGCCATTACGATGGGTGCTATCGACGATTTGAGTTGCAAACAGGCTCTACAATAGTTGCGAACCTGTTCTTTCTATCGAATAAAATGTAATTTTCGGCTCCTTAAATCAACCGAAACAGTCATAAGACAAGTTATACAGTACATCCAACACGATTTTAGTAACAACCACCTTTGCATTACTCGAAGATTGTAGACCCGCATACCCGCTATCGACTGTTAAACACTCTGCAAAACAATTTTAAATTACGCAGTATGATGTTGAAGGGACTTCGACGACAAAGGCTGGTGCGTAATTACGTTTTATTTTTTTTAAAAACGGGCACACTGGTGCCAATCAATCAACTAAGTCACTTAAACAAACTGCTGCCTGCAAGAACTGCATGGTCTGTTTATAACAAACCCGCCATTCGTACAACAAACAAATGTTCAACGCTTTCGGCAAGGAGGACGGTATGCAAAAGATAACAGGACTACTTTTTTTTTTTCTGGGAGGTTTCGGGAATGCATGATACACATGCGCCACTAGCAGCCTGCGTGAGTAGTGTGAGACTCGCAAACCCACTAAACCCGGATTCCTCCCCACTCCCCCCCCCCCCAGGCTCGGTATTACTTTGGCATTACATTGAAGCTGTTATCTAACAGGACTACTGCTAAGTTCGTTAAGAACGAGGGTCTGAACTTAGCAGACCACTTCACCTATTTGCGTGTAACGCTAACTACCAGAGTGCCAGACAGCAAAAAACACCGCTACAGCAAAGGCTTTGGTAGGCTAATCCATTGCGAAATAAGTCGATACAAAAACGGCAACGAGAGACCTTTAAGTACATATTGAGCCAATAATAGCGTATCGTCTGAGCACACTTACTAGTATATACTAGTGTGCCTAAAGCTGCAAAACCTAAAGCAGATCAGCAATGTAAAACGTTGCATTTTGTCAGACGGACGCTTTTTTTCAACGCTACCACGGTATGCGCCAGCCCTCTTGGCATTCCAACTGCCCAGCCAGCAACGAACATTTACAGAAAACCTAACACGCGATTTCGTGCTATATACTGTCTCCAAAATTTTCGAGAAGACGTTATGCGAGACAGCATGCAGAATATTGCGAGTATATAGTCGCAATCAAAATTTGACGAAGCCTTTTCTTCAGTCAAGCATGCATTTCCGTGGACTATTGGAAAAAGTCCCCAAGCAGGCACTGCCGCTGCTGCTAATCGAATGTAAACGACCCAACCCAGAAGCGCAACGACTTGGAACAAACTGAATAGGAGATTTCCCATGCTGCAGCAGAACTGTACCTACCTGTAAGGCGTTACAGAGTAGACTATCTCCTTGTTAGCGTAGTCGAGCCGAGTTAAGTGAAAACACCGATTCGCTGTGCAAGCATACGGGCGGGTGCATAGCAAGTGGGGTGGCTAATGTTGTTGAGCTTGGTGGCGTGGTGCATTCGCGTGCGCCTCGCGACTGGGGAAGACACATAGGTGCATGAGTTCGAGCCCCACCGTACTGCACACTTGTATTTGTGGCGTCCGTCTTACGAAGCAGTGCGAAAACACCCCCCGTGGACGTTAAATGTTGGCTGAGGGTCAGCCCGAACAAGTTTAGGTTGACTAATATCGAGTTGTGAATGTTTAAATATCCACGTAGACGCAAACAGCGTTTACTACTCGACGACTTGCAATCATAGGTGCGCTTTGAGGTTTTATATCGATGAGAGACATTACATCGATCTTAATATTTAGGAAATATTACGTGTAAAACAGTGTTCTGTCATTGTTAGCCACTTAATGTATACAACATGTCAAACTCATCCATTCAGACCTTACCAACTCCTCCATGCACTTGCGATTGGCACAAAATATAGCGCTTTACGAACTTAAAGTTTGCAATTTGGTTACAGCACATGGCGGCGACTGATATAGTGTATTTAAAAATATTCAATTTATAATATTTAATATTGTGTGAATAAGTATAGGCAAGAAGCGTATTTAATTTGGCATACACAGAGTTATATGCCGTCGGCTAGCTGAATGTAACGTAATACCGCGCCTAAACATAAGTCTGCGTGGCAAATTCTAGCAAAATGGGAAGAAAAAATCTAGCATTTTACGCATTTAAAGTTTGCAATTTGGTTACGGCACATTGAGACGACCGATTCATGCTGTTGCACTGAAACGTATTTAATATTACATTTATACTATTTTTTCAAATACTATTTTATAATATCATATCTAATGCTGTGTATATAATTGTACACACATTTCAAGATTAAAATAGAACCAATAGCAACATTTGGTGTATCACTTATATGGGAGAAATTAGGAGAGGCAGATTTTCAGTTACTAGATAGAGTTCGATTTTTCTTCATGAAGCGGGTTTTGGGGTTAGCTAACTCTTGTAGGAATAGAATAGTTCATATATTAGAAGGGGGGGCTCTAATGACACAAGAATTACAAGTAAAATGGGGTTTACCTAAGACGACGGCCTTCGTGGCCTACACTACGAAGTGGGGGGAAAAATTAAAGGAGATAGACATAGGAATATACACGACGATAGCGATGAGGAGTACAACCTGGCGAGCAGCCGGATATAAGAATAGGCATCTAACTACGGCATTTGCAGCCCACGGGTTCCATCACGTGTTATGCAGCACACAAGAATTCCACAATCCTCAGGAGTGTTGTAAGTGCGCAAGATGCTTAGGCCATTGTGATAGATACCACGCCGCAGCATGTCCAGCAGTGCAATCAATAGCTGAACTCGCAAGATGAGGGAAGATCCGGTGACGCAGAAAAACCACTGATTCAGACTGATGTATTTACTTAAAATTTACCCAACCTGGGTGTTAATAAACCATAATAATATAATTGTACATAAAGGACGTAATTCGGCATACACACAGTTAGTTATGTCCTAGCTGTCGGCTAGATCTAGTTGGAACGAAACGATAAACGCCTAAATATTAGTCTGTGTGGCAGTTTGAACGTTTTCAGTTCTCAAGCGCCTGTCGTTGCGAAGAAGACAATCGTGTCTTATTTTGGTCGTTTTGGGCGATGTGCAGACGCACTCGGCGAAACAAATCCCGATTTTACGACATCGACAGCAGCAGCGGGAGCAGGAGCAGCAGCAAACTCCACCCCTCGCTGCTAAGGCTCCCTTGAAGGACGCCCCATGAGAGAAGGCTCGAGCGGTCTATGGAGAATGGGTCTACGACATAGGACCTTCTCGAATATCACAACGTATGACCTTAAAATGTCTTCTCTCTCGCGAACCTTGCTGGCGTAGCGCCAGCTTTTACTTCAGACTCTGAGTGGCGTGAGTTTATTAGCGTCGGTCGCGCTGTACAGTGTAAATATCGTCCAACGCCAACGATCAGCTGCGCGAGTGTATATTTTAGACGAGAATCCCTAGGGAAATTTTGCGCGGTGAACAGCGCAGAGTTGTTGCTGCTGCTGATGTACGGAACCAATGATGCGGCCTTATCGGATCAATTATTTTTTAATTTCATAATATATTAAGTTTTATATATATATGTATATATATATATATATATATATTGAGGCGAGCACTGCCGAGTGTGCAATTGTAAATAATTAATAATCAATCACAATATTTTCTATATATATATATATATATATATATATATATATATATATAGTTGCGTTGTCTAATTTCAGACAACTCGTTTGGTTAATACAGCAGTTATGTTTTTATGCATGCATTTACGTGTTGTTGATGAGAAAAAAAAACTATGTAAAAAGCATAAAAAGTTTGTGTAAAAAGCATGGTATAATGTCGATGTTGCAAGATCTACTAAAACTGATAAAGCACGTAATATAAATATGTAATAAAACAAAATACAAATACGTTTTTAAAAGTAGGGTCGGGATGAGCTTCTATGCAACGGTCATAGGCTACGTAATAAATGATAATTTAAGAAAGAACCGCCAAAATAGAAAATAAAAACAACATTTATATTGTCGTTTTTAGCCGTCAGGACACGAAGTTTAGAAGATTTCGGTACGGATTATGAATAGTAAAAACACTTAGAGGACAGGTGGGAATTGTGTTCAAATCGTGGCCATGTTGATGCAATGCAAATAACGTACAAACAGTTATAATAAAGGCTGGAATACTTACATCCTTAAAGTGCCGCACTGCCAAAAACCTGTCACTGAAAGTTTGCCAGGATTTATTTAATAGTTGATTTGTATAGATGTACTCGCTTGCGCCTGTTCAAAACAATATACCTTGTGATAGAGAATCTGTACACTAACCAGACATTCGCAATTGAATCAAAGTGCGACAACTGCAGAACTTCCACTGAGAATCTTGGACGTAAATCGCCCCGAAAACGCTCAATTGTATTTGGTCCCGCTGAAAGAAGCGATATTTTTCTTTCCAGGCAAGTCCTTGCGGCCTTTACGGCCTTAGCTGTATCGGAAAGGTGCTTCAATAAATTTACGCTGCCACATTATCCGAGACAGCGAATTGAGTTATAAACGAATGATCACTTTTCAATGCTCCGTTATCCTTCGGGCCTTTTGCGATCCGGTAGATAATCGCCATGCTCACAATCGTGTGCGTGCAAAGCTGTGGTAAAGTAAGAAGGACGACCGGTGAGAATTTTTTTGGCGATTGTTCTCTGCAGATAGTCGCGTTCTTCGAAATATAGCGTTACACAACGCCTACATTTGACCACGAAATGTCTGCGTCGGCTATAAAATATTAGCTTTGAAATGATTCTCTTCGAGATCGACAGCGTACGTATACATAAATAAAGTCTTTGCTTCTCCGACGATCGAAGCACTGAAGCACGGGCCGATCGACAATGCAAACTGCTTCGGAACGGTGTCGAAGTAACTAAGAGCGACTAAGATTGGCAATAAAACAGGCAATTTGCAGACAATACAATCGGAATTCAATGAGACAACGGTTCAGCAAGGCTGAAGGTAATGTCGGAGACGTCTCAACCGTTTGTGGGGAGAGGGGAGTGTTAGCTGCATTAGGAATAGTTGCTCTCCCATTTAATGAACTGCAATAAAAGTACGCCTGTTGCTTTACTGACAACCTGTTCCGCCCCTTTGCTTTATTGAACCCTTGGTGCTTATGTGTGTACAAGAATGTACAAATCTTATCAGTTGTACTCCTTCAGAATTCGAATATCATTCGAATTTCTTATGATAAAAACATTTCTAAGGAAGTTGTTTTTTATTCTAGGCCATTGTCGGTCCACTTCTACGGGCTTGATATCATCGTGAGACACATTTCCAATGAAGCTGCCTGCTCTTAGTGAAAACGTCCAAACTAAACCTGGCTGATTCTAACGGAAAAATCTTACTTTCACATAATGATACACAATGATGAGGTACACGCAGCCTCTATCAGTGACCAAAAATTAAACGGTGCCGTACTAAACACGTTTACTTTAATCTTTTCGCGTGTTTCTCATATATATATATATATATATATATATATATATATATATGCGAGCATTGCCGAGTGTGCAAACGTATTGTACATGATTAATAAATCATCACAATATTTTTATATATATATATATATATATATATATATATACACCCATATCTCACTTGGGAGTAAGCATGGCTAAACTTGCACAGCAATCATGATCCTTTTACTGATTAGTGTTTGAATTGAATCAGGTGTACTCACACATGCTGCCGCACTACAACGGGTATTTTACATAATGTATAATTAAGCTACGATTTAATTTAATGTCTAGCTCTTCTACTGACTGTAATCACATCTCCTCATCTTCTAGTGTCGGTGTACTTGTTTGCTACAATCGCTGTGCGTATGCCAGATAAAGGTATGGAAGGCGTTAAAGATAGCTGAGAGGCTAAACATGTTTGTTGTTCAGTACTGATACGGGTAATGACCGGCCCCCTTGTATAGTGTTTCCGGCCACATTTGTAGTCGCTACGCCTCACGGTGGGTATGAGACAGCTAAGAAGACCATCAGAGAAAGCCACATCTTAGAAACCGGTGTGGTGTTGTTGCAATTGGGATTTTTGCACAAATTTTTGCCAATCCAAATTCAGCATATGCTTTCTATAACTTGACACATTGTGCAGCTACTATATCATCCGGGACAATCGATTAACATGACATTGTTAATCTTCTTCTAGATGCGCTTCTGACATAACGCACTTGCAGCCAATAACATTACTTGGACAGCCTATTTGTATCCAGTACGACCAGTTTGCCCTTTAACAAATGAAGAGCAAATATTATATACTGATAAATCTACATTAACTGTAGCGTAAGTTATATTATTATTTCCAAAAATGTGCTCTTTTCGTATATAGAAATATATATGCATGTAGAAAAAGCTGCTTTCTATTGGGGGAGAAAATGCGGTACATGATCGCATGAATACGTGACTTTGTACAGAAGCGGCCCTTTAAGCTATGGGTATTCTTGGCATTCTAAGCACTAGCCGGTCTTCACAAAACGGTCACCGACTTAGTCCTGACAATTAACCTTTCCAAAACCGTGGCCATGAAGTTCAGAAGAGGGGGAAGGACAGCAGCCGAAGACACGCTACGCCTCAACAGAACGCCACTTAAGTATGTCAACAGCTTCCCATACTTAGGGGTGATTTTCTCTGTCACCGGTACTTGCTTCTCCGCGCACATATCTGAGAGGTGCAGGAAGGCACTGACGGCGACATGGGCGATCAAATCTCCGAACAGACTATCGCTGAAGACGGCACTCAGACTATTCGAACTCAAGATAGCTCCGATCGCGACCTATGGGGTGAGAGTCACCTGGGACCACCTCACGGCAGAAAACCTCGAACAATTAAACCGCGTCAAGGCCTCCTTCCTTAAACGAGCTCTGGGTCTACATCTGACGGCTCGGAACCGCTACGTATATCTCCTCGCGGACACGCCGCTGCTCTCTGAGGACCAGCAACGTCGCTTCAATCTACCCGTGACGAAGGCCTTTCTTGCAAACC
This sequence comes from Dermanyssus gallinae, assembly GCA_003439945.1. NCBI lineage: Eukaryota > Metazoa > Arthropoda > Arachnida > Mesostigmata > Dermanyssidae > Dermanyssus > Dermanyssus gallinae. Next base: position 226,868 of record QVRM01002310.1, read on the forward strand.
GCAAGGATTGGGAGGACAAAGTGGCGGACATTGACGTAGAGTTCCTTAACAATGCAATGATGGGCAATGAGGAATAGTGGGTGGAAAGGAACACATAGGCTAAACAGACATGTTGTGACCCGATTCGCCATTCATGGTTTTCACCACAAGCTCTGTGCGGAGCGGGGTTTCCATGACCCTTGCGATAGTTGTAAATGCTCTAGATGTGGGAGTTTTTGTGATAGATACCACGCGGCTAACTGCCCCCTAGTACAATCGCTGGGAAGCCTGGCAAGCTGACTTGGCTGAAATGTTTTTATTCCTGAAATGACTCTAGTCTTGTGTTGTTATCCTTGTATAAGTACACGGATTTTGTTTGACTAAGTATTTGACTGCTACCTACAAGGTGAATAAATGAAATTGATTGATATTCTTGGCATTCATTGGCATCTCCTCCAATCTAAACTATGGTACCTCAAGATGTTTTCAATGGGAAACTTTACTTTTGTACTACAAAACGTTTGTTCAGGCAGTTAGGCAAGTAATGTTGTCCTAACCTAATAAGTAAGTTGATATATATGTCGTTTCTAATAATGGGCATGATAATTCAGGTGATAATGACATGATTGGCATTCATGCTTCAAACTCCCTAGGAGTCACGAACAACATTTCTGTACTAACATCGGCTAGCCTTAAGTTCTCAGAACATAGTACCGGCTCGTTTACCAGTTCGATAGCCCAATCCGTTCTTTCCAGGATCCCGGTGTCTTACGCAAAGCTTGCTACGTATCTATTATTTACACGGTTAATTTTCGTGTTTAAACAAACCGGTCCGCCCGGGTGGACAATTAATTATGGCGGTGTACAGAGATCACGTGCAGATTGAAGCGAAACGATGTGACATTGATGTGAAATATGTATCGAAGTAATCACATATATTAAACGAAATCGACGGCGGAAAGATCGGGAAGAAAGCAAGGCCAACTAGCCGCTTCGGTATGGATTTTTTAGGGGTAAGGTTCTCTATCTTCAGCCCCCCTACCGACAAGTCTTTGGCTCTTCGACTTCTACTTTCAAGGCTTCCATTACAGACGATGCCTTCGAAGCCTGTGCCCAGAGATACGTGGCCGTCACGTAGTGCGCTCTGCACGAACAGATACAAGCAGTTTCTGGTAACGTTGAGGGTGCTGCCACAGTGCCACAACATCTGTCTCGGTGATGCTGCCGAGCATTACGTCGGTATATGATATACAGACGCATACGAAGGAGCAGCCAGGGGCGGCCTCGCTCGGACCAAAACGAGAGCGATCGGTGAAAGGAAGACGGGTTTTGCTCTCTTTTGAGACTGTGGCCGCGTAGAAGGCGGTCAAAATAACAAAATCAGTTGCCTGAGCACATCTACGCGAGTAGCTAGCCTATCAACATGAATAAGGTAGTCCGCTTTTCTACTCTCTCTCTCTCTCTCTCTCTCTATATATATATATATATATATATATATATATATATATATATATATACCTGAGTGTATGCTCGAGGGACCCCGGTAATGTAGTTGCCTTACCGGCCCGGTTGTAGGCCCCGACTCTACCGCCGGCCTCTAACGATCTCTGTCTAACCTTATTACCAAGTCACGCCAACGAACCGCCGTTGCTCATGGGCAGCAGCGCCGTGTGGTTGCTACTCCACGAACAACGAACGGTACAACGGGAGACCCACAACACAACGTCGACGCGAACGGGGCCAACTTTCGAACCTGCCCGCCACTGTGGCGGTAATAGCACGTCGCCGGCGGCTTTAGCCGAGCCCGACAACGAGGGGTCCGACTGGCTGTGCGTGGATGCTGTCTTAGTGCAGTCGGTGGGTCTGCACCTCGGATGAGTCTGCAGTCTTCCGATCAGTTCCCATTAGCGCACGTTTGGACTAAACGCTGCTCTAACGCCATTTGACTTTATGGTTTGGACAGATCACGCAATCGTCTGTCGTTCAGAGGTTATCTCGTTTTTGCAGGCCTAAAGGTAAAGTTAAGGATTTTGGTGTTGTTGTTGTTGCTGTTGTTGTTGCTGCTTTCGGTGTTGTTGGATTCTCGTTTTCCATTCTGGACTATCGGCGCGCCACCTTAGCTAGAACGCCTGGTCGCAGCACACGCGTATTCGTGTGTGATGTACATGAAGCGACCTATAGATAATTCGTCAATGTACGATTGCATTAACATATTGACAATTGGCCGCTTAGACTAGAGTCACCGTCAGGGAAAAGCGTTCGAGGATCGTCTATTTGGAGAATTATCTCATGCAAAAGAAAGAGGATTGCTTCTTGTAGAAAAACACGGCTTTACTCGGCCGTCGCACGGATCGACTTTGCATAGGCGGGCGGGCTATACTCTAACATACTCTTAGCCTTTTCAAGCTAGTAACGAAATACGCTAGGACATCAACGTTTATGCAGTTTTATCATATTGTACGCCGCTGTAAGATCTCGCTCTATTGGCACGCGAAGGCAAGCATTAGCTAGAACTGCACTATCTATAGTAACTCGCATTGTATACACAACCGACTACTAATACAATGTTTATCTTCTATGTATATCCAGCGCACTTAAGTGCGCTCTGGTAGTAGCTACACCTTTTCAAGGGAAGCTTTATAGCATAATGCTATGCAACGAGTGGAGCAACGGGTTTAGCATTGACAGATAAAAACAGGTAGCAGTTTTTAGGAAATACACAGCTCACCTCAAAACGTTTGCATCAACATTTTAATGGGACGGAAATTGCATAAGGTATGCGGTAAAAATAAATTAATGGTATATCTCGAAACAGTAATGGTGTTCACGACTTTGCGGCTAAAAGCAAATGGTCTTTCTGAACGCTATATATATATATATATATATATATATATATATGCATGAAAATCGGCCCTCCGTTTAATCAAGACAACACTTTAAGAAGTTTTCTCGCACTGGACCGTTTGTTCAGTAAGGCTCAGCTAGACTCCTTGCCCTACTGAAGGAACTGTTCACCAATACTCCTCCCGGCGCGCACTCCGTGACAACGTCCAGAGGTTGGGACCTATATTAATATAGTGTCAGTTTCTCGCATTGGTGGCTTCTTTTACTAATTTTTCCGTTTTTATAAAACATGCCGATGTCGGTCCACTAAACCGATCTCTTTTAACACTTAGCCCTGAAATAGGTGGACTGACGATTCCACCGTCAAAGAAAGGGGGCTTTAGCGAGAAACTCGTGTTCACTGTACACTCCGAAGGTCTGCGCACAGGGCTCTAATGCCTAGCGTGCCAATGCCATAGCTTTCTCCTCTCAGATGATTTTGTTCGAGCGAGAAGCGATTCAAAGGCAATTTAGAAGGGTCGTACCTTTGGACAAGTAGCTACTTTGTAGTACGCTTTCTGTGCAATGACCGAGCACGTCTAATATACATATCGACATATAACGAAAACTGTCGTAACAAGAAGGAAACATTAGAAATTCGTATATATGCTTTATTTAACCATATATATATAATCTATTTAATGTAATCCATTATTCACGCTTGGAACATGACATTTGGGTCCCTCGGAACGTGTGCACCATTACAGGGGGTCCAGTGTAGGGACCAGCCATTTTAGGAGGGTGCCCCGAACCGAGGCTGCCTTGCCCCGTTGCACATCCAGCGACAGGCGCTGTCTGAGGCAATCACCTGCTCGTTTATCTCCGCTGGCTAGAATCAGCCGCTTCTCGTTGTTATTGTTTTACATAAGAAGTATAGCAAAAGCCGTCGTAACTAAAAGGAAACATTAGAAATACGCATATATATGCGTGTTTTGTTTTTTTCAACTATATATATATATATATATATATATATATATATTCCGAGCAAGATGGCTTAGTGGCAAAGCCTTTGCCTTGAATTCGGGAGGACTGGGTTCGAGACCCAGACCGGCCAATCTTAAATTGGTTTGCATAGTTTCCAATTTAGACAAGGTAAATGCCGGAGTGGATTAAAATTAGCCATGACATGAAAAAAACCGTACACGGGCAATTGCCTTACAGAAAAAAAAATTATATATATATAAGGTCTCTTTTACTTGTGTTTGTCCTGTGAGCTTGACACAGCTCTTATGCGGCGCATAGGGCCGTACACATATACATACGCGAGTGGTACAATGGCACGTTGGCTTAGTTCTCCATTTGCCACAAAGACATACGTACGTAACTTTGCGTGTATGCCCGCCCAACGTAGTTGCTGTTGTTGTTCGTTTGGACAGCCCAGTGAAGCTGCTTCGTCGTCTGCCCGTAGCCTTTGTTAGAGACGTGGACAACAAAACTCTCCATTGGCCATTTGGTGCCGCGTCACGTTTTGCTCGTTTACGTTGCCGCTGCTGCTGCTCTTGTTGACATTTTTCTTCTTTCGAGTTGGAAAGGTTACCTGCTTGCTTTGCTTCTGCACAGGCAAAAGAAGAGGCTAACATTCAAAGCGAAACTTGGCCAAAGCTTCGTCGGCCGCTTCTCCGACCAAGCAATCCTCTCCACCTGGCCTCATCCTGTCCTCATTCACACCGCCAGAAAGCAGCGGCCAGTATGACAACACCGCTAAAAGCTACGCCCCGCTAGGCGCATCGTAATAGTTATTATTAATCTAATAATATCCAATAATAAGTGCTGGGAACAATAAGGTAAGCAGGTGCCGCATTCGGACCTACCCGGACCAATTAGCGAGCGCTCTATGCAAACAGCAACTACGAACGAACTAGCTCGCACAGGTTATGTTCCGCAAGTGAGCAGAAGTAGCCAGTATGAGACCTTTAGAACAAACCGACAATACACGGAATTGCGCCACGTGTCCAAAGACCTCAACTTGGGCCGACACTGCCTGGGCATGCTATGGCTCGGACCTTTCCCACTTTCTCTCACAGCTGGCTGGATGATCGACGGCCTGCCTTCGAACTCTTGTCGCTTACCGCTTCCCGCTTCCAAAGCACACAAAGCGCGCAGGGCGTCACAGGAGACAAAACTACGACCTTTTCGAGATCGCGTCGTCTCGCATAGATCTCAGAGCAAATCTAGACTTATGGAAAGGCGAAGAGTAAGAGAACAGCAACATACTCAAGTTACTGTTGTTTGTCCGAGTTGTTGAGTCAACTTGGTCTCAGTGCTGCTGTAACACTTTAGAATTGCACAGATATGCGACAAACAACAAACAGTCTGCATTGGATATAGAAAGTGCGTACAGGCGTACGTACAGTGTAAACTGAATCCATCCATTTTTTGGCAAACGCAATCAATAGCCGCATGGACGTCGTCCAGCGGCCATCCAGCTACAAGTTGTAGGAAGGTCTAGCCAAAGTGTTTAAGAATAATGCAACGTGCAGGCGTTTAGGACTCTCGTTATTAGATGTTTGCAGTCTCTTTATAAGGATGACATAGTTGGCTTAGGGCGCTTAGAGGCGCTAGCTCGTCATGTCTGTATAGCAATGTGTATAGCAATATGGTTGCACTAACTTGATTAAAAATCGTTGTACTTCATTTTGTGTTCACACGCTGAAACTAAGTACATTACATTCCGGTAAACGCATTACTACTCCTGCATCTAAAGAGCACTTAAGACTTTGGCTTTGTCAAGAAGACTAGCAATAAGGTAAAACTAAACATAAGAAATCTTCGTATATATATATATATATATATATATATACATATATATCCACACATACCAAAAGTTCTTCTTCATCTCCGGCTCCGGCCGTAAAAGCAACTCTAAGAAATCAGCATATGCTCACGAATCGCATATTTGTGTCCTTCTAGTAAATTGGCGTTCACAGGCTATACTCAACGACTGGTGAGCGGAACGGATTAGGAGAGCCTCAATACAAGGGCCAGCTGGCAATTCTCAACAACGCAAAATGTGCGTTCTGTACAAACGCGACACGTGGGCACCACACAGACATCTCGCTCTGCTCGACTCGGCAGATACGGCGATACGTCTGCCTGCCAGCCTAGCATCAAAATGACAGTCTTGCCGGAGGAACAGAATCAAATATACTATATGTACGCGCGCATAGGCCCATTGCAACGAGTACTTCGGCCAGGCCTGCTACTGCAGCTGCAACTGCTGCTGCTGCTGCCACTGCTTCATCAGGAGACGCGGCAAGGCCAGCCAAGGCAAAAGGCTCTGCGCGTGGGCGTGGCCAGCAGGCGTGGAACCTCGGTGGTCCGATATTCGACAACATTCGTACTTTGGGCATCTGTGTGTCGTCGGCTTCCTACGTAGGAGGAGGAGGAGGAGCGGGGGGTCGCCGGGAAGAGGTTCGCAACTCGACACGCGCTCGGTTCGGGGGTGGGCACGACGACGCGGCCGCCGATGACCCAGGGCTAGAGAGGTGAGCGATGCCATCCATCGATTGACTAGTGGTGGCTTGCCGGGCATGGTCAGTGGCGGTGTGACCTGTCGGGCCTGTCCGGTCTCTCCCACACATCTATAGAGGGGGCTGTCGGGGGAGGGGCTTCTTTTTCGGAACCTTCAGAACCGACCTGCTTAAGCTGACTCCCCTAAGTTCTCGGCACAGCCCTTTGCCCGGTCCTGGCCGCCCGCCAGCGCTGGGTTCCCGCAAAGTCCCGGCAGGCGGCACGTGACCATACTCGCATGCCGTCGCAGACTCACCCGTCCGAGCCGATGTTCGATCTGATCGCGTAGCCGATGCATTCGACAGCCAGCTAACCACAAACGTAGGCCGTTGATGATTTAGCCTCTAGCCTCTAGTCGATTAAACGCTTACTACCTTGTGCTAGTTAGGGATGGCTAATGTGGTCACGCATGCTTATATGGACAGGACTGCTATTGTATGTACACTTGGGCTGCCCTATTCGAATGTTTATGATATTCTCTCTCTCTATCCTTAATCTTAGTTATAATGATTATTATAATAATATTATTATCGTCGCCCATACAGCAATCTTAATAAAATGAATTACGATCATCATAAAATAATGGCTAGCTTTCGGGTCACTGTTGCTGCCACCATCAATGTCGATAGCACTTACGTCATCGCCAATATTGACCTTGAGGCCATTTTGACGGCAACTAGCATCACTTTCATTACTGCCAATACCAGTCACCAAAGCTTTTCATGACCTCAGCATTTTTGGAACGGCGGGTGGTGCGGCTGCCAGGTGCGCGGAGTTTGATCGTGTGCACATGATTAGTTACCAAATTATTCAAATTGTCTAACGTCTGATCACATTGGTTCGAGGTCTGAAGATTAATAGTGCTAGTGGGGCGATGGCGCGGCTTATCGCCTTGTTTGGACATCTATGGCCCACCGGGAGTTTTTTGGCGGTCATAGCATTTTTGGCCCTCTGCTCTGAGAACTACACTATAGACGGTCGTCGTAATAAGCTAATTAATACCCGCTGCACGATAGCGTGTGAACGTACCCATCGTCATCGCGTACTGGGCTCTTACCGGGACTGGGCTTTTTCCAGCAGGGAGATGTAGCAGCCGAACAATGACAATAATGTCCAACAGAAACGACCAGCAAGACCGGGGCTCAAACCTGCGATATTTGGTCTGCCCTTTATAGTTACCGTGGCCACGCCCGGTTCGGGTGGTGCGTTAGCTGTCAAAGCCACTGCCGCTACTACATATTATTATGTATTTGTATATATAAATATATAAAGTGTGTTGCAAAAAATTAGCAACTTATGTTTTGTTGTGATAATTTCGGCTTGGTTTATTTGAATGGCTTGAAATTTTAAGCGCATGATGTACATGACGAAACATGAGTATAGTGTTGATTTCATTGCAATCTCAACATCGGTTCATACAAAAAATAAAAAAGTGGGAAAAAACAGTGTTGCAAAATATTAGCAACAATAGCGCCTTACAGCGTATTCGATTCTTAGCAGGGCTGTATGACTCATTTGAAACTACATATTTTATTCTAGAAACGGGTTTTTCGTCCCTTCTTCTGAATCAAATCGTAAACTCGGTCTTTCATGGAGTTAATGAGCTGTTGTAAGTACGAAAGTGGAATATTAGTCCATGCTTGCTGGACAGCTTCTTTGAGGTCCGACAAATGATTATATTGTCCACCATTTGCGTAAATCTGCTTTACCAAATGTCCCCAAAGATTTTTAATAGGATTCAGGTCTGGACTTAATGCCGGCCAGTCAAAAAGTGGCACTCCTTGTTCTTGAAAAAAGGCTATAGTGCTAGCCGAGGTATGAAACGTGGCGTTGTCTTGTTGAAAAACTGCGTCAGGTCCCCCAATTCTTCTGAAGTGGGCTTCTAACTGGGAACCGACAATGCGCTGGTACATGTCAGAATTGTTTCGGCCCACAATCTCGACTAGATCAGACTTCCCATTATATCCAAACGCGCCCCAATATTTCACAGAGCCACCACCGGCCACACGTTTCGAGAACCATTTAGGTTCCTTCCGTAAGTCGTGCCAATAGTACTGACAGCCGTCAGGGCCATCGAGATTAAATTTCTTTTCATCCGAGAAGACGATGTTTTTCCACTCGTTATCCCAAGTTTGGTATATATGCGAAAATTCACACCGTGTAACAATGTGCTTCGGTTGCAGTCGCGGCATAAGCTTTCTTTTCGCGTATCGCACGTTTTTGTCAGAACTTAACACTCGGTACACTGTGGATCGGTGCACTGGCACTCCCAAAGTATCCCAAAAAGTCCCAAAGGACATTTGGTCATGAGTAGCCAACTGTATGATCCTTCGCCGATCTCGAATAGTCAAAACTGGCTTACGCCCACTGTTAGATCTACACCTTTGGTTCACTCCAGGGTGTAAGAACCTGCTGATGGTGCTCTTATGCCGTCCTAATCTGGTTGCTATAGCAGTTACTGTATGACCGAGCTCAGCATATGCCTCAATTCTTGTCTTTTCGTTATCCGAAAGATCCTTTGTACGACCCATGGTTTAAACATAAGATTCGTCGTTAGTTCGGAACAACGACTAAGCTGTAGAATATTTTGCAGCTATATAACGATTGATTTAGCTAGACAATATTCCTGACATTTGATCCCTAGGGATCGAATATCAGCTGTAGTATCGACTATCCTTTACAAAAAAGAGCTGTGTTGTTAGCATGTTATTGTTGCTAATAATTTGCAACACTGTTTTTTCACACTTTTTTATTTTTTGTATGAACCGATTTTGAGATTGCAATGAAATCAACACTATACTCATGTTTCGTCATGTACATCATGCGCTTAAAATTTCAAGCCATTCAAATAAATCAAGCCGAAATTATCGCAAAAAAACATGAGTTGCTAATTTTTTGCAACACACTTTATATATATATATATATATATATATTTGTAGGACGAATTTCTAAAAACAAAATGCTATACCAATGTAGCTGCTTTCGCTACACATTTCTTCCAAATCTAAATCGCACGTGGTATATGTGAATGACGTGAGTCGGCGTGATCTCAAGGCAGGTCGTAACAGTAACAAAAAGCGCTCACGCGACTTACTGCGCAGCAGAAATGTTTGCAACTACAACCCTCTTGTCGTCTCGATTTGCAATGTTGGGGTTCGTTTTAAAAGTACGACGCACCTTACGCATTCTTTGTTTCGAGGGCCTTGAGTTTTTCGCCAGCTTGCTGATAGATTGGCACGTTAAATTGACTATTGATGTTAAACCTTTCGATTAGGTCCACTGGGAGTCCCAGATAAATGCATCCAGCCGATCCGGCAGTTAAATCAGATCGTATCTGTTTGAAGGATTATATACAGTGCTGCAATGTGCTGCAAATTACTGTAGTGGCCAAAGTGCCACTAGCTACAGTCAAGCCTTGAGCACGGACAAAAATTGGTCCCTAATTCGCACAGGCACTTATAATAGAGCGACAAATGCTATCGGTAGGCACAGAGCCAATTCGTGCAATACAATTCGGCTTCTGTCCTGATCGTCGTTGTCAGGTAAGTTACGCTGTGCTTAACCAAAAAGGCGACGAAAGCCAAATGTCTTCCGTGTCGAGTCGAGTAACCTACCAGCATGTCTGCTGAGGAAATCATGTAAACCATATTCCACGACCTCAATGAGGGGCGGATACTTGCAAACTTAACATCGGTACTCGCGTGCATATGAAATTCTGCCGTTAACCGTCCTGCCAAAATCGGGCAGATTGCGTTTCGATCCACATCTCAACTTAACTTAGTCGGGCTCAACCGAAAAAAAAGTCTCGACTCTGCTCGGTCGAATCGAGCGTATCCGTGTGGACGTGCATACACAACCACCCTAGTGTGGTAGCAGCGTCTCGCCTGGATGAGAGTTGTATGAAAGTTTAGAGTTAGGAGAACCTACATTTACGATGGATTCAGCAATACGCACGCGCCAACGGGATTAAATTTAAATACCACTAGTTGGTTCCATGCGAATAACCTTCGACGATCAGTCATGGCAAAAGCTCATGTTTCAGGTTGAAGTAGATAAAAAATGTAACATGTAACATTTAGACTATAAATGTTGTAGAGACACTAAACCGTATGATTCATAAAGACCATGTATAGCCTTCGACGCGATATTATGACCGCGATGTCTGGGGCCCGTCATTAGACAGCTCTACTCTGTTTTGCCTACAATCTCTGTAGAGATAGTTCCGATTTTTGCACGCCGACATTATGGATTACTCACTTCGATATTCGGGCTCGGCTCTGTCGCGCTGACAAATAACTGTCAAACTTTTTCCAAAAATATTGGCATGCGGCCTCAGTTAGCATTTTCAAGGTAAATATATATAATGTTAGTTCATACTGCGTGTTTCCTCTACTCTGAACCGGTGTCCAAATGTCTTCGATGAACTTTGTGAGAGACAGTATGACTTAGTCGGACCATTCAGCCATTCGACCTTGTCATCGATCTTCCCAGTGCCGCTAGGATGCTCGATGTGTGTATGTGGCCACCACTTGGAGTTTAATGAAAGATAGCAGGGCTTTATGCAGCGGGATATCGAACGTGATTGAAGTACAAAATGCCGCCCACAGCATTGGGAAAGTAACTGCGTTCATTATTAATTATTATAATTTGGGCGCGTGGAGACGGGAGGCCATGGCCATAACGCGGACAGTCGGTCAGATCATCGAGAAGTCGAACGGAGACAAACGATCCGCAAAGGCAGCGCATCGCCTTAGAAGTTCAGCGCGGCTACGCGAAAATGATCTTTGACACGCTCCCGAAGGGAAGAGGTCTGTAGGTATTGATGTATTTATAGATGGGAGTTCAATCTGTACATTTACCGGCTGGCTTTGATATTAAAATAAATAACTATTATTATTATTATTATTATTATTATTATTACGGGCACACTAGCTGTGGGAGAGGTGAGAGCAGGCTGGTCCGCCGTTGAAAATGGGCAAAACAGACACAAGTAGGAAAAAAAAATTCCTGCAAGCTTTGCAGCTTATTCTAGAGTGCTCATAGTCTCCTAGGTGTTCTTGCATGTCGTCGACCCCGATCTCGCTGCTTGTTGTGCGCTTTCTTTAGTCTGAAAGCAACAAATTTGCGTGCGCTCATTTCGCAGACCATCGGCATAAGGATAAATAACGTCTAAAAGCACAATAAAAGGCCCCGAACGCATAAGAAGTCCCGCTTGTGTGCCTTGGGCACCATTGGAAGACATTTGCATTAGACTACATGACATTAGCATTAGGTCTTTCATGCGGGTTTCCTGCATAAATTTTAGATACTAGATCGTGGACCGGGTGGGCAAAGAAGCCTTTAGTAAAGTAGCATCCAATAGTGCTGAAATATTTGATCCAATGTTCTTAGTGGTGCTGCCATAGACAACTAGGCAGTAACCCAGAATAGTGGTTTTAGGTAAGTGTGCGGTGTTTTAACGGTGCAATGCATCGTGGCCCGAGATCTCTAGTGGAGGAAGATGGTATCGCAAACAATAATAATAATAATAATAATAATCTTAATAATATTAACGATATGTGTCCTTATTATTAGTAGCGAGTTCCACACATTGGACGTTCCGTCCATGAAGGTTCACGTAGTTGCGTTTCGACATCCGTTAAAACCCTGTTGAATAATGCTATTTTCCCAGTATACGTGTGATTTGTCTTGTAGCTATTTTTGTATTTTTGTTTTAGTTTATTTACAGGCACTGTCCTAGACCGCTCAGATGGACACGAAGAAATTCGAAAGCATTTGTAAGATTTAAATTCTAAGACCGTCAACTATTAATAGCCGTATACCTCCTACACGCGCAACGGGTCGATTGTGCGCATTTTTGTTTCGAAACGCGATTAGCAATTTTTAATGCTTCAAGCATACCATGCCTTGGTGAATTGAACTTTCACACGCAAGCGTGATAGTGCTGCTATGATAGGCATGAAGGATCTAGAGATCTACACGTATATGATTCCATCAGTGTGAGCGGCACATAAAAAACAACGGTGAGCCCATTTCAAATTCGGGGAAGCTCTGCATTTGCGTGTCATTGTTGCTTGACGTTGAAGCTTGACGAATTGCTGAACGCCATATGCCCTCGCTCACTAAGACAATACTCTCTAGTAGTATCTCGTTTCGTTTTATCCGGCTACCTATCTCCATTTGTCTTGCTCTACAGCGCCCTTTCTCTTTCTTGCACAACTTGTCACATACAAAAGACTAGCTGCAACAACTGCGGTACACTCTAAGCTAGTCTTGCTAACTATACGCTCCCACGTCACAAGCGAATGAGCTGTTCGCGCGACAGCGAACAAAAAAACTACGTCAGACTAACGCAGCGCCAAAATAGCGTTGTCTGGTCGATCGAATCATTCGACGTCAATTGTACGAAATGACGCCGACCCAGCAAGATGGGTGGCTGGCTGAAGGGTCGGGCGGCCATCGTTCTTCGTGTGAGCAGCAGTGGCTGAGGTCGATGCTGGGGTCACTCTTACATATGTATAAGCAACGAGACCAGCAATTGAGAAACGAGGTGCCATGATGATGACTTTACCACAGTCTGTGTTCTCCTGTGGTATCCAGCACTTGGCAGTTATCACGTGACTGCTGCGCGGCCGGCCGATAACTCACATTTGGGAGCTGCTGCCCGGCCGACCCCTCGCCTCTCCTCGGACTTGGGGGGGGGGGGGGTTGCTGGGGTTACTACGACGCCAGCTACTTTTTCTTCATTAGTGCTACCCTAGTATTAATGAGCTCTTTTGATAAACAGTGTTAACAAGTCAATTGTTACTATGAAGAAGACGTAACTTATCTACCTGATGAATTACTATCCTGAAGAACGCTACGCAAAGCTGCAGGGTTGAGCCGTTTACAATTGGGTTAAGACCGCTACGTCCCCACCACCTGCAACGGACACCCTCGATTTTATACGGTCAAACCCACAGAAGCTGCTCTCTATGTTTAGATACATTTGTTTACCTTGCCCGGGATAGAGATCGTAGACTAACTGTTCGGAAGCGACTCCGAGAGCCGACAGCGGTCAGACTGATTTGGCTGAGAGAGAGAGAGCGAACAATCAAATTGCTTCGACAGCAAAATCGGAAGTTTTGCACCAGAGCACACATGCGGCGAAGAGTTCGCGATGGCAAAGAGCATATCCTCCTTCAACCGAAGCTGGCAACGGGCTGCGTAAGCATGGCGGTCGCACATTGTGTATGCGCTACAACGAACCAAGACTCGGTGACTAGTCCTCCAAGGCGGGAGCCAACCCGCTCCACTTTAGAGACGTTTAGAGTCGTTCCGCTGCAATATTGGAACATATAGAATACATAGGCGCAGCACAGCCGTAGAGTGATTCTTAGAGTGCTAGAAGCACTACTAAGCTGGCTCAAGTGTTGTCGAACAAAAACAGAAGTAAATCATCGTTCAGGAGAAAATCGCCCTTACCCATGCTGGTTAAGCAAATCGCATACCTGGAGTCAACAAAACATATTTCTCGTGGACATTGTAAATAATTTTTCGCTGTATATTTGATCTAATTGATCTGATTTTGCTTAAAGTTTTTCTACTGTATATAAATTTAAAAAAGAAAATATATATATATATATATATATATATATATCCAATAACTTATCTGAATAGCTAGCATTGTAAAGAGTTTTCAGTGTATTCATATATTAGCGGGCGCAAACCGTTGACACACGCCAAATAATATCAAGGAATCTGTTCGGCCAACAATTCTACGGAAGTCTGCGCAGGATGGCCTTTTTACATAAAAAACGAACAGCTAGCTGTACGTTTGAGATGGACCTGAATGATTGCACAAACATTTTAGAACTTTTACAAATATAATTATGAGAAAAAGTATCTGTGCAAAGAGTAGCAGTCTTGCATATGGACCGACCCGTAACCTTTATCACAAGACAGTCTAAACTAGCAACTGAAAACAAAATAATGAAAAGACACGCTTAATGCAAGACTTTTCTTATAGTACTGCAGGCTACTACGGCCGATATACTTTTCGGCGTTTGTTGTATGGCTTCCCATGTGTGGTCGGTGCGCCATTGGCTGACACACCCAAATGCACTCGCTGCTATTCGATTTGTCCAGCAACAATTCTGAATGAACAACATAATGTGCATTAGCCCCATACAAAAAGTCAGCTCGGCCAAAAGGTCAGTGATGAAATAATTCAACAGGTTGTTACTCCTCCTAATACTGCTACCTCTAGCTACTAGCACTCACGACGAGTGATGTTTCAAAACCTCAAAACTGGTTCACTAAATAACCAATTCCACTCGCAGAAACGCAGTCCCAAGCGAAAAAAGCGGCCACAGAAAATTCAAGTCAAACGCAAGCGACAAGAATGAGTCAGCACGCAATGTTCCTGATAAAAAGTATATATATATATATATATATATATACAGGTAGTTCAATAAGTTCTTAGAATGAAAACCAAGATTTTCCAAATCATGTTTTTAAATTTATCTTATTCGATATACTCCCCGAGAAGCTCAATACACTTTTCCCACCGAGATTTTAGAGCTTTAATACCTCTTGAGTAGAATTCCGCGTCGTTAGACTGAAAATAGGCACTGACAGCAGCCTTAACCTCTTCATTGCTGGAAAACGCTTTCCACCGAGACTATTCTTCAAATGTCCGAAGAGGAAATAATCAGAGGGGGCCAGGTCTGGAGAATAGGAGGGTTGTTCAATAAGTTCGAACCTCAGTTGGGCCAGTTTTGCCGATGCTTGCCGGGACTTGTGTGCAGGAGCATTGCCCTGGTGAAACGGGACAACCTTCTTCTGCAAAGCGGGCCGTTTCACGATGAGTTCTTGCTAACGGCAGTCCAACAGTCTTGCATAATATTCTCCTGTGATCGTTTTACAGCTCTCAAGGTAGTCGACCAGCATTATTCTACGTTGGTCTTAAAAAACTGTAGCCATCACCTTTCCGGTCAATGCCGTTGTCCGCACCCTCTTCGGAGTGGCTCTTCCTTCATCAAGTGCACACCATTGGCAAGATGCTTCTTGGGTCTCGGGAGTGTAGTGATGGACCCAGCTTTCATCGACGGTCATGAATCTGCGCCAAAAATCCGACGGATTGTTCGACATCTTGGCCAAATTTCGCTGTGAAGCGAAAACAGGCGCGTTTTTTTGGCCTTGGTTGAGCAAATGCGGCAGCCATTTTTTTCTGAGCTCTTTCATCTTCAAGTTTTCGTATAGGATAAAATGCACACTACCTAAACTAATTCCTAATGCCTCCGCTATCTCCTTAATGTTCATTCGCTTATCTGTGCCAACGATGTTTCGCACTTTCTCTATGTTTTCCTCATCAGTTGCCGTTTTTTGGCCTCCTGGACGTAGTTCATTCTGCCGTTGCAAAATTCGAATTCTAAAAAGCTCATTCTAAGAACTTATTGAACTACCTGTATATATATATATATATATATATATATATATATAGCGAAAACAAAAAGTAATGGCTAACACACTCAATGGCAACAACAAACTCAACAGCGTAGACAACAAAGACAATAACAATAGTTCCAAAAACGCGAATCAGATTGAATAACAACAATAGCAACAACAACAACAAACGCTAGTATGTTTTTCAGATACCATTGCCTGTACAAAGGCGTGTAAGTGTATCTCTGGTTTAGTTACTGGTCGTCACGCCAACACGAGACTAGTACTCATAACTGTAACCTGTTGTGTCTAACCCCCTTTTCGCTTAGGGTAGGACGCGGTAGCAATATTGTGACCTGATCACGAGATGGTGCATTTACGTTGGTTATCGAACGGGTCGACGTCTGTGGTCGATTGCTTGCGTATCGTCTCCGTGGTCCGACAGCGACTTCGACAACAACAATAATAATTATACCACCGAAAACGACATAATGGCAGCAGCTTCAGTAGGAACAGCAATAGCGACATGAAACAACAACACCTTCCCCCCGCCTGTATTGTCGAACCTGAAGAGCTCCACAGAACAGCAGGATTTGATCATATTGCCCCAGCTCTGATTACCCCAGCTGGGTGTTGCCTAGATATTGTGGCCTCTACACACCAAGCAGGACTAAAGGCCGCGCGCACGAATGAGGAGGTTGAGCAAGTCAAAGTAGGTGGAATAATACGAGAATCGGAAGAACGAATACTGCTGATATAGTCCTCTAAGCGGTCAAAAGCGTCAAGCGACAGCGACGACGACAGCAACAACCACGATATTGGCGGTATCTCGAAGCACACTCGCAATTGCAGGAGACACATACAAAGACGTTCGTCGACCTGAAAGGCCCGTGCAAAGAAGCGAAGTTGCGAGGGGGCATTAAAGGGTACGAGGTGTGGGGGGTAGTGGATGGGGGAATAGAGGGATGTAACGGAGGAATCGAGGGATGTAATGGGGGAATAGAGGGATGTACTGGGGAAATGGAGGGATGTGATGGGGGAGTAAGCGACCGTCCTCTTTCATTAAGCCTCTCTGTCTTTGTTGATTGCCCACGACAGTGATGGGGGTGGTGATGGAGATGGAATTAGGCTCAATGCTAGATGACAATGGTAGCAGCCCTGATTCCTTCCCTCGACACCAAAGCGAGCTCCTCTCTCAGGCTAATGGTAGCCTCGTTGCTCGTCAATGTCCCAGACAGCCAGGTGTCCACAGCCAATCCACCAGCCAGACAGAGAGAGCCAGTCAACCAACCTGTTCATTGCGACGACATTCACACGACGCTTTGTTTACTACCGTGTAGTTGCTAACGGACGCAGCACGCAAGTTGCTGCATACATTAAGTAATGCCACCGGCACTACCAACTACATGTAATACCTCGAGCACAATGACCCCACCTCCCCCCACCTCCCTGCCTTGCCCGCCGCAGTACACAATCATCAAATGACGCTACGACGAGGACGACACCGGCGGCGTTGCATAGCCGACCACATGTGACGACAACCGTCTCGTCCACGAATCACAATGAAATGTAGGCCAGCCAGCAATATGGCGAATGAACGGCGACGGGTGGGGAGTGCTTGATTGCAGAGTACACGTAAGCAGCCTCCTTCTCTGCCTTCACCGCCTTCACCGGCCTAAGTGTGCAGTGCGACGACGTTGAGTCGCAGACGAGCGACGCCGAACTTCATCGGCAATGCAAAAGCGATGGGCGAAGTCCCCCCCCTGCTTACGGGCTGTTGTTGTTGTTGTTGCGACATCCTCGCCTTGAGTACGAGTAGTGATTTGGCATGATGCCAATGGCCACAAGAAGGTCGCTGTACCGCCTACGGTACACATCTAGCCATTCATATATGTCTCAACCTCAAGAGTCGTTACTCGATACCAGCAACGCTTTACGATTTAAGCCTCTAGCCTTTTCTCCTCGTCTCTTTCGGGTCCGTATTACCATCGGAATTGTATTCTATTCGAATCATCGTAGCCTTACAACCATCGAAGGCTTCTTTTTTGACGTACGACGTACTGCGCGATTAGTGCGCCTGACTAACACGTACATTTCTGGGCGATTTACCTTTGAAGATCCCCACCAAGACCGAGCAAGATGGCTTAGTGGCAAAGCCTTTGCCTTGCATTCGGGAGGACTGGGTTCGAGACTTAGACCGGCCACTCTTAAATTGGTTTCCAATTTAGACAAGCTAAATGCCGGAGTGGATTAAAAATTAGCCATGACATGAAAAAAACGTACATGGGCATTAGCCTTACAAAAAATCTAAAAAAAAAAGATCTTCACCAGCAACACCTTGTTTCATAGTTGTGCACACACCGAGCATATACTGGTTTAATTTTTTCTGGCAATATGTTTTTGCGGCCAACGCTTTGAGACTTAGGAAGGGTTATTGTGGCCAGCCTAGCATGTCCACGAGTGTTCTGTTCTCGGCAACCTACCTCGGCTGCTGCTACCGCAGCTACCGTAGCTCCACATCAGGCTCTAATTCGCTCTACTGCGTCTGCAACTTATTTGGAGCGCGTAAACCTAGATACTAGACAACGGCTGCCAGTAGGCACATAATAGACAGCTAGATGTAAAAGAATCCCGTTTGATTCGATTCCCGTTTACAGAACATTGAAGGACGAGAGAGTGAAAGAGCGGACGGCGTGAGTCGCCGTCCCTCCCGCTCTCTTATATATATATATATATATATATATGGCCCGTGTTCCGGTAGCTAAAGAGGCTAATAACAATCATCTCACGTCGTAGATGTTATGCAGCTCTACGGCTAGACCTCGTTAGGGTAGAGACCTTGCGGCCCTGTTATCGCAAACTTGTAACTAGCATGTGTGACCGCGCATGTGGCCACGGGACGTAGCAGTTGGCACTACCACGTGTTGCCAATTAGGCTGTCAAGCAGCCTACGGCCAAGCGGTTACTTGATTTTGGCACAAATTCGGTCAATTAGCAACTGCCGGCACTTGTGTCGGCGCGTCGAAGCCTTAATGCGAATTACCCCCATCATACAGGGCACCGCGATTTCTCACAGCAGTGCTGCTTCCCCCGCGCGCGAGAAAATTTTCGTGACACTTCGTCTTGCAGACCGACACGAGCCGAACGTTCTGCAATCAACGGCTGCAGTCCACTACGAAATAAACTGCTTCTTTCAACCGATTAGATGCCCTATCCGGATGATGAATTCCGGTTACCAGCGGAGCTTGTCGCTATGACGTTTCCAGCAGAGTCTATGTCATGACGTTAGCATAATAACTGGTCTATAATTATCAGTGCGTGTCGTCGTAATAGTTACTTGTCTAGAAATTACCAATTTATA
This sequence comes from Dermanyssus gallinae, assembly GCA_003439945.1. Taxonomy (NCBI): domain Eukaryota; kingdom Metazoa; phylum Arthropoda; class Arachnida; order Mesostigmata; family Dermanyssidae; genus Dermanyssus; species Dermanyssus gallinae. The sequence goes on from QVRM01002310.1 coordinate 246,027, forward strand.
ATTACTACTATTAGATAAATACGCACGTACACTGCAGATACACTGCGAACGTAGCCATTAGCGACAATATATATTTTAAAAAAATATGTTATTATTTTTCATATTGATAGGGTCTACGCACACGTATAAACGCGTTTCCATACGTGGTCATACGGTTACTAAAATGTGTAGAATCTAGCGAAACTGAATTCCCCATCGAAACGTCTCGAAGTCGTAAAGTGTATTTGAGAATGCCGAAATATAAACCTTCATATGCTACGCATAACGCTCCAATGAGATCATAAAGCAGGCAGGAGACAGTTGACATAATATGATATGCTGAGTACATTATTCTCAAACGTCGTGGTAACAATTTGTAGAAATGCGCACTGAAGAGTTGCAGGTTCGAATCTGCACGCGACATGCCCATTGCAACTGACGACTAGCGGCCTTGCACCTGTAGTAGTATTCGCCTGCCTACAAAGATATGTATAAATGGTCTCAATAGATCTATTATATTCCCTCAGAAGTTGTTCAAGAACATTGAAGTCCTTCTGCTCTTTAGCAGTTGCCAACTCATCACCAAAATATTTGGCTTGTCCGGGTCATAGTTAGATACTGCATTTCTTATTAGACGCATTGCTTGCGTTGGGTTTTATCAAGTTTATATTCTGGTTCATAGATGTTCTACCTCGACAGATCACTCTTTAGTCAAGCACTTCTGTACGACGAAGCACTTAGCTTATAACAAAAAAAATCCCAAAGTATATTTTGACAGAACAAAGTACTCGTCCGGTAATTTGTAAGTGCACGTAGCATTATTTATAGCAAACAGTTTTTGTACTCGTGTTATGCAGTTTCATCTAGCACGCTTATAGATTTAGGGATACAAAACATTTAAAACATACACATCCCTCTCATTATTTTAAGACTGCCATGAAACAATCTCTGGCTAGAGTTTTTGAGATATATCATACAGTCGTCGCAGCATAACGCGCACACACAAGCTTACACACGGGCTTACAAAACGCGCGAGTCAAGTGGCTGACTTACCTCGGTAGCGCCTCCGACACGCTTGAGAAGAAGGTCTACAACAACCCGCAATTAACTCGTGTTGAACTCGGCGGTTTCTGCTGTCTCAACGCTGCTCTCAGTGACTGAAAGTTAATATTTGAAATACAGACAACGGCAGCACGAGCACTTGGTCCAACTACGTTAGTATCCGTCACCGACAAGAGTTGATATCTATCCTCAGAGATCTATCTGAAGCAGCGTTTCTTGCGAATCCGTCCGAGGCTCACAAAAAGACCGAAGAATTTGCAGCGACGGCTCAGTACGCCTTATTTCATTCAGGCAAAATTCACGCAGTGTTCCATCTCTTCTTAATGAAGTCACTCGGCCGCCAAGTTTTCGTTTTCACGTGTCTGCACACGGGCTATCAAAATCGACAATTACCATTTGAGTAGTTAAGCATTTCCTGACATTTCGCTACACAGTCTTGCGGCAGCACAGCGATGACCAACCAGCAAACCGGCCGGCCGACTTAATCGATCTGCGTCGTATTCACTTTTTGTATTGTACGAAAATCTACTTCAAACTTTCTTAACGTTTTATTGAGTTTACTTAAAAGTTAGGAGACGCGGTGAACAAAGGTACAGATGGAGTTGCCTGCTGCCTGCCTGCTACTTAGCCAAGCCTTCGAAGACGAAAACAGAAGGGATACATAGGGTACAGCAAGAAACGATAAATGAAGGCTGTGTGCGTCTTGCACCTGGTAGCACCTGGTCGAACAGGAGCAACATGCAAGACGGAGCGGGATAGCCAATGGCAGCCAGCAGCAGCAGCAGCAGCAACAACAGGAGCAACGTCTCAACCTGACGATGTTACCGCTACCATTGAGTCGGAGGGAAACCTGCTTGGCACGACTCCCTACGCACGTCTTCGAGGTTGTGCGCGGCGGATTCCTGGTGGAGAGGGGTGTTCCTGCTGCTGCTACTGCTGCTGCTGATGATGTTATCCTGTGCGGGGTGGAGAGGCGGCATGATGCGCTTCGGTGCCCCCGGGGGAGAGAAGTAGAGGCTGTGGGTCGGTCGGGAGACAAAAGACTGATAGGCAGGCAGATCGAGGGAACTCGACGAAGGCGTGAGAGAGCGCGGAGGAAGGACGGACGGAGAAACGCGAGAGACACAGGTCTCATGAGAGCGGATGAGGGCGAGGGATAAACTGGCTGCCGTACGGCCCTCGACGACGACGACGACGACGTTGTTGCTGGTGTCACTGCTACCGCTTAGCTTCTTTGTCGAGTGAGTGCGCACAACGGCTGCCCTTCTGTCGGCCTCAAATCGTATATGTCACTCTTGATTTTCCTCTATTTTTCTGTCTGTCTATATCGCTGCGTGTGTGTGTGTGTCTTGCCAACTGTCTCGCCGAAATGCTGCACCTTCGCGGAAGTTTTATTGCTAAAAACTGAGAGTAAAACTGACCACACTCGTAACATTCCCCGACCACAAACAGGTCAATGGAACACGTAGACATACATTGGACACAAAAGTACGCGCATAAATATAATCGACGTTATGACGACTTGCGTAATATATATATATATATATATATATATGGATGCTCTTCAGAGAATAGTTCAGTGTATATCCAAATGGAAAAGGCTCTAACAATAAAATATAGTTATTCTACGAACACATTACGTGTGCGATAGCGCAGGTATAAGCTAGCTACGTTATCGAAACATTAAATGGTTTAAGTAGTTGGTAAAATATCGGGTATGGGCACACGCATTCCCATCCACACGTTGGGTAGGGCACACGCATTCCCATCCACTACTGGGCATCAAAGGAATACATGCTAACTCCTGCTCATTCTCGTTGTACTACAACCACTGTTTCTGCTAAGAGCATTGCTGATTTGTGCAGAAATCTGCATTTCTCTTCCCGGTTCGACACAAAAAATCTTCCATACATGTCGTCAGTGTCCATTGGCCCACCTTTTGACGTTCAGCAGCGCTCTAACTATTAACAAGAGCAAAAGTATCGGGGCATCCGCTCTGTGACAGCTCTTACGTGTCAAGCCTAAATCTCTAGGTCGAGGAAGTTTGTCTACTTCGTTCAACTTTTATATCGATACGCAGCCAGCTTGTCGACTCTGGTTTTCCTCGTCGGTCATATGGATTTACCTGCTTGAATTGAGGCCGTACAGTGCGCGAAGTACTAGCAGAAGGAGAAATTGCACAAACCAGCGTTTCTCATCCGCGTGATCCGCCTCAATAGCCCGTCGTCTCTTATGATTAGGCGTACGCATGTCTGAGCAAATAGTCAAATCTAAACGCGAAAGACCAGTCATGATGGCAGTATTGTTGGTATTGTGTCGATGGAAAAAGAACACACAAGGGAAGCTAGCTTGCTAGCGAGCTACTACCACGAATACAGCTCTCGTAGAAAGCGCGACGCAAAACAACGTTCGAACAGCCCCCACTGAAACATCAGCACCCCGAAGAACCAAGAAGGAGGAGCACTCCCGAAGGTCGCATCGTTCCACTTGCGGAAAACGCGCTGATCGGCGGCCTTCGTATTAGCGACGAAACGCGCACGCAATGCGTAGTGAACAACGACGCACTTGCTGGCCACCGGTAACCATTTAGAGGAAGGAGGATTGAGTGCTTGTTGGACTTGGGAAGTACCTCAGGGCAGGCCAGTAAAGTTAGTCAGGTCGACTACACTGGCACAGGCTAAAAAGGGCGACATTTTATTTCGTATGTATATATATAACTCTCGACACATCCCGCGCGTTCACCCTTTAAACGTGGCGCGTATATATATTTAAAGCGTAGCCACATTTAAAGGGTAAATGTGGCCTGAAACTGGTCGAGTATGGTTTTTGGAGAGACATAGAGAGAGAGAAAAACCTGGCATGTAGCTACCGCTGCTCCGGAGCTCTTTAGTACACCGTAACATGATGATCAATCGAATTTAGTCGGGTCGTCGGTGATCAAGAAACGTACAAGGAGGAAATATAGTCCACAGGTCACGGACGGCTAATAATAGACGACGTGAATGAATGCCCGACAAAGAAGGAAAATTTGCGCAGGACAGTGAAGGCCTGTTTTTGCTATCTTGCTTACGCCAAGGTCATTCAGTTTCGATCCGTTTCGAATAGAGCAGGACTTCTGGCAAAACATGCCAAAGCACTACGTAACTGCCTTTCGTTCACTGTGGGCTAAAGAAAAATATCTATAAATCTAAGTAAAACAGATACCCCTCCAAACAGATACCCCTGCAAATACATTGGAGGTAGGAACGGAATACGCGCCCAGCTAGTTAGGTATGCTGTACGGAAAGAGAAGCGTAAAAAATAGGAGTCTAAAGTTGTCTAGTCAGCTTTTGGTTAGAAAATCTCATCATCATAACATTCATTACTTAAACGCAGGTGTTTGACCGGATAGGCGACCTGCAGTGTGTTAAACCATATATATATATATATATATATATGATCGACGTAATGGAAGAATGGTAGATAGGTGAATTCTTTCAGACATAGCTTCTTAATCCTACCAAGTATAAAATATACTCAAAGACTGCCACTGAGAAAAGTATTTCAGCAACGCTTCACGCTATGAATTGGAAACACTCTGCGCCAAATATCTGCGCCCTCCAGAGAAGCACGGTTCATGACTAGCATGTAGACTAACGTGTTATGTTCGCGTTGGATTAGCTAACCTCCGTGACAGCTACAACATTCGCCGGAACCTTCAGCTTGACTACAAGTGTACACTGCTTAGATGAAATGCCTTGAGAGACTGCTCTGCACTTTGGAGCATTCGCTTACAGAGAGCAACCAAAGGGAGTGTGGACCATGCGTCGCTGAGCAATTCTAACACCTACATTAACCTGTCTATTTGACATATACGCCGTGTAACGAAACACGCATCACTAGAATCGAAATCTCTGAATGCATCTAACCCCGACAGGTACCTTGAACACGCACAGCACCTAAAATACTTTTTGGGCTGACTCTCAGCCAAGATTTAAAATCCATGTTACTGCTTTTCGCATTGCTTCATAGACGTACCCCCATAAATAAAAATCGGTGCAACGGTGGGGCTCGAACCCGCGCACCTATGTGTCTCCTCCGGTCGTGAGGCGCACGGGGAATGCACCACGCACCGGGCTCGACACGCACAACACCTTTTTTGAGGGGGGTGGAAAATGCATTTACCCACACCCGCCGATGTTTTGGCCGGTAGTGTGAGACTAAACGCATGAGAAAGAGTACATGACTCAATCTAATCCCAGCCCACTAAAAACCAATAAAATCATTACCCACTAAAAAACACTCCTAAGAACCCCCTCCTGGTTCGGAATTGTGAACCATTACTTCGAGAACGCACAACACCTGGCTTGTCTTGTCGCAGGCGCCCAATAGACACACCGACCTCGATATAGTGTACGCAAGGGCGCACACATAGAAAGCATGCCCTATCGCACTTTAACCTTTGATGACAAACGCATTCATTGACCGAAGCATTGACAGGCACAGCGGAATAGAGACGGTGATTTTTGACACAATCCCATTCATCTTCTAGGAGTCTTTCCGGTTATTTGCTCGATGCCGTTGGCATCCACCGGATAAATACACACACAAACACCTCTAGCCTGTTCCGTCTCAAAGTCGGCTGATCGAACCTAGGTTCCCACCACCCAGAAGCGCACTATCAGCAGATTCAAAGAAAAAACGTCGTTCTGCGTTCGATTGAAGAAGAAAAACCTTTCCCTTCCGCACCGATGTTCTCAGCATAAGGCTCAAAAGCGCGATGATACAAGGAGAGCCCGTCGGCCTGTTGTCATGACTAACGTCTTCACCTTCATCATCTGGCACTCTGCTTTCTCTGAATAACAACCACTGACAGTCCGCAAATAAATGGCTTTTCCAAAAAGCAAAGGACACATATACGTATACCTGATCTGCTTCAATAGACTTAGATATTATATTTTACTTTGTGAAGAAGCATAGGAGGTGCCGCATAAGTGGGCGACTTGTCGTCAATGAAATACCACTACTACTATTGTTTCTTTGCCTACTTAGTGATATAAATATAGGCTTTTTATTTTTTAGGAAAAAGACCTAGCTATTTGTGTAATTTATATTAAGGACGTAGTCAGGTGGAGAGTTTGACTCGAAAGAGACGATATCAAATTTCGTAAGATCAAGCTCAGCGAAAACAGAAATCTTGCACAGGAAAAAAGGTTAAGTGCTAGGTTAATCTTAGCTTTCAGTACAAGTGTAGACCCTAAAAACGTGGCAGTGACGAAAAAAAAAACAAATCAGACAAACCTTACGAATAGTGGGTGAATCCCTTCATTAGAGGTGTCGCACGTCTCAGCAATCCCTGCGCTACTTCATCCAGTGGTATGGGTACTAAAGAGAATATATACAATTGATTAAAGCAAATCAAAACTAAACACAATTTATAAAATACACACCTAAAATGAGTTTGTATTGAACGAAAGCACGGAGTACACATTAGCGCAGAAATATAGATGCTGAGAAGCTCTATAGGTCTGAAATTTTAGCTCAAACCTCTAGAATTTCAACTCCTACCGCTGGATTCTAGATGCCCGCCTTATGCCAGACAGAATTCTTAACAAATGTCAATTTATTTCAACTCTCTTAATATTTTTGGTGCAGCACAAACTAGAAAATCACTTTCTTAAGTTCACAGTTTTCACAATGCATAATTTGAAAAAAAAAAATAAGAAATTGACCGGGGGAACATTCTGTCGATTGTGTCATTTAAATGTGATTTACACGTCTATACGCGAGCAGCAACGCCGTGAAGCATTTTATATATTCTTCTAAATTATAATGAAATAAATCTTCAGCTATACGCGGTTATGATATAATAAAAACATGTGTTTGTATGAAAACGGAGTGGCCGGGACCTTCGCTTAATTGTTTCAATCAATTTGGTTTGTTTAGGTAGGTATACTTAAATTTTGCGCAAAACATCAACGTAAGAGTATTACCAACTAGTTGCACTTTACGCGCTAGAACAGGGCTATATATATATATATATATATATATATATATATATATATGTGGGCGAGAGCCTCCGCACTTCGAGCAATTGTGGTCAACACAGTGTGTTTAAACAATGCGCTTCTTATCTAGTATTGGATATGAGGCGTATGGCTGGCGCGTTGTGACTGAATATATCTACAGAATGCCGTTCGCAACGACCGACTGCTAATGCCCCACTGACTCCACGGAATGCACGAGCAATTGATGCATAGAGGTCGTGGCTTTATGAATTATTGAGGCTCTGCTTTGCATAAGCGCTGCCCTTGTAGCCCACCTGACAACGGCAATACACGTACGTCGTACTTGTATGCCTGGTCGGTTAGGCTCCTTCACGCCAAATCATGCCACAGGTTAAAACAAGAAAAATTAGACCTATCTCTATGGGCCGGTACTGTGAAAATTCCACTGCACGTGCAATCAAAAGAGAAACTTTCACAGATACTTAATGCTTCTGTAGTGGTGAAGATAGCAAGACATATAATACGCTAGGCATCTCGCCCCTTATGAAGGTGTATGTATGCCCCTTATGAATGTAAAGATTTCTTTAGTTAGAGAGAGAGAGAGAGAGAGAGGGAGACCTACGCCAACAACTGTCATTCTCCACTGTGAGTGTGAAAACTGCCTTGAATTTAGGTATGGCGCCTTTCTAAAGGGTGTCGCCGAATGATCGCCAATGATTCGTAATGGTAACTTTGACCCCTGCCTCACCGTGCTCATCATTTTTATCCTCACAAACTGTCCTGCGAGGAAGCAAATTATTCCTATAAGAACCGAAGGACCAAACGGGAAATCAGGGAAACCGCAATGTAAAAACTTTATCGTGTGATGTTACGTCGCACCAGTATCCGCAATATAAGGTACTTTGAAGTCGTCGATTTTGTGGCCAAGGCAATAGCCCGTCGAGGCGCCAGTTGTTTAGAGGCACAACTGAGCCCCCGAAAAAACAGACAAGTCGACTAGAGTAATTGTGGTCCCGCGGTGAACAAAGTGGACTCGGCAACACCACGATGCCGAGAAAACATGAACGCCACAAACCGAATGTAGAGCAGTGGCTTCAAAGGTCGTACAGTGCTGAGTGACCTCGTCGTACTGCTTCTAGGACGGCACTAAATCGAGAGCCATGTTCACATCCCAGCACCATCAAGGCCGTCAACAGAAGGATGCCGAAGTAAGCTGCCTAAATTGTACGATATGGTTACGCAACTTCTGGAGACTCATTATCTCATGCTCGCAACCAGTCGTGGTTTAAAATGCGGCTTCAATGGTGAGACTGCGCATATTTATGTGAAATTGTTCAAATCCGTATACGTCTGTGAGGTTGCTACCGGAACATGGTACATTTTAGCCGAAACCTGGTGCGCATGTTCATTGCAGCTTCAATGATTTTACGAAGTTCTTTTCTCGGCACATTATCTTAGCGGACACAGCCGTGCCAGCGGTGACGTGTGGGCTCCGGACCTTCGTAATCACCGATGGGAGGCCATGAAGATACTGCTAGCAGTGGACATTTGTAGCGTAGTTGAATGAGAACGGGTAAACGTTTTTTGCAATATATATCCGTTCTCCAAGGTGCTGAAAGTATAGTCGACTTAGTTGAAACGCCAACTAGGTGTATGCAAAGATTGAACATTTTGCGTTCAACTGTTTCAATTGCTGGCGATTTCATTTTCCGTCGCGATTTTCCGTCGCGCTGTGGCATAAATAAGACGGTGCGGCCGTGCAGGATACTGTCGCATCCCAAACCAGGCATTTGCCTTTTTCCCACGGCGGGATGGTCACACCGTCGGGCCTTTTATCGTCTTGAAGTCCTAGTCTGGGTTCCAGCATGCTAGGTATTCCCGCTCTTCGGAGAGCTCTTTGAATGACTGCGTTTATTTCGGTGTGCCTAGGGGCCCGACCTTGGCTCTTGATGCAGCTCAATGGGTGGAGGCCACCCTTCTCCACTGGTTTTCCACAAGCCTTACAAATATGTGGTTCGCATATTTGCCCGCCGATTCTTAGAGTCGACACCATGCGGAATGAGATGTTGTCCAGCATGGTGCCGAGCTGCGGTGACGGAAGAGCCCTGAGAAATCCGCCGCTGAAGGTGTCTCGTGCGGCTAAGAAGACTGCCTTCCCTGTGGGAGAAAGAAGAAATATGATTAATATCGTTATTATTATTATTATTATTATTAGTGTGTATGAACTACCTCACGAAGAATGATAATACAAATATTATATATGCGCATACATAATATTAGCGCATTTGCATGATTGCTCTGCTGTACCGGTCTCAAAGGTTGCCATGGTTCATCGATGGACTAGAAATCAATCTAAACAAGCTACGCATGTGAAGAACCGCTACAAAGGTGGACGTGCGTTTTGAGTACGCGAGTACGCCAACTATCCTATAGAGGTAGCATAAGTTGAGCAGACCATTCTATAAAAGGTAGATTAGGCGCGTTTCGCCTTGATGGCTTCAACAACCGCACCACCTGACTTCTGACTAGACCACCAAACTATATAGAAACGGCAATCGTTTGCGACCTTCACTAAGACAACTGAAACGTGCTATAGCAGCGTCTGCAGCGAACGTCCTATGCAGATTGTGCAGCCGCCCATACTTGTCCGTCCTGAGGATCCAAAAAGATCGGAGGCTGTTGGCCTGCCGTTCAGTGTTCGCCTTGTTGCAAGGCCGGCGCTCCTTGCCCTTCTCCGAGCACAAGGAAAAAAGCGGTATGCACGCATGTGCGGCTTTGTTCCTTTTGCAGTCTAGACGAGCATCTCGTATAGTTCAGGTTAATATAATCTTCCGCCGCCGACCTACTTACTGTACTTTGCTGCCCTACATACGATCGACAGGTGCAAGCCGCTCGCTGTTCCCCGTTTTAGCCTCACGCAACACCTATTGGCTACACAGGTGGTAGAGCGCGGCCAGCTAATACTACGGCGTGCGCTTCTGCTCAATGCTGCAGGCCAGCGTTGGAGTTTTCGGTCAATTTCAGATCGATTTTGACCGTAGATTAAAACCACCCAAGTGTTGCGAGTTGTTATCGGCTGCGACCAAGGCGAGGCAGCACACGTGCTATGGAAATCCGCCCATCAATCGGTAGATACATAGAAACCGAGCAGTGCGAGAAACTTCTAGGATACTACTATCGATATTACAGGTTGGGCAGCCGGAATTACCCGAGCGTTTATTACAATGATTGTCGAAATACGCGCCGCAACCACAAAAGATTGCCCTGGAGGGGCAACGCACCTATTCAAAGCCGAACGGCTTGAGTTTGGTTCGAGTATTATTTCTCGTGTTTTGTCGATCATTCTTGTTTGAATGAATTTAAAATAGTCATAGAAAATGTCTCCCCAATTATCTCATGAAAACGTTGCCGTTTGGCTTGTATTATGCGCGTACATGCGTATATAAATTATTATTATTATTGCTGCTAATTAAAAAAACGGTTTGCATGGCATGGATGCACCGGGATTAAACCCGGACTAGCTCCAGTTCAGAGAAGGATATTTAGAGATCAGCAAGGCGTGGCAGAACAGCATGAGTTTTGGTGACCGGACTTTGACAACGTAGTCTAAGTTGAACAAATGTCGGCAAGCATAATAATATTAATTCAGCAAGTGAATGCGGGAACAATAAAGTAGATGATGGTAACAACAACTCTGCGAACCGGTAGTAAACAACGTTGGATGCCAGAAGCCGCGGGCGTCGCACGCTCTGGGCCTGATGGAGAGGTTATTATATATTATGGAATTATGGAAAGGCCTTATTTAAACTTAACTTGGTCTCTCGGGGTTGGACGAAGAAGGACGCAGGTAACGGAAAGCTAGACTGTACCTGAACTTCACCCAGCCCTCTTCCAGCTGCGGCAGCCATAGCAGGCAAATTTTGCCATTTACAAATTGGATTGCACACGAGCTAGCGGTGGGTCTAAGCAACTAAGCCTTTCCATTCATCTCCTAGAGGAAGAACAAGTTATAATTATCGAGAAACATTACATGTAACAACTACATCTCTATTTTTTTCTAACTCTAAATATTATATAAATCTTTTTTTAGTTCTAAATAGTATATAGAACTTAGGCATGACTAGCTTAGTCATCTAACTAGCGTGATCAGTATACCATTATAAGGCGGTGGGACCCTTCGTTTCGCTTTCTCTATAAAACAATGCTCAATTCCCTCTCATGGCATAGAACCTATTGAGTTTAATCTAAAACGGTAGGTCATTAATTATGCTGCACCGTGCAGAGTTGCGTCCAGTATATTCTTTGATTGCGAGGCAAAGGCTTAAGTTGAGCTTGCTAAGGTCGCTGTGTAACGCTTTAAAAACGGAAAACAACGAGACCGAAACTCGATAGAGGACGGTTGTCTGCAGGGTCTGGGTTTGCTGGTATTTGTATCTGTGTAATGGAGTATTAATAAGCCTCATGTTCAATATAGGATATGATTACGATTAAAAGGGACCTAACACAACGCTGATTGACTACGAAAGACTATAGAGCTAGTGCTCTTTGTTGAGTCACCGATGCAGTTAGCAGTTTTTGTTCTGTCAGCCAGTTCGCTTTGGTTCAAGTGTTCACTCACACTTAGCAGCTTGTCCTTGCGTCTTGTACAGTCTAAATATGTTTGTTTCTTTGTGGCACTAGCGTTTAGCGTGCCATTTCGTTTCGTAATAATCGGTGATTGACAAATTGCCCCGGTAAGGCTTGCTTTAATCACAAGGGCTACCTCATCCATTCTACTACGTCCGACTGCGTCATGAATGGAAGAACATATAACTATTAATAGTATTTTTTTCAATCATATGACATGTAATATACCTTTTTGGTCAATAAATGAGAAGATTAGTAGTATCAGCGTTACGTATATATATATATATATATATATATATATATATACCTGCGCTTTTTGTAAATGCGGGCGTCTATCACACTAAGAATCCGTCCCCCGGTCCGGCTGGGAGCTGCTTGCGTATAACATCAACCAGTCAGGCGGGAGGGCGCAGATATATATATATATATATATATATATTTCACCTAGTAAAATATATATATATTTATAGTAAACCTATTGTCAATTATACGACGACTACTGTTGGAATGATCTACATAGCTAGCTTTTGTTTGCTTTTTGAAATATGCGTGCGTATGGTGAAAGCCCGGAAGGGAAAAAGGTAGAAGGCACGTAGACAAAGCCAAAACACAACAACAACAACAACAGTAATGATAAGAACGAAACGTAGTCGACGCGCAGCTGAATACGAAACGACGACCCACAACACTGAGTAGTTTGGCAGGGTCGACTCCCTCAAAGAAGCCCTCCGTACGCCCCCCACTTCCCACACGCCCCATATGCGGCCCTATGCAGGAAAAGATGCAACTTGCGAATATGGGAGACAGAACCTCGACGAGTTCTTTCAGCCAGCGCGATGATAATTATGCGGACTGCGCATGCATAGCGACCGACAGGTTAATGCTAAACACTCGGAGGGAGGCACCTTGCTGCGCTTGTACATACGAGAACTATGTGTACCTGTATATGCACTTGCCCGCCGGCCCGCCTGGTTGTGGTAATGGTGGTGGTGGTTCGTCTAGCCCGCATACACATATGCATATGTTGCCTAAGCGTGTAGAGATGTTTGTATGTGCGGCCCCCGCCTGTTGGGTGAACGAAGGTTCATCCATATATCCATCCAATGCATATCAAATAGCCGGATGCGGCGTGCGTAAGTGTCTAGGTGTCTATGGGCTATGGGCTATTATACTATAGGTGCATCAGGATGTGTTTAAACCTCCTTTTCTCGACTGGTACTGGTAATGTTGGCTGGAACAACCACCAGCCAACCGATATATCGACCGGCGGTCGGTGATGGTGGTGGTACCTATGCATCTAGTAGTGCATCGGCTCGACAACTCTACGGCGAGTCGACGCTACTACAGCGGTGATATGAATGAGGTCGTCCGTCGCTCCACCGCGTATATTTGCGTTCTCAGAGTCGAGAGAGCCTTTCCACCTGCTTCTACCTTTCTGTCTGCCCCCCCCCGTTCATCTAACGCGGATCGGTGGGCACAGCTTCCACCTTTGTTCTCCGCCTGATTTTCTAGCCTAGCCTGTACGACGCTCGCATCGTGTGGGGTGAAATAGGGCGATGCGAGCTTTCAGATAATTAATGGGGGTGTGCCTATAACGATCGCGCGACGGTGGTCGACACAACCGACGACTTGTAGCTACGGCGGCGGCGGCGGCCGGGGGCAGCTGGTTTACAGACAGGACACAGACATACACGAGTATGCATATACAGCCAGCTATGCAGCGATCGCGTTGCAGGCGGTACTCCAGCATACTAAGCGCCTCGCCTTTAGACTACTAACTGTGTATGTACATGAAGGTATGCAGATGACCTGTATGTATGTACACGTAGATATGCACGCTACCTGCTACCATGTACGACTATCGGGTATGGGAATTCTCCTGTTGTCGGCCGTAAACAAATACGTACACGCTCATACATAGAGAGGTTTAGGTACAATTTGTGCCTGAATACGTAGGTTTAGATATATCTTGTATATGTATTTGCATAGCAAAGATCAATTGGACTTTGCCAGTGACAACAAACCAATGATTAGTGGAATACTTATGTAAAAAGTAGTGAATTTTCCATAGAAAAAATGTAGGGGCAAAGGTAGGCGGATATATTGCTACGTTTAGGCTATATGGTACACAATAAGACGTATATACTGAACGAATTGGTACAGCCGAAAGATTCGAGGATGGCGAAGACATGACACCCCTATTCGTGTGCTTAGTATAAATACAAATATACAAGGGCAGATCGGCAAGTTCTCGTATTTTGGAGTTTGCCGCTAGATCGAAACTACCAAGGTCTTCCGGCTTGTTTTGCTTAAGGCGACATCAAGTGGCGGCATTTGTTGTTTGAGTTGGGTTCAACGATGTGCTTAAAATGGGTCTCGGCAATTTTAGGGAGCCTTAAATGGTTGAGCAATGAATCTTCATCAAGTCCTGTGTTAAAAACCAAATCATATGGTTTATAATTGTGGAAATTTTACTGCTTATGGTGAACAAGCAGCATTTCGAAATACTGTGCACCGGTGGAGTTCTCTAAGCAGTTGAAATGTATTTATAACGAGTATTCCGCCTGTTCCTTTCTCATGCAGGCTACAATGAGTGTATGGAGTTCAACAAAGACCAGTTCCCAGCTTGTAGAGGTTGCTTATCCGTTTTATTAAAGGTTTGCGCAATACTTCTCTTTTTCGCCATGGGCGACCTTCAATGACCTCATCGCATCCGTTCTACAAGGACTATGCAGAACCCGAATCTGCGAAGGTCGGATCAGACACCCCCGAGACACTAACTATTGTGCAATGTAATGGTGAAAATATTGCCTCTTCTATCCTTCTATTCGCCGAGTTATCTCTTGAAACAGTAGATGTTTCAATATTGATGGAAATACGGGCTGAGAAGTCGTCTATATCGCACGCATAGAAATCATACAGGACACGCAAGTAAAGAAGTTGCTGTCAAGCTTAGAGTTTGGTAATGTGCATAGCCATGGTGCGCTGGACGGCTCAGAGGGCCCGGCGGTTACGTTGGGTCTACAGGACTCCACAAGTATAATCCACAGGGCCGTGGATTGCGCCACGGCCGTCGGCAGTCGGCGACGCGCATCTTCTTCGGAACCATTGGCAATGATCTTTACCCGCAGTTCCGAGAAGGGGATGGTCCCCCTGTCTTTTGAAGAGTCTGTTGTGACGGCTGTGCACGAAAAGAGCACTAAAAGATTTCCCTATACCTGACATATTACAAGGACCCAGAAGTTTCGTTCAATAGGCATATAGGCAAGTTTCGGGCACACACTGCCAATTCAACAAAAGCTGCCTTTCGACTGAGCAATCTTATACTGCGGGTATTCTCGTCACAAGATGCCTTCAAATACCTGCGCCTTTATGAAGCAATCGTAGTGCCAAAATGGTCATACTGTGCTCACGTGTAGGCACCTTTCTACGATATGTTTGCTGCAGCGCAGGACAAGGTTCTAAAAAGAGTCTTAAGAAGGTGCAACTTGACACGTGACAGAATCGTACTCCTAAGTGTCGCGGAGTACAAGCGTCATGTTGGCTACCGCGTTCTTAAAGATCTCATACGCAGTGATCACATGTGTTCGATCGCATTAAGTTTGGAGCGGCCTCGCTGAAACCCATATTGGGTGTCGGAGAGACCAATCTGATTATCTGTCCAAAATCACATATTTCATTAACTCTGCTGCCGCGTCAAGGAGGCAGATAGGCTCGTAGAAGGGTTGGCCCCCCGGGGTTGATGAGGTCTTAGAGACGAGTGCAAGGCAGGGGGCCTTCCCTCTCACGCGAAAGCGCCCGCCTTGTAGAAGGCGCTTGGCCTTCCAGTTGCACCTTCAATGATTGTACGAGGTCTAAGGCAGCATCGTCAGCAAGCGTCATATCCAGGTGTGAAGTGTGCGAGCGCTTCACGGAGGTCGCGTCATTCCCTTCGTTGAGCGAAGAGAGGCCCTGCTCAGCCATCCAGTCTAGAAGGTAGTGGCCCCGGTCTCTGGTCCAGTGCCCCCCTAGGCCGTGTGATAGGCGTTAAAATCGCCTGAGATCAGAGTGGCCGTTGTCGGGTGGTTTCCATGGAGGCCGCTAAATCGTTAAGATAAGCCTTAAAATGCTCTAACTGCTTATTGAGTACAGCATAGCATCTATAAATTACTAGGGCAAGGTGTGGGGCCTGCTCCATCCACAGATAATTGTATTACTGTAAGCATACGTAACGTAATCATGTTGGCTATTTGCGATTTTTATATTAGGCTGAGACATGATGCAGATTGCGATGTGGTGGCGCTGGACATATGCGTTGAGGACGTTGACAGGTGTTCTCCGAGATTTTGGAAGTCAGTCGAAGCTGCTATTGTTCGCCTATAGTAGCGTGAGAAAACAAGCGGTGGCCAACTCAAAGGCAATTAGCAACACGCAAGAGACGCCTATGCAAGTGGGGCCTACTATAGTTTTGCCTGTATGTTGCTTAAAGCCTAGCCCGGTTCTATTCCCGTCGTGAATTAAATTTTCAAGCTCGCGGAAACGATACGTGTCTCGTATTAAATATGGGTTCGCGCTCATCTCTCTCAAGCATACGCATAGAGTTTGATTTATGAGGTAACTGCGTGGGACGGAACGAACTAGCGAGCTTTTCATGCCGTTGTGCCAGCTGCCGTCTTTCCCACCGCGGTTGCATGGATACGATGGAAAAGACCGGATCGTCGCTGTTCTAACTGCTATATCCTATTCGCGAAATTGATCTTGCGGCCGGAGTGCACGCACGAGACAAGGCACCGTTATTCGTTATCGTAGAATAGGACAAAGAGCATCTAGGTTTGGACTCAAAGCGTAAGTATTATCAAACTGGTGCAAACTTGAAATTGAAAGTCGCTGTGAATGCTGACAAAAAAAAATTTAAATAAGGATGTTTCGACGCCTTTGTAGGAATGACTTCCTTAGTGTCATTGAAAAAATTGAATCGGTGATTCTAAAAAATTGTTTCATAACGGGAGACTCAATTTTTCAGAATCACCGAAAGCCAAAACAAGGGCTTTTATTTTTTATAGAGGACTAACTGGTAAATGCGGTTGCACACGCGGGCACCGCGGCAGGGGAGCTTCCTGCAGATGCAGGCCGGTAGTGTGGGGCTCCAACTCACTAAAAACCAGTCATGTCCCCGTCCCCCACTCTGACTGGGAACGGCGTTGCGCATATCATCAAACAGTCAGGGGGGGGGGGGGCGAGTCTTCTACTCCTGGCGGGTGTGTTCCACAGGGAGGGGGGGCGCCGTAGGTAGTTGGCGCTCGTTTTCTTCATGTAGAATGGCTCTGAAGACTCCGGCTGTGGTGTTCCAGTTTAAAAGCGTTTCCGTCATTTTTTGCCGACGTCGCGTAGGTTAAAATTTGGCGTGTTCATTAGGAGCAGTAGAGGTACGCGCTGCTCCGCCCATGCTGGACACTTCAGTGCCGTGTGGTCTGAAGTGTCTTCCGGTCCGTCGCCGCAGTGGATGCATTTAGGACTGGGAGCCTTCCCGATCCTGAACAGGTACTGGAAGTCGCCATGCCCTGTCAGGATCTGGGTCGTGTAGAAGGTGAGTTCACCCCCCGGGCGGTTTAGCCATTCCTTGATGTCGGGTATAACGGCGCGGACACTGGTGTCAGGGGCACCCTCTTGTAGGCCGGCCCATTCTTCCTGCCAGAGGTCGATAGTATGCCAACGCTCCTCGTCCTTCTTGCGCTGGGGGTTACCCCATAAGCGGCGGCGTTCGGCAGCTTTTCCCAGGGAATCGTTCCAGAAAGGACGAAAGCCGCCGCTGCGCTTACCGTCCGGTACGCCGCGATCACCCTGAGGGCTCCGACCCTCTGGGCCCGACGCAGGCGTGTCCTGTTGACGGCAAGCTTTAGGGTGTCGGTCGGCCAGGCCGGAGCTCCATACAGGGCGACTGACTCGGCCACGGACATGATTATTCGCCACTGGGTTTGTCGTGATCCATGATTATTAGGCATAAGCCGTGCGACGTTGTTTGCTGTCTTAGTTGCCTTCTCCGTCGCCCGCCGCACGTGTTCAGTGCCGCAGAGACCCTTGTCTAGGGTGACCCCGAGGTACCTGACCTTGTCAACAAGCGCAATCTCTTGGTCTTCTAGGCGAAGATGAAGGGCAGGACAGTTTCGCCGTCCTACCAAGAGTATTGCCTCGCTCTTGGCGGGGGCGAGGGCGAGTCCCACCGCTTGCATCCAGCGGGCGACGTCTTCAAGTGCTTCGTTCGCACGGCTTTGCAGCAGGTCCGGTGTCCGGACGAGGTCGTCGGCATAGGCTAGGAAGCTGACCCCGGGGGGCAGGTCCCTTAGTCGCAGCACGTCGTCGTACGTTATGTTCCATAGCAGGGGGCCAAGCATGGAACCCTGTGGCACCCCTGCAGTCATATTAAAAACGATTCCGTGGGACTGTACTGTCCGGTCCTTTAGGTAGTTTGATATAATGCGCCGTAGGTAAAAGGGAACGTTCTTCCTGTGAAGAGTCTCCAGGATGACTCTCCAGGGCAGGCTGTTAAAAACGTTTCGTACGTCTAGTAAAATAGCGAGGTAGAGGTCCCGTCTTCTTGGCGGGGATTCGTGGAGGAGTTCGTCCTGCGTCTGGATCTTCTGGACTGTCGAACAAGTGGTAACCCGACAAAACGACCGCGTTTGGCTTTAAAACAATGAGAGCCCAATGCTAGGAAAATTAAAAGCCATTCGAACCTAGGAAGGCGGAGTCTCTTTTGATTTGGGCTGTTAATCTAACAGCCTAGATTAGGCTAGATTAATTAGCCTCGGGGTGAACTTCTCCTCGTATTTATTTCGCGTGGGACAAAACAGAATGCTTTCCTTTACTGCCAGTTGGTACTGGAGAGTTGCATAAAATCTTGGGTGCGCCCATTTCAGCAAGAGTCCTATACACTTACAAGGACTCTGTGCCTTGCCACAAGGCAACGCAAATTTCAGCGACAGCTTTGCGAGAACGTCTTCACGTAGATTTTTTAAGAACATAGGTCTCTATACTTGCTCGACCGCAACTGCATGTAGTTTTTGTCGGAGATATTTTAGAGTTCAATGTGTGCTGAAAAATACACCGGTTTAAAAGGTCTTAACATAAAAGTGTCGTTCCAGCTGCAAGCGAAAAGTTCGCTAACAGGTAAGGTGCGCAAAATTATAAAGGCAAAAAGCAGATATATCGAGAATCAATACGTTATTTGCTTTGGAACTATTCTGGGTATATGCTGTAGAGCTTGAATAATATCAATTTCGAATTGGCGGAAATATTGGGTGTTTTATGAGGAAAAAATTCCGCTGTATTGTAGTGATGACATAATATAGGATGAACATTACATATTTGCACGAGATCATGCTGTTTAAATATTTTCGGTATAACTATTTGGTTCACCGTCTTACTTACGAGAACTGGGTGCCACTTGCAGCAGAAGTTTAATAAAGCGGCATTAATGATGGTCACAAATGGCTACATGGTACGTGGCATAGAGATATTTTAAGCAAGTATTGGAACGTGTTTGGTCAATATAAACGCAAATTCAGGAATGTGGTTATGGCAGCGGAGCATTGTAGCTCTTGTGTGCTATATTTGTAGTACACAAACGTATAAGGGGTCCGAAAAATCAGCTGACCCCATTTAGTCTGCTTGTTCCGATCTGCTCTCTTAGTGAGCACAACACGGTAGTGCTGCCAAATTCGGGATACAGCACGACTCAACAGAAGAACGCGTAGATATTGTAAAAATGATTATTAAGAGGGAATCTCTGTACGGGCTGTATACTGGTGACCTCTTCGTGTAAATTACGGTAGACATTGCCGGCCTTGAAAATATGCCATTCGAAAATGTTTGCAAAAGTTTCACAAAACAGGCTCCGTACGTAATGTGAGCCAAGCCGTGCAAGACCACGACGCGCTCGTTCGGATTCTGCAAACCTTCAACCTGGTGTATTTTAAGATCGGATCTGGCGATCTATCCAATATCCAAATTCAGTTAACGCAAGAGCTAAAGCCTGCTCAATACTAGGAGTCTTCTTCTAAGATCTAACTTCGTCATTTGGGCTTCCGAGATGATGCGCAGCGTGATGCCAAATAAAAAAATACAAAACTTAATTCTACGTGTGAATAAACAGAACTAATGCATCTGGGCAACTGAGAACCCTCACGTCACGGGTAGCCGTTGCAGTGCCATATGTGACTGTCTCGTGCGGCCTCTGGTCCAAAGGAATTGTAGAACTTTGGACCTTCTTTTCTGTCTTTTTTTTTGGCTGAACTGGACGGAACTGATACGAGTAAGCACTGATTTTAACAAGATGGTGCCAAGTCCGCACAACCGGCCAGACAATTGAGCTCCTGAGGACGAAATGTCCCGGCCGGGTAGTCTCGCGTAATGGAGTAGTGTAAAATAACTGCCCTTCAAAACTTGCGATTTAACGCCGTTAGAATTTTTCCTGTTGAGTATTTTAAATAGCAACGTGTGCGCTAATAATTCCACCTTATCCGCGAACTAATGACACACATTGAAGCTTGCATCAATGTTATTGAACCTGATTTGTGTGAAAAGTGAAAACATTTATATGGAAAAGTGCAAGTTGAGTGTCCCGTATACTGCTTGTCAAAACGAAAAAGGTCTTCACCTCGCCGATATTGTATTTCAATATAAATGTCATTATATCTGTTATAAAATAAACACTATTAAGAAATTAAAAAATATATATATACATATTAAACATTCTTGTTTTTATTGCACTTTAATAATCTTGCCGGCGCTCTTCAAATGCAATGTATTGCGAAAAAAACAATATGTACGTAATATTGTTTATTTTGCGAGCACTATATATATATATATATATATATATATATATACAGGTTGTTTTAGAAATATTTTTAAAGCGGTACATGCATTGTAAGGCTCGTTAAAGCAAAGTTGGTTCCAATGGAACATGGTCTCTAAGAAGTCTTGAATTGGAATGAGAGTTAAATTACTACAATTTGTGACACTGGTGTTTTTGTCCGACATAGGAGCATAAAATATGCTGTTGCGAGACTAGGTACACCGTCGTGTTCGTGAGAAAATTCAGCTTTTTCTGAAGAACATATAAGGCCAGTCAGAAGATGCGGCATAGTCGCTTAGAAGAGAATTCGCAAGAAATGAAGTTTTTATTAGCTTTCAAGCGAAATACCTCAAAATAGTTCCGTCCGCGGTAGTTAACGTCGCCACACAGTCATTTTACATGCACTTAATCTGGACATTCCGCCGAAAAATCTTAATTACTCCGCAACCACAGCTCGCATTGCCATAAGTTTGATACCAAAATGACCATGGCATTTGCCTAAGCGTGTTAGTTTTGAACGCTGTGAGTGGTCGTAAGGTAATGATTTAGACGTATTTGGCGTGAAAACTAATAAAGAACTTAATTTTTTACGAATTCTCTTCTAAGCGACCATGCCGCATCTTCTGACGGGCCTTATATGTTCTTCAGAATTTTCTCACAAACACGACGGTGTGCTTAGTTTCTGTCTAGGAGGACTGGTTGTCTCGCAACAGCATATTTTATGCTCCTATGTCGGGCAAAAACACCAGTGTCACAAATTGTAGTAATTTAGCTCTCATTCCGAAACAAGGCCTCTTAGAGACCATGTTCCATTGAAAAAACAGCATTTGCTTTAACGAGCTCTACAATTAATGTATCGCTCTTTAAATATTCCTGAAACAACCCTGTATATATATTTGACATTATGAGATGGCGCCCAGTACACGCGTTGCGTTTCATACGAACGGCGTTTTTGTCCCCACTCTGTAGACACTAGAGTTTAATAAAAAGTTAACAGTAAGTTCACGGTACTGTTTGTTCGTATGATTTGCTGTCTATCTTCTTTGTGTCGCTCTTGTGGCCCGTTCAGGTTTATCACTGTCGTCGCAGGCTCGCCGTACTTAATGGTAATGGCCGTAGCGGTACGGCTGGTTGTTGTCATTATTGTTGCTGTTGTTGCTGTTTCCGTTTCTGTTGTTGTTGCAGCAGCAGCAGCAGCAACAACAACAACACGACAGTAGAGAGCAGGCCTCGGTCATTACGAACGAACGACGGAGGCGTACGTGTAGTCGCAAGCCTCTGTCGGTGCGGCCTCATCGGGCCCATTGAGTTGCTTGACCACAGCCTCGCCAAGATCCGCCCATCCTATCTCTCTTTCTCTCTCTGGTGCGCTCTTGGCGACAAATGACGCCAGGACAGGAGAGCGGCTGCAGCCACGATGGCGCGACACTGGCGGCGCCCGATGGAAGCGGTAGTGGTGGGTTGGTGCCAGCTGGCGTTGGAGGTCGGCGCTCCATGCGGACGCGCGCTGCGGGCAACAACACACCACAGGCACCACCACAGACGGGCAAGGACAACGTTTGTACGGATCTCTCCAACAAGGTACAAGGTCAAGGAGGGCGGGATTGTCATTGGCGGCTAGGTTTTCACACAGTTCTCCAAGTGTGTGACGTGGACGTCATGAAGGCGACGACTGTCTTGTCCTGCCTGGGTCATGCGTCCTTGTCAGACGGGTAAGGGTCACGCCAATGGTCGACGAAAAAAGAGGCCTTTCTTGCCATTGCTGCTACAGGATAAGACGATCTTACAACGCACGACCGCATCAAATAACGTAGAAACGCATTTATTGCAAATAAAGGGCGTGGGATTGGGACTAACTTAAATGCGTGGAGCTGCATCTACACGTAACCGGTAAATGCATCCAACTAAACGGCAATAACGCAAAGTTTAATAGTAATGATAACAGTCATACGCAAGTAAGCAACCCAAATTAATTAATCCGTTAAGCAACCACGAACAAAGCGTTGTGAGTTGTAAGCGGGTGTTTCATTTTCACCGTTTACACATTTTGCGACGCAACGGATCATTTATATCAATAGATTGATAATGTAATAATTTGCTGATTGCAAAACATTCCAAAAAAAACACAACATAATTACACCTGGTTGTGTTACAAAACTGTAGCTAAGCTAACTAGCGTAGCTAACATGATGATGCCGATCATTCAGATGTTATATTGTTGAAACTAGGGCAAGCGCATATCTCGTTAGGCCGATGCATTTCTTTAGTCTATTGTGTATATTAAAAAGAAAGCGCATTTATCAATTAGACATTGCAACCGTTATTCGTTATTCGAACTCACTAATGAGTTTTAAAACGGATGCTACAATGAAAACTTGTGTTACCAGCGAATTTGTCGATGTTTACTAACTGGTAGAATGCATGGTGCACACCTGGCGTCGTTGTTAAGCCACCGCAGTCTAGGACTCACAAACTTACTAAAATCCAGTTTTCTTGTCGATTTTACTTCACTTGGCCACTTTAGCTTGTCATTAAAACTGTTCGACGTTTTCGCCTCCAAGTCAAAATGTGCGAATCTCTTTACCGATAGTCCGTAAGCGCCTCTACAAGGACTTGGCATATCAGGGGATTTTCCAGCCATAGGTTGGGTGACAGTAGCTTTCGTTCTGTATTGAAAAAGGCACAGCGTTTGTAACAGTGCCTTACATCGTTAGCCTCTTCCGAGTTGCACTTATGGCATAAGGGGAGTCAGTTTTACGGCAATGCAGTGCACTTTTTGCTGAAAATAACTATCGTGGCCCATTAACAGTGGCGCGAGCGGATAGGTGAGCGAGCCGTGCTTAGGCCAGTTCCATTTCTGAGACCGGAGAGTCCTGACCTTGTCAAGTATCCAGGGTCGTCAGGCACGGCTGGATTTCTTACCATTACTGGCTTCACTTGCTTATGGTATAAGTTCTGCTGAGTAGTTTCTCGGTCCGGAAGTTGATTGAAGGGCCTCTTGGAGCTGGTTATTTTACTCTTAGGTCCTAAGGAATCGGTCTCGAGAGGGCTTGCATGGCAGCTATGGACGCCGTGTGACTTCCCCCTTGCGATGTTGGGCGCTATAGTTCTTGAAGCCTTGTTGAGGAGGCGGCGTGTTGGAGTCCTGGCGCGCTCCCTTAGGAGTGCGGCATAGAGCATGATACTATCTACTATTGATTCTAAGAGGCGGGTATTGTATGTTCATTATCCCAAAATCCACAGAATGAGCCTCGCAATCTAACGCTCTATGTGCCCTGCCAATTCGCCTTTAACCTCAGTGGGGGGGGGGGGGGGGTCAAGATTATTTCGAGAATTTTGCTGCGTTGTATTTCCTGCTTCTCTTTGCTCCTTATCTCGAGCCCATGTGGGCTCGTCCTCCGAAGCGGCTTCTCAGCTGTCCCTCTAGCTTCGGTTTCAGCTACATGATAGAGTTGAAGTAGGCTGTCCCGTCTCTCCATCCCTGGTGGGAGGCGAGTATGCGTCCTAACACGTTACGCGTGGCTTTTATTATATTTTCACGTTGGTAGTAAGTTTTCACCTAGCGTATGATACGCACATCGGAAATCTTGGCAGTCATTGATGGTTTTTGCCAATAAGTGCTGAACGACAACAAAATATATTCTAAAAGTCTCAAAGTTACGCTCAGCTAAATCTATTGGCATGTTGTCTTAAGGTGATGTAATTAAGAAGGTAGTTTAAAAAATAATATATATATATATATATATGTATATATATATATATATATAGTTAGTTTCTTCGAGACGGTGTGTATTTGACTCATAAGAATCCGAGCCCGTCTGGAGCGATATTCGTTGATCTTGGCATCGCCGTACATCGCCAATTGCACCCGCCACGATTGAGGACGTATAAATCCACCTCTATCTTGCCGATTTTCACCATTTATGACTGGACGTACTAATACTTACCAAGCCTTTTTTAATTGTAACCTAGGCCAATATTAAACAAACATACGTAGGATGCCATTATTATTATTACTATTATTATTATTATTATTATTATTATTATTATTATTTATTTAAATACAGGGATATATATACAGGGTCTCCCAGAATTTGTCCAACAAACTTTAAGTTCTAGTACAACTTCGGAAAAAACTTAATTGTTCCTATGGAACAAGGGGCGGAAACGCCTTCTTTTAGATGAGAGTGAAGTTACAAAAAGTAATTGTATCAATCTTTTTGTCCTGATATATCTTTACTAAATCTGCGATTGCGAGAGTCCCCGTTATCCTATCGACAAACGAATCATACCTGCATGTTTGGAGGAAAAAAATGCATTTGCTAAATTGCGTTTCACGTTAGGAAAATAAATGCTATATTGAAGAAAATTCTCAAGAAGTTAAATTCTTTGCAATTCTTGTATTTTAATTTTCGCTTATATACCCATTTTTAAAAGACACTTTCGCCCCCTTCCATGGAAAAGTTGGTTTTCACCGAGCTATACTAGATCCCAGAGTTTCTAGAAGACGCTAAATTAAAAAAAATAATATATATATATATATATATATATATATATATACACATCAAGCCAGAGACAAAGCGAGACAGCATAGAATAGAAGCATGCCCTCAAAAAATTGAAAAATGAGCCCTTAACAGTCAAGGGGATGTTGAATTTGTTGACGTCCGAGGTCCGAAACTCTTAATCAGCACACAATGTGTACAGTGATACTGTCCTATAGCTTACGCAACTCCATCAAGAGTAAACGGCCTAGGCTGCTCACAGAGGGAGTAATTCTGCTTTACGACGACAACGTGTCTCCATACGTCTCCAGGGTCACACAAAGTGTAATGACGCAGTTCAAGTGGGAGCGGCTTGAACATCCATCCAACAGTTCGGGCATGTCGCGCTGCGACTTTCATCAGTTCGGTCCGCTAACAAAATATCCTCAAAAAAAAGAAGTGCTTCCAGTCGGACGATGAACTGAAGGACACAGTGCAGAATGGTTCTTGTCGCAGCTACAGGAATTCTGAGAACAAGAAACCCTTCGGCTCGCGAAACAAAAGGATAGTTGTGCTCAGGCCTTTCGTGATATCCTTTGAATGACTACTTCAAATATACCCACATATATGTTGTTTCGTAGCGTTGCATTTGAATCTGTCAATCATTTTCGGATATACAGGAAAAAAGAAGATCTTTCTTAAACTACTTATGCATGCGTTTACATACGCGTATTAAAAAAAATTTAAAAAAATATATATATGCACGATTAGTTATGCACGATCTTAATTATGGCTACAGCAGCTACAATTGACATAAATGCAGTCATATTGCAAACGGCCACTAGGGAAACAAGTTAATTCGTTTGAAACAAGCTGAGAAGAGTTCTATTGCACTTGTAAGGCGCAGTTAAATAAGGTTTACTGTTACGTTAATAAAGAGCGCTTGCAAGCGTTTTTTCTTGTTAGGTTACGCACGCAGTACGGGCATAGATTCATTCTCATAACGCGCAAGGGTATCACGACACGCACAAAGCAGATGCAGCATAAAAACTACTCTAGCGTACCGTCAAAATAAAGGTGGTCTGTCTATTTGTTCGGCTTAGGCATCGCGGCCATGCAGTTGGTGTATGGCGTGCTATCGCGTGTTAATTCAGATCGTGCACAACTTTGTACGTTGTCGGTGAATAGCGCTGACTTTCTGCATACGCTGGCATGATCGTGCAGTGCACGTGCACCGAATATATTTAAAAAAAATAATATATTTATATATATATATATATATATACGTATGTATGCACGCATGTTTGGAATCATTTACTCGTCGAAGAGGTGAATAGCGTCTTCGGGCGTTCCTTAGGAATCTGTACAGAAGAGAGCACATGACGTACATCGGCACATCGAGTGAGCATTCGCGAACGGCGCGACTCGGTCAGCGGCCCAAATCCATAACCTAAGCTGATACGGCTAACTGTAAGAGAACGCAAGCAAATTATAGAGAGAGAGAGAGAGGATGCAATGCGAAAGAACAAGCGCGCTTGCAAAATGTAGAAGAGTGTTAGAGAAAGAGAGAGAGAGATGGATGGGAGAGAGAAACAGAGAGTCAGAAGGAGGAGTGTCCCTTATAGAACGGGTCCGTGTGCGAGGCATAAGAGAGACAGAAAAAAATATATATATATCTATATACAGAGAGGGAGAGAGGGGGGAGAGAGAGAGAGATACGCCATCGGGGAGCTTACAGAATGAAGGCGCACTGCAGAGATCTTTCGCGGGACCGACGAACCGCCGATATCTCGAGGGGCGCGGGAGGACATTGAACTCGAACCCCTCTTCGGCGAAGTCGCGTAGGCAGTCTCGGCCATGGCGGCAGGCGGTGATAGGCGGCCGCAGCGGCTGCGGGAGCAGAACCAGCCGAAGCACTATCGAAAAACAGCGGTTCTACACTGCAAGATGCAGCAGAAACAGTGGCCGCCTTCGCAAAAACACTGCTCGTCAAGATTTGGTCGTAGTAGTTCATCGCTTTGCCGGAAATATTGTGCGGCGGGCAGGAGGGGAACAACGACAAGATGAGCAGCAGCACGCAGCATCACGACCAATCCACCCGAGGCTTATCCGTTGTCTCTCCAGCAGCGACGGTTGAGCGACGTCCAGAGATCGGAGAGCTCGGGGGTGTGAGCGGGGCCGGGGGGCAGGGGTGGCGTTGGAGGGCAACCTACGAGAACCAAGAGGTGGATAATCGAGCAAGCCACCGGTGAAGAGCAAGAGTTGTTCTCGAGTGTTCGTCGGGGCAAAGCCAACAGCCGCAGCAACAACAACACCCCCGCAACAGCCGCAGCAACAGCACCCCCGGCAACAGCCGCGTCAACTGCACCCCCGCACTCCGCGCCAGCCAGCAGTGGCGTCTGTTCGAGCGGGGTGCAGAGACGCCACCAAACGCACGAAAAACCGGTGCAAACAACGAACCTTGATCTTGGGACGAACAAAATCATCGTTGAGTTGAACAAGATGTTATTTCTGCTGATGTTGCTGCTATGGCTGCTATGGCTGGGCGTGGTAGTGATGGTGATTTTGTTGACGATGACGACGACGCCGATGATGATGATGATAATGATGATGATAGCGGCGCCGACAACCTTAAACCCAATAGCAACATATTGATGAGCTCAAACATGTCTGCCAGATGAGGCCAAGACGCGAGGCACCAGTACAAGTGATCATCAACAACATTGGGGGAATACCCGAGCTCCAGGAAGTCACGTAATGCACCAAGACACGAAGGAGGACACGTAGCCGGACTGACTATCGCGAGATCCACACATTGCAATTTTGCCATTGCAAACCATTCCACATATGGTGCTAGTTTGATTGCTTGTCGAACACTTACGTTATTCAGTTTTCTTTGTTGATACTGACGATACCGAGTACGCCTTTAACGTGCAGTCACGCGAATAAAATCGGACAACTTTTCGTTTTTCGCTGTTGTTTCATTGAGCTTTTAGAACTACTATCCACTGCTAACTCAGCAGGCAGTCGATTTTCTCCGCCGGCACTAACTTTGGCATATATACCAATTAATGATATGTTATCAGCTCTGTGCAGCGTACTGCGAGCGGTTTAATCTTTACGGTATGCTCTATTTGTTTATTAGTTGCACTTGAATAGAAGCTTTCGAAGAAATCTAAGTCACTATAGATGAGTTTTATATATACTGGTCAGCATGTTAGTCAGTGTAAACGTTATCCATCAGGACATCTATATACAAATCACGGCGGTGCGCAGATGAGTCCTAGATCAGCAAGAGACCTTTGCTTTAAAATCTCGATTACTGTAGGTGCTAAACATTTAAGCGTATGCGCCCCTTCACTTCAATTTTGCAATTAAGTCTATGTTTCTAAGCACATAAACGATATGTTTCTGGAATACCTATCTTCGAGATCGCAAACGTTTACAGCATTTGTTCAAGCCACAATACAACATTTGCACACGTTTTTAAACTATCAAGTAGCCACCATATGTTCACTATCTTCTACAAGGTTAAAAACCAATCAGTTTTACGTTGAGAAAACGTACACTTCCTAGCTCTATGATCAGCTTGCATTTTGGCATCCGTTAATGTATAGTACCTTAATAATGATATGGCATCACACGCAATGTGGCAGCGTTTGCTAACCTAGCCTAGTAAATCTGTAACGAACTTTCTCGAAAAGATAGCTCTATGTTGTTGAGTGGCGGCGATGCCTAGTGTGCTAGTCACATGTGGTTAACATCTACCGGGGTGTCGGCAAAAGTTCCCCGATGTTGATCAAATTCTCTTTAAGCGATGTTCATAGATAATAGATGTTAAACCATAGTGGTCATAGTGCTGCCACAGGAACTGTTGGGGAAACCCTAGATATCTCAATATTCCCGGCTCTCAGTGCAGTGAAAATGCCACACTGTGATTCCAAGCTCGTTGGGGACGGAAGATGGCCTGAAAATGAATTAAGAATAACAGCTCTAGGCTGTTGTTAACGGCCCGTCTGACAACGGATGGAAACTTTCAACATTCGTAAAGGCAATCTGTGAATATTTGGGCTGAAGCCCTCCAAATAAATCCCTTGTTTGAACTCAGCCAATGAAGACCGATTTTTTCTCGCCAAGTGGCCTAATGTTTTTTAGCTACGCTCCGGAGATCTGTCTTACTTGACAGTGCGAAAGTTTTTTGTTTGGTTCATCTTAGCGATGCGCTTCGTTGTTAGTGAATTGTGTGTATTTTATACAAATTCGGTTATAAGGTCACCTTTAGCCATTCAACAAAATGCACTTTCCTCTTGAACAAAGAGAGACGTATGTATTTGTCGTTTATTTTCATACCGCACAGGAAGAACACATTTGCACCTTCGTAGGATGTCTATTCAAGCGTTTTTGTCGTTTTTGTTCTGAACACGTCGAGTACATGTCATAATGGAACGTCGTTACGCATGTGTATAGCTTTGCATATGCAGTGACTGTTTGTAGCGCTGGCGTCCAACCTTCATTGTCGTGATGCGTCTCCTTCCGAGCAATAACCATGAATCATCCTCTGAGGAAGAAAACGCGCCGCAGAGTCTAGCTCTGAGTATGTTGAGACACTTGCTGAGACACCGTCGAGAGAGTTGAGCGCTTCTTCGTCTATTAGTGCCGTCGGTAGTGCACACAATATTGGCTCCTTCTAGCTGATGTTTCTTCTAGTGGTCGCTTTGCATAGATCGCAAAATGTTCGTGTACAATTCGAAATAAAGCTATCAATGTAGTGTGGCAGTAGCTGCAAGCGACGTGATAAAACTTGATCAAATAAATCATTCGATAAAATAATGCCTTGCAAGTTAATTTTGAAACGCTGCGATTTGCTGAACGAAAACCAAGACCCTTATAACGCCATGTAAAGATAATACACATCAGAGAGTGGTTAAACGGTTTGCCATAGCGCAATATGCCGATCTCGTTGCTGCTGTTATCGTCGTCGTCAGCGTGATTTACATTTATATATATATATGAGTTTTATTTAACATTTCTTGTAGAATATTTTTTAAATCAGATGCGTTCGCTGTATAGTACGTCATACAGCGTGCTGCTGGAATTTATCTTAGGTATCTCGGAAGAAATGATTATAGTCTGTATTTTTTAACAAAATAAAATAATAGTAACCCATTATTACTTTGGTGAAGCCTAAAAGATGAAGACACTTCAAGTGTCTTACGAATGACTGGAGGGACACCGAACAGTAAACTTCGACTGAACAAGGGGAATGGAGGTGGGGCGACAAGAGCGTATGAACGAGAGAAAGTTATCAAAAGTCGAGGTGGTTGTGAGATTGACGAGCAACATATCATCAGCATTGAGGGGGGGGGGGGTGGTGAGAGAGCGAGAAAGTTAAGGAGGCAGCGTAGAGCAGGAGATGAGAGACTGACGCCAACATTCGCGTTGATTGCGATCGGCAATCCCGGACCGGGCAAAACTAGACGAAGACGGTCGTTTTCGTTCATGATGGTTCGATGCTAGATGCATACACCACCCCCACTGCCCCCTCCCCCCCCCTATCCACTCCACACCCCACCTTGAGCGTCCGTGGACTCGCGCGCCCGGACCCCCGAGCCGAGACGACGAGGCAGTGCTTGGTGAGGAGGTTGGAAGTTGCAAAGGCGGTTTGCGGCGGCGGCGGCAGCAGTTGCTCACATAAATACGCTCGACGGTTTGAGATCGTCATCAGATTGACTCAAGCTTTGCTCGAGTACACAGGAGGGCGCCACAGCTTGTGTGTGTATGTGGATGTCAGTACTGGTTGATCATCTTGGGCTCGTTATCGCTCATCTCGGGCTCGTTGTCGATCGTCTTGGGCAGTTAGTTAGGCCCAAGAAACTGAAGTTGACACGAAGTAGCACACGCATTATCTACGCACGTACTCCACGAGCGAGCGAGCGAGCAAGCGATCAATCCACCATCGACTTTGGATTTCACGAGATACACGTGTCAGTGCCCGTGAGGTTGTTCTGGTGCATGTTTGATTTCGCCACGTTTCATGACTAGAACAACACTCACGCGGTACTGGCGCGTGATTCGACGCCACGCGACCTGCGTTCGTTTGTAGCTCCCTCAGCAAAGCCGTGCTGCTGGCTTTGCGTGTTGTTCGCTGAGGCCACAGCATCACCGGCTTTTCTTTCGCCTGCTCTAGAGCTCATCAAGTTCTGCTGCCCACATCAAGTTGTGCTGCCCACATCACGTATTGCTGTTCACATAAATGATGATTATGCTCAAGTATAGCCGCAAGTAGTTAGTTCGACTAGACAGGCAGGTTGGCTGTTGTTGTTGTGACAGTTCCGATGCATGTTCCCCGGTTATGTTTCTCTGCTTAGTCATCACCGGGTGGATATTCATCGGCATAAGCAACACTCACTTCGGCTAGAACCTCCACTCGGTGGACACTCGGCCAGGACATTGTCAGGTAAGTACTTGTGTCTCTCTACGTTTTCCGCATGGTCTCTCTACGAAAAATGTATGTGCTTTTTCTTTTGTAAACTACGATCGTATCTTGTATCGTCGGCCACGACGTACATATACGACCATTTCAAACCGTTGCTTGCTATTCTATTTATTTGATTGATATCCAAAGAGGATGCAACGTGGTACACCTGTTGGCTGTTGTTATTGGTCCGCACCAATTTACTTATCATCATACGACAGTGCATGCACTCCCGCCTTCCCGTACACGCACATATATATATGCTTAAGTTTCATTGTCATATGTGACTATAAAATTAAACTCACGAAAATGACTGCAAAAGGAACACTGCACGTTTCCCGCATTTATGCTGCCTACTGGAATGTATTTTTTAGTTTGCTTACAAAATTACCTAGGTCAGTATCGGAAGTCTGCGGGTGTCTCGCGGATCTTTACGCTAATGCTGTTTCTCTGCGCTCCTCAACAATGAAGGCTTCTTCCCCTTATCTTCGGTGTGTCACAGCCAAACTGGAAAATTTGGCTACCGGCATATCATGGTTCCCATAATCAACTCCTCCAATCTGACTACTAGAAAAAAGCGCTTCTATTCCTGAAGCCCAAGCCGAATGGCATAAACGATATACTCTAAAATGATGCGTTCTCGTGACTTAGTGTGCGAGGACTCGGTTGGTTCTAATACGGGACGATCCTACGTGCGCTTCTAATGGTCTATCTGATCATCTCAATAACATAATCTTATCAAAGTGAGTCTTGTGAAGTGTCTGCAAATGTTGGCGGCGATTTGGAGATGGCTCTACCAGACCTCTAAATGAGGATATATGCTATTAGACTCAAAGATGCGAGGCAACACATTGAATTCATTTTGACGGTTGTATACGGACGCAAATGTGAGTGAGTGAGCAAAACCCGATGCGAATTACCGGAGTCTACACGACATGGCTCAGCAAAGACCAGGCTATATAGACAACACACATTGCGCATTCTTTGTCTCCGCAGAATTCAAACTAACACCTAGAAGAAGCAACCCAAGTATAGATGAGTAGCAACGCTAAAACTGAAGCAGTGATGCGACGTTTGCGCGCCATTTTTGTCTCTTTATTGAGAGACGCGGTTTTCTGCAGTTTGAATTTTGCCGATTTTTGTACAATCATTTCTGTTTCTGCTCGATTATTGCCGTTAAGTTTAAAATGTACGTGGCTGACAGATATGGGATCTGCTGTCAGACTACAGTAACATGAATGAATTCGTATTTGGCGATTGTCCCATTACACCAGAAGACACCTCAAGCACGTAGTACACAAAACTCACAAGTGGTAACTCACGTGAACTCGTGAAAATGAGCCTTAGCGAAACTCCAAGAAAAGACCGACTATAAAGAACCGTAGCCTAATGAAAGCCGATCCGTCTCAATTTGCCTCAGCATCAGCTTACGGGGTATTTGCGTTCGCAACCCTATTACGAACTTAAATGAAACGAAGAAAAGAGACACGCTGAGTTGCTATCCCATGAGGCCTGTCCCTGATAAACGGCAGCAAAAACCTGCATACGAAAATGTGCATTAAACTCTCTGTGCATTGTAGCTACTGATACGAAGTGAGCCCGGTATAATAATCATAAATTGTTTCACAGATGGCTGGATGCAGACCAAATACACAAAACGTAATTTAAAATCGAACTACAGTGGACTATCATCACAAGCAGTAAGCGATCTTTATATATATGAGTTTTATTTACCATTCCTTGTAGAATGTCTTTTGAATCAGATGCGCTCGCTGTGTAGTATGTCATACAGCATGCTGCTGGCTTCGTATAGTTTTTTATGACTACTCTGGTATTATTATATGTTTTTAACAAACATCCTTGCATGTAGTGCATTCATACTATTAATTGGATTATTACGGTGATTATATTACTACTAAATTACACAAGTGTTTGGTTAAGCGGGGTGTTTCCCCATGGTTCTATACAATCTATGCTATTTCCGTAGCTTGCGTTTGGTTTCATTTATCTCTTGCCATAGTGGTTTATCACCGAAACCTAATGCCTCGGCTAGGGACACTGTTTTCACTCCTCCTAGCTCGTCGCACGTCAGCACGATATGTTCGATCGATTCTTCTTCTATATCACACGCTCTACATCGAACGCTCTCAATTTCCGAGTATCTGGCCGCCAGCAGTCGGGTGTTGAGTATACCGGCCCTACAGTCAGCGAACAGCCTGGACGCTATTATCTTCTTTTGTTTATTTCGGTACAATACATTAGGTATATGTTACACACATCAACTAGCTAAGCCAATGCGCATTGTGACTATCACGTGTCCGTTTCGATGAGGCCTGGACGCTTGCGAGTACGAATAAATAATATATTTTCGACCGTATTCCTTTTCTTGCCTGAACAATTGCAAGGATGTTTTTCTTTCCGTATTCCTTTTCTTGCCTGTACGATTGCAAGGATGTTTTTCTCTACGTATCCTCTTTCCATCTTTCTTTGGATCTTTTGTCAACTTTATTTACATCCTTGATAATCTGTTTAAATGTTATCCTCTCGTGTTCTTCAAATGCATCGTATTGCACTTACATTTGCGTTCAAGGATCTTTAGCCATCTATCTCATTTGCTTATAATTTTCTCGGCCAGTTTTGCTGTGAGCAGTTCGACCGCCCAGTTTTGTTCTTCCTCACTTGCAGCTATGTTTTTAGACGGCTTATATACAATATCTTTGTTTGTGCTTTCCTTGCACAGAAGCTGGAAACTCAGAATTCTCCTTCGATAAACTGTGCTGCACATGTATACCTACATTGTATTGCACGTTGTATTGTGTCCAGTCTGTTTACCATGCTTGCGTCTAAACTCACAATAGCGCTAGCGTATGTCATTGCATGCTCAACTTTAGAAAAATCGTTGCTGTTGTTTATTATGACTCCCAAGTATTTGTATGCGTTTTTATACTCGATTTATCTTCCTTGTATAATTAGCGGCGTCTTCCTGATATCCCCAGAAAATAGTGCATTTGCACTTATTTTTTTCGTTAAATTCCTTTTCAGTCTTTTCCGCCGTTCCTCCGCATATTGTTAACATTTTTTTTTCATTTAGTCAACACCTTTCGCTAAAATCACCATGTCGTCTGCAAACAACAGAACACACCGTCGGAGAGATACTATTTCATCGACCGCATCGTAGGCCCGTCGGATATTTAGGAATGTTGCTACTCAGTCCTGTATTCTAGATCTGGTCCAATAGATACGTCCATTAGTACGAAAATACTATCCTCTATTCTTCTGTCTGTTCTAAATCCACTCTGCCATGACCCTATTAGTTCCATCTCTTCCAGCTCGCCCTGTAGCCTAAAGATGGCAGCAAGGTTTTAGTTGTCCGCCAGATCCGCTCTTCTTACATGTGTTTGTTGACTTTGTAGTTCATATACTTCAGCGTCAAACATAGTATTTAGTGCCTCATTTTTCTCTTGTTATGTGTATTCTTTTTTCTCTCCTCTTTCGTTATCTCCAGCTATTTCATTCTGCTGTTTTATGTATTTTCAGAAACGTATTATTCTCTTCACTGCGCTATTGTTTGTTATGTTTTTTTAAATCTGTAAGTTTGTCTAGTCTTATGGAGTTGGCTATATCCTTGCTTAGTTTCATTTTTACGTCTATATATTCCCTCCACCACGTATCCGCTTGCTCCTCATGTCGTTTTGGTGTACCACCTTTCGGTGTTGTCTGGACGAATAACTTCTTAGTTGCAAACTTCTATTTAAACCTTGATTCCACCAGAAGTTGATTGTGTGGCTTGATGCCAAACTGACAATTAAGTTATCTAAGATTTGCTCTGCCATCTCAATACTTTTTCATACGGTAGTCCTACCCCAGTTTCCCTCCACTGTTCTAGTCCTTTTGCAAACTTTCTCTTGTCTATTATTTTTGAAGTTTTGATTCTGTTTTCTCTTTAACTTCGGGTGCCTATGTATTGTTTTGTTCGGTGCCCCAGCGTTTTTACAGTGGCAGAAAAATCATGGTATCCTTTAAATTGAAAAATATTTTTATTTTGTCTATTGACAAATGAACGCAAAATTACTAATATTACAGAAAGTTAAGAAGACTATATATATATATATATATATATATATATATATATATATATATATATACAGGGTTTCCCAGAATTGTCCAACGAACTTTGGTATCTAGTACAACTCGGCGAATATTTTTAATATATTTCTTTAATGGAACAAGAGGGAATGCCTTCTAAAATGGATAACTGAGCATGAAAGCCAAAAAGTAAGTAATTAGGAAGTAAATGAACTAGCAAGCTATTAGAAACATGTATATTGCTTGGAAACACTAGGGAAGATCTCGGTGGGTAAGCTTATGGTTTATGACGACAACTGTTTCAGGAAAGGTTATCATTTACCCAATGATAGGGCAAAAAGCAAAACAAACTATTGTGTTAATTATAGTGGTCAAATATGCGGACTATTAATAATAAATTGTTGAATCAACACATGCATTTTGCTTCAGTCGTGATACCAGGATGGGTCACAGGAAGCAGGAAACCAACTAGGGTAGTAGAACGCGTGGATTAAAAAACATCGAAAGAATAAAGGCATTATGGAGACAACGTTCTTATAATGGCTATCACACGCTACACGCTATAGATAGAGGACGCCGTCACAGGAACTCCTAGCAGAGCACTTTACCAAGAAAAGCTGATGTAGCTTGCTGTTTATGGGAATGCCTCTTTCACAATAAATGCTGTATATGACACAAAATTAATAATTATTGGGCGATCGACACCTGACGTTTCTAAATGTAAGGTGTTAGCTATAGGAGCAAACACACGATCAAGAGAAAGTTATCCACCTGAGCATGCATTCCCCAGAATAATTCACACGTTAGTTTGGTGGGAAGCGTATAAAAACGAGCAAGCTTTCCAATAGTCTTCGGGAGCATGGACATTAGCAGGGCCCTTGCCGCAGCCTGCTATGTTGCATCACTAAATCAGTTGGGCTCTCTAGCGGAATTTGAATAAAAGCCACAATGATAGCAGGTGCGACCATTAGAAGCCAACTTGACTCCGGCTCTTTGAAAGTGCACGTGAACCAACATTTTCTCGGCGCTTGTAAAAATGAGAAATCGACAAAGAATAGTTCGATTTATTCACACTTTATCGTGTCATTATACCTAGTTATGTCCTATAAGCTGACATTTGGTGAGTATACACATATGTACATTTAGATTTCTACTTATAAAATACATATGTTCATATACCAACATCGTCAGGAAGATAAAACGTTCAATTCTGTAAGTTGAATCAATGGCCTAATTTGATTACAATTTGCCACATGATATCTATCACACACGTTTTGACAGTATTTGCAGACACAGGTTTGTTCAGGTTCGTGATAACCTTGCGTCATGCACGTCAAATGAAGGAAGCCGTGCACGGCAGACCTGGTGACCAAATGACGATTCGTTCTGTTTGTCCTCTTCCAGCTCGAGTCAGTCATTGCTGGTGTTGTGATGAACTGTGGGTCGATCTCCAGTCGCTTCGATCTCTGTTTTTCGACAAAGGTACAGTAGGGGGGTTACTGGGAGATTGAATTTTTCGCGTATGTCTTCTACAAACGATGGCGTATCGGTCAACACGTAGACCAATCGGTTTCTCGATGTCGTGTGTAGCCCGAGCACCTTTTTCAGAAATGCAGGTTTCACTCTATCCAAGGTTGTCAAGTCACGCACGGTTAGTTTATCCCAGACGATCTGGATTCCATAGGTTGCTGTCGGTGCGATCTTCAAGTCGAATAAGCTCACAGCCGTAACAACTGTAAGTTTCTGTGGGGATTCGATCATAGCTGCGGCCACGATCGCCTTCCGAGCTCGTTCCTCCGATATGAGCTGAGAATGACTTACCCGTCGTTGTTAATGTGAGGCCGAGGTACGTAAAGGAGTTTACAATTTTCAAACTTTGTCCGTCAAAAATCGACAAAGAGTATCATGGATGACCTCACATCAATAATATAACGTGCCTTTGTTTTAGCAGCATTTTTTTAAAGCAGGGATGGCGTCAAGTCCTACCCTCTCGACAGCTTGGCACAATGCTGGACCTTGCTCTTTCCGCGTAGTGTCAGCCATTAGGATAGGCGCTTCCTTCTGTACGCGGTGATTGTGCATGTCACTAGTCCATTTTGACGGTCTACACACATTAAACCATTTGAAAGAGTTCCGGCAGGGTGACAGGATACGCAGTGATTAATGTAGTAGTGAGAAGAGCAGAAATGCCATACGCACTCGAGCCCAAAGATCTGGGAGAAAGCAATAGGTTATGCTTTGGCAGGGTGCAGGGCCATATTTTATCGTCAAATTTTGTCCAGCTAGAAAGAAACATATATATATATGAAGTGTGTTCTTTGCTTGCCACGGACGACAGGAAATCACTTCGTGTACCTGCTAGTGGGTTGCGGACCGGCATGTGAAAAGTCGGCACGTGTACACAAGGTGCATTATGGCTATCATTATGACTATCATTACTCAGCATGCTCGACCCAAGGGTTTCACCAAGTTGGCGATCAATGCAGTAACCGGTTCTGCTCGCAGACGTGCGCTAAATATCACGCCGCCAGCTGCCAGACGCACTTTTTTGCGCGGTGGCGATAGTTACCATACTTCTCTGGTCATAAGACATACCTTCATCACAGCTCTGTCAAGTGTGAATGGGTCGCAGAACACGCGAAATCGAAAAAACAAAGAAAGGAACTTAAGCTGTCAAGAAGCTACCACTTCATACCCATTATATTGGAGAAACTGGGTCTTTTTTATAAGTGTCGGCACCGCGAAGCTTTTGAGGAATATGGAAAAACGTACGGAGTTTATTACAGTAATAACCGTCGAAGCGACCACCACCATATATATATATATATATATATATATATATATATATATATATGTCATGTTCCCACCGTCGGTGATTAATTACAATGAATAAATAAGTTGATGTAGTATGGATATTTCGTCATATATGTGGGCTACTGTGATGTATAGATCAGCTTATAGACACCCAACTCAAAAACATATTGATCAAAAACTTTATCACCGAAGAAAAGAACAAACGTAACATTAATGTAAATCAAGTAGCCAAAGTGCATTTATTATATGCATGTAAATGCGGGTATAGTGGAATGCGTTAGAGCAAGGTGGTAGTTTTTGCTGGTATGAGATAACAAGTGTGTGGTGGCCAAAATCGTCATATTCCGCCGGTTCATTTGTGTCCGATTTCCGGATTTCACTGGTCGGAATTTACCGCGGTGCAGAATTTGACCCGCACATTGATTCTGACGTCCTGGCAGCACCTTAGCTCTGTTTACTCGTTGCAATCCGCGTGTGGCTCATCGACCTGGAATGCCATCGCACAGATGCAGCTATAACATACATATGCGCACACACCTATCGAGATTATTTAACTGCATATGCTTACACACATATGTTGTATATTGTGTGTATTTGTAATTTTATTTTTAAATATATACATATTTTTTATTTTTTGTAATTTTATTTTTTAATTTATACATATTTGTTAGGAAGTGATTGTCATCCGTCCCCTACGGGCTAGGAACCGCCGTGAGGCATATCTTCAATATGTATCTTCAACGGATAATCTCTATGAACACTCTCCGTTATGGTCAAGCTTGTTGGGAAAATCAATTCCGCCAATGGAAAGGGGAGCCAAAATGTTTCATATAGGAGTGAGATGATTTTTTAATTAATTTTTTAACTGCGATTTTAGATAGACTGTCCGACATTAGTTTATGAAATGCACGATTTTGAGAGGACGCATTACTTAAGTGTAAAACCGAACATACCGGCGCATTCGGGAGAAATTCTACATTGCATATAACTTAGCTAGAGCAGGAACTATTGTTATATTAAAAAGAGTTTGCAAAATTATATTATGGTATATAATCGTGTACAGTTCACGCACATAATTTATATTTATTAAAATGACATTTAAGTGTTACAGCGAGATGTAATTAACTATCAACACTAGGGCTTGTGGGGAGCGCTATTATGGTATATAGAGTTCCTGTCGGTCATATTTCTGACGATGTAGAAATCTCTCTAAAATGCGCCGGTATGCGGTTTTTGTGTTTCCAATTGAGTAATGCGTTCAGCCCCGACACAAGCTAGCGAAAGGCTAATAGCCGGATTAATTAATGATTTTTTCCTATTATAACGAGGGGGCGGGCCGACAACTGTGGGTGTCGAAAACGCTTAGTTACTCGGCAACTACGTAACACACCACCGTCACCTTAAAAGAATATGTGCATTAAATTGGCTATTGGCTAAGAAACGTGTTTTGGGCGTACATTTTTGGTCGTAATGGCAACGTTCTACAATTCTGCATCTGAAAGCTTCAACGTAAGACATAACAACCTATCGACTTTTTTTTGACTTTCCTTAGTCTGGCTATTCGCCTTTTGCTATCTCGCGCCATGTGCCATTCAGTTTATGCAGAATTTTTCGCTAAACACGCCGGCATGATCGGTTCCTTCATGCATGGGCTGGTTCTCCCGCAGATTTAGATTTTGCACAGGTATATAAAAGAAAAAGAGTAGAATATCTACTTTTTTAAAATCATCCTTACTCCTAAACAAGACGTTTCCGCCCTCTCCTTCCATTGAGGAATTTTTTTATTGCTGAGTTCTTCTAAACCTTAAAATAATTACATACGATGTATATATATATTTTTTTATATATAATTATATATATACACAATTGGGTTAACAAACCCACATGCTTCTATACAAGGCAAATACAGCGGCGTATCTTTTCGCAAACACAATTATCAAGTTATAGCTTAAGATGAATCGATCACCTAAGCTTTGGAAATATGTTGAGAGTACGAAGTGTTTAAGGTCTTAGATGTTTACTAAATAAATAAGTACAATGCAAACAGCAATTAAAGCATATCAGCGCGAATATATATTCAACAAGACTCTGATTGTATATTGTCTGATAATTATACAGATTTCGGATTCAAAACGTAGTTTATTTGCGAAACTGCAATACAAATGTTTAAATATATATGTATATATATATATATATATATACAGATTTGTTATTGGGTATAAACTCAGAATTTTAACTAACCTTAAGATTGAACTCGAGAGACGAATAGCCCTGCGTGAGCTGCGCAGTGGACACAATGTCGACGGCGGGCAGTGCAAAGTCCTGCAGAAGCAAAGTTTAGTGACTATTTCCGAATGTTATGCTAATAATAATGTGAGTTTCGACAAAAGCTCCTTCTTGCAGAGGAAGGTCGATCGCGTTCGAGTGACGTAATGTTTGAGAAAAAATGAAGTTATTCTTCATTTGTAGTTTTCCAACAACTGAACACAGTAGAAAAATATGTTTGCGTTTAATTTGCAAACGAACGTACGGTGCTACTGAGCACTTCCTATTTTACTTGTTACTAAAATCCGTTTCGTGTAGCACCAGCGTTCCGTTTTCCGTTTAGGTGCTTCTATAGGACAGAACGACAGATGAAACTGTGTCGCTAATATGTCAAAGCATGACATCATAAGCGTTTGTCGTATAACAGGTCTTCCAGAGCGGAGAAGACACACAACATGTTGGATTTTATTGTTACCATCCTTTGAGTACTTAGTATGTGCACTACGACAACGAGAAGGAGGCAACGTTGTCCTGTAATGTTCACGTTCATGACAACACTTAAGCCCCAGGGTGTTTCTCTTCCTATGATTTGAAGTGCGAGGGGTGGCGCCGTCTTGTTTGATCTGTCCCTGCGTATCACAAGCGGTCCATAAAGCGCCCATATGTAACGTAAGAAGCCGTACATTTTCAAAACAGAGCCGCGGATAGTATCATGCTGTCTACAACGGTCGCATAAAAACAGTGGTCGGAACAGCTTGTGTTCCCACGATTTCGAGGCATGCACCTGATAAGCTTAGTTAGAGCCTTGGTAGCCTTGGAAGCGGTATATCAAACGACTGACGGCACCTGTTAAAGACGGATCAAAGTCCACATAGAAGCCAAGGTGTTTGGCTGTTCGATAGGGAGATATACCCCTGCAAAACCCCTACGAGTACCCCTGCAAGACCAGTTTAACTAGTGTGGGGTACAGTCGCTACCGTTAAGTAGGATGGACATTGACTTCTATGACGTTAGCCAAAGTAACAAACAAAATAAAATATATCCGCAATAATGACTAAAACATTGGGAGAGTAAAGGCGCT
The DNA here is from genome assembly GCA_003439945.1 of Dermanyssus gallinae. NCBI lineage: Eukaryota > Metazoa > Arthropoda > Arachnida > Mesostigmata > Dermanyssidae > Dermanyssus > Dermanyssus gallinae. The sequence continues at coordinate 287,718 of QVRM01002310.1, forward strand.
TGACAAAATTTTAGATATTCGGCCATTTACAAGGCTGCTGACCGAGCATCCAGCATGTGAAATTTTCAAACAATCTCCCCCTCTCAAAGAGCGAAATACATGTGTTAAACGAACCTTTATATTTTCAGCCGTAATGTTATAGCCTGATGCTTCGATTATCAGACGGGGAAATTCCTTCTTCAGGTAGGTTGTGGTCTCGTTAAGCTCCTGAAATTTGTCAAACAAATTTGATTGCATAGAACATGCCCTACATGGAATAGTTGCAACTACAAAAACACAACATTCCTCATTCATGTTTATCAAGTGGGAAAACCAATACAAATAGGCCTTTAGATTGTAAAACTGATATTACATTTACCGGACCACATTTATCTTACCTTCGATGCGAAATCCTGCAGCATTACGATGTCGACCCCGGCATTAGCAGCGTTGATGGCGTCTTCAAGGCTGAGGCATTCGACCTCAACTTTCTTCGTGAAGCCTCCGACACGACGAGCGATAGCCACAGCCTGGTATCGGTCACCGTAAATAACGAACGTCGTAGTAGCCAAATAGTCACAATGTGTTAAAGGTAGACTTCTGCTGCAACTAATTCTACGAATAATACGTAATTTTAGTGTGCTTATTATTGTCAAAAGAACTGCGGCTGTTACAGCGCAGAGTGCTTGTATTATATCTATGCATAGAATTCAAATAGTCGAATGTCGAGTTCTCTCTCCATGATCGACATGTGTGTGGGGAGGCGGGGGGAGGCAACAACGGCCACCTAGACGATTCGTTGTGTTTCATAGGTATGTACTGTAGTACAATATGCATGTTGTCCGGAGACTCGATGCCTCGAATTTGGGAACTGCGCGGAGTGTGCGAAGAGGTGCGAAAACAACTCCGTAAACGGCCTCGGGCGACCGGCTTTATCGTGAGCTCGGAGCACGGTCCGATTTCTCTTCGAGGCCCGGTTGTCTTAGCGATGGTGCAGGCCGTTCTGATATATATATATATATATATATACATATATATATTTATATATACTCCCTTCCTCTCTAGTTTACAACGCAGATGATATTGATATATAAATAGGCATTTCACACAATTGAACTTAGACACCTGGTGGTCAAAGTCAAGGAAGTTTATTGCATCTGTATTGGCTAGATTCCTATACACGTAGTTTAGTTGCTTCAGCCATACTGCGGAGTCACTGTGTGTTCATAACCATCATAAATATAGTCGCTCGCTATGAACATTACTTACCTCGCGGGTTCGCAACTAAGGATGCACTGCGTTGGAATCTTAGGATTGCGTCTGTTTCAACCAACCCACCTTGGGGTTAGTTGGAAAACTTTCATAAAGTTTTCTCGTTTTCTTTCGTCACCTTTGTCGGTCATTGCTGCTCCAAACCCACCATTATTACAACTCTAATTGCTGCGAGTGCCTCTCTAATCGTGGGTGCGTCGTTCAAGATATACCGTTACGAAAGCAGTCGACATTAAAATGCTCAGCTACTAATCTGTTACCCATTGGGCAAAGCTTCATAGATCACACTGGTTTCTTTCTATCAACGCCAAATCTCTATGCTTGTGCAAATAAAAGTGGCGGTAGGGTTGTCCCGCAACGTTCAGCAACGATATAAAACAGTTTCGATTCCAGCAAAACAACTATGGCAGATAACAAATGACGCGGAATATTTGTTGTCGCAGTTGAGAACTCTAACCGTTTAGATATCAGGCGTGTGGATTGGCAAGTATTCTCGTCACATTTTCAGAAGAGATGCGTACGTTATGCCAAATGTTATTTTGCTTTTTTTTTTTTTGACGAAATGTTCTGTTTGCGACTATTGGACGAGACGATCATAGTTCTGGGCTGCGGGGCATAATGTTGTTTTCAATCAATCATATTTATTTCACTCAAATAGAGTATGTACAAAATAGTTCATGTTATTATTAAACATAAATACTTGTTGTCCTGCCGTTCCACATAATGTTGTTTTGTGAATGCTTCAGTTGCCGATTTGCAGGTCTGTCCAGCCCGCGAAGCAATGTCTAGCAGCTACGAAAGCAGCTCTGTGGGCCTATAGAACTGCTTTAAGGCGGCTACGGTGGTGGTTCCAAGGTCCGTTCGCTCAATGCGGCATCTCGTGGTGGTTGCGGCACACTATAGGCGTGCAGTGCATTACGTACGAGTCTCTAATATGTCACTGCATAGTAGGTTGTTCCGTGTAAGGGGGGTATTCCGCGTGATTACGCATAATACTTCAATCAAGTATTTACATATCGAACCTGCCCTAGGCTTCGTTCTGCCCTCCTAGGTATTGCCTGACCTTTATCACACATCATCACTCACAATTGGCGTTCGGTGCGCTCCGTTTCGGTCACGCTAGCATACTGCGACAGCTAGTATGACTACGCGTTTAATCGATTTTCATCTCAGAGCTAATCTCATAAATACATACTCATACAAGGACGTTGGACGACGATTATGGCAACACTTCAAGTGACCGTCGACGGATAGACTTTAGCTACAATTGCCATTGTTGTTGTTGTGGTTGTTGTTGTTGTTGTTTTGGTTGTTGTTGTGGTCGTTGTTTTGGTTGTTGTTGTTTTGGTTGTTGTTGTTGTGGTCGTTGTTTTGGTTGTTGTGGTTGTTGTTGTTGTTTTGGTTGTTGTTGTGGTCGTTGTTTTGGTTGTTGTTGTTTTGGTTGTTGTTGTTGTGGTCGTTGTTTTGGTTGTTGTTGTTGTTGTTTTAGTTGTTGTTGTGGTCGTTGTTTTGGTTGTTGTTGTGGTTGTTGTTGTTGTTTTGGTTCTTGTTGTGGTCGTTGTTTTGGTTGTTGTTGTTGCTGTTTTGGTTGTTGTTATGGTCGTTGTTTTAGTTGTTGTTGTGGTTGTTTTTGTTGTTGTTTTGGTTGTTGTTGTTGTTGTTATACCAACCGCGGTCCTTCAATACTCCTTTATTCTTTCTTGAAGTGGTAGAACAAATTTTGCATTTTGGAGCACACCTACAAAACGCATTTTTCGATGCTTAGCTCCACCTCAGTGGCTTCAAGCACCGATTCGCAACAATCAAAACTATTGGTGCTTTATCAGCGTGGCTCCGCTTTAGAATTCTTTCTGGTGATGGCAGTGAAATAAAATGGGTAGGCATTTCGAGTTCTGAATCTGCCTTGAGCGTCCTACAGAACTTAATAATGATTTTACAATACCTTTTCAACATTTCCGGCGGTACGAATGTGGTTCGCGTTCAACATTACCATCGACGCAAGGTCATTCCTGTCAACGAGAAAAGGCGTAAAGTTTTTATGATGGAAAATCATACATTTGCAAAACAATATGCATGGCTGTTCCTTTAATTAGTTGGTGGGCTAAACGTGTATGAGAAGGTGGCGCAAAACTAGCAGCACTGCAAAATGTCTGTTTGTCCCAATCTTAGACTTCTTAGCTTTCGATATTTATTGAATGAAATATATGGGATTTGGTGTTCTAGGGAAGATGACATTAAGTTTGCTCAACAAAAGGTTTCGAAGGCTTGTTAAAGACTAGACGTTCTACCTGTGCGTGTCCGCTCCGCCAATAACGAGGGAGTATTTCTCGATCAGACGAAATCCTGGCGTTGTCCGTCGGGTTCCGGCAAGAATTCCATGCCAGTTTAGCTGCAACGTCGATTAGCATCAACTCATTAGCTAACGTTCATAACGAACCATGTAGACGTTTCATTTGGCTCTATGCAAAAACCATAAACAAAATACCAATTTGCGATAGACTGGTAAAACGGTCTGTCAGAGATCAAAATAAAGAAGAACGGTTGAAATTCGCTATGTGTTTGCTGCACTCTACCATCATGTCGTGTTTTGAAACGGCGGGCCGCGTCTATATTTGTGGGCCAGCTAAAGCCTGGGCGCATACTGGCGTAATTGCACTGACACCAAGGAGACACGCATGTAGCGCAGTGTATGGTCATAAAAGACTAGTTGATTGAACGAAACAGGCGTTCCTTTCACATAGGTACAAATTGGCAATCGATAGAGCTTTAATTGCATAGTGGTCTCCTTTTATCCCTTCGTCTAGTATGGTCTTACTAAGTTGATTATTATATTATCCGATTTTCATGGCTGTTACAGCCATGGTTTTTGGCAAGCACCTTAACTCAGCTAAACATACACAAATGATTATCAGATTTAGTCATTGGAATTGACCAATCTACTTCGGTGGAACGCTAGCCAACTTGCCAGCCTAGCCTTCTTCAAAGGAGTTTTCTAGGATTACACGCCTGGGTTCCAGCAAGTTCGGTCTCGACACAAACTTCTCGACCGATACTGGATAAACTTTTGCTCTTTTTTTAGACTCTACGCATAGTATGTCGACGTGAGCTTGATCTAGTCATTTCATTAGTAAACTGATCGAGCTTTTCCTAGGCCGAATGCCCCCTCCGCTGAGAGCTAGAGTGAACGCCCTTATAATAGAAAAAGGAATAAAGTTGCGGGAAAGAGGTGGGCGACCTGCGAAGATGGCTTATGGCAAATCTCAGACGCTGGTTTAGAAGAGTTACATGGGTAAAAGTGCCGCAGGTTTGATTCGTGTCAAGGGCGCAGAAGTATTGGCGTAGGGCTGACAATGTGCCAAATGTAATTTGTGTTCCTTTAGGTACCCACAAAAGCGATGAATGGCCTATATGCTCGATTATTGCACACGCTTTAAGAAGGAAGTGGTAGAGAGGATATGTAGTCAGTTTGGTGCTAGAAGATAATGCTTTTTGCTTTCGTGAAAAGCAACTCGAAGCTAAAACATCAAAACAGGGGGTCACTTCCGCAAAGCACAGTTTCTGCGCTAGGAGATGCTCCTGTGGCTCCGACGTAACATACCAAAAGTAGTTCCCCGTTGTACTGTATTTTCCATGTTGTACTGTCGATTGAGCTGGACGTACGTAATAACATGTCACGTGAATCTTTAAGAACACATTGATAGTACATGTGGTGGCGGCAAGCACACGCGTATAATGCTGAGTGATGTGCACATACTTAAAATTATATTTCGCCGTCAAAACAGGGTTGCATTGCAAATCTGGCAGATCTGGCAGCGCAACTTATTCAACAATTCAATATTTCTGAGCTCCTAGAAAGAATCAAAGTATTTTTTCGTGTGCTCTAAAATGTTTGAGGTCGTACTTTATGTCACATACTATACCTGTAGTGTATATATATATGTATATATATATATATATATATATATATATATATATATATATATTTATATTTATATAGCAACGAACACAGAATTCAGTCTGTGTTCCCGTTTCCAATTTTTGTTGTTGTAGTATTGTCAATCGGCTGTGCTGATGATAACGATCACTAACTACCTGGTTGCTCGGTTCCACACAAATCTGTCGTATATTAGGCAGAAATCTGAATGGCTCACTTTCTGCGTGATTACCTTATATGCATACATAAGGTACACTTCTATGATAACTTCGTGTCCTCCTAACAGCCAGGCCAGTGAAGCTATACATTACTTGAATCAATACTGCACTGTGTCACGCTGGCCAAACGTCAGGAAGCCAGATGAGGTTTAACGTCACTTCAATATGTTGGCTGTTGTGAGTGAACGTTTCTGTATCTGAATATGCAACTAGCTATCTCTAAAAGTCCCGCGATCTTTTTTTGTGAGCAAATTCGAACAAAATCCTTATTTCAAAGAACCAGTAACGTGCGCATGACATATATCACCTGCTATAGATATTTATTTAAGGGCAAACATTATTTGAGTTAGATACAAGAAAATATGTTTGCTGCTAAATAAGGTTAGCTGAGCCAAGCTGATGCGCACAGCTGTACATCTCTATTTTTGAGGTGGCAAAGCCGTCCGTGTTTCCTTGCGGCACTTGACCAACAAGGAATACAACATACATTGCTAAGAAGCAATATAAGTCGTCAACAGAAACGACTTAGCTACACACAGGTAAGAACCCATTGTAACAGATCGGCTAGCACGTTAGGAAGTATTGTACCCTGGTGCAGGTGTCTTTATTTCACTCCATGTGCGTTTATAAAGAGCTAAGTCTGATAAATGTCATGGCATGTGTACCTAAATACACATGTCACTTTTTTAAAAATCAGAGGTGCTTATATATAGGCTTACCAAATTAAGCTGTTCGCGCAAACCACGCGTTTTAGTGGCAACACCACTAGCTCTCGCAAGAGTATTGAGCATAGCTCGTTCGGCGAGAAGCACCCGCCTCGCTGGGCCGCAGATTTCAGCGACCTTCACTGTTGGGTGAAGCCACTCACCTGCAGGTAGATGCAATGCAAAGGAGCACACGCGGCAATTAAATATGGGATTGTTGTTGTTTGCGTGACTCAATACCACCTGCCTTTACCTGCCTTAATCATATCAATCCCATGTTCTTATTAAAATTATCGTGCCAAACTTGATACAGAAAGAGGGAGATAAGAGGTTTCAATCAACACCTACCGCCGTTACAAGAAGTGAGTTGATTTATTAAAATATGATTCGATTTTCTATGCGACGTCATATAGTTCATGTGGCAAACTCATATTTGGAAATCATTTGGTGGCACCACGAAGTTATATTTTGGTGTTTCAAGTTCAACGTCTATTATTAGGCATCGGGACTGGTATCCGAGTTTGTTCATTGGTATCAAAACAAAGACTCAATAGGTATCAAAACTAGACTCAAAATGCACCCTTCCTGTTTAGCTACATAAGAGCTGAAAACTACTGTCCTCTATTACTTTTGCTTTGTTTTTAGCAGAAATGCTTCGTAGAGGAATAGCTTTTGCATTCTTGTGAGAAAGCGGGCTATTAATATATTTTTCAATCCAGTACATCAGTTCAGAAGACTTCAATATTGTTACATTTTCAACTATGTCCCACACCCCAAATGTCAGATTTATTATCACACATGTTGTGTAGAAAAAGTACAGTTAAAATATATGCATATGTATACATACACACATTTGGACTTATAAAATAATAGATATATAAAAGCTATGAAGCTATGACGCGAGGTTGGTCGTCTAGACTAGCTAGAGACGGGACTAGGGTGCAGGAGGCAGCATGGTATCTACCGCAAGGTAGTTTACAGCGTTGACACACACACGAGTCCGAGGGATCATGGAACCCAGCTGTCGCGCACAGCACGTGGTGGAAACCATGCACGGCGAATCTAGTCACCACGTGGCGGTTAGATCGGCTCGGCCCTTTCCATGCCTGGTTTTGCATCGCTCCTGTGCTGAAGAAATCCGCATCAATTTCCGCAAACTTGCACTCCCACGTTTTGAGAACGTTGACGTAGTTGGAAGATGAGGGCAAGTCAAAACGTCGTCTTAGCTCCTCGACGAATAGGGGGGTGTCCGTGAGGAGATAGGCAAGTCGATTTCGGGCTGAACGATGGAGGCCCAGGACTCGCTTGAGGTAAGCTGCCTTTATACTATTAAGATGCTCAAGGCTGGCTTGGGTGAAATCGTTCCATATTATTTCGATGCCGTAGGCGGCCATTGGAGCAATCTTTAGATCGAACAGTCTCAGTGCCGTTAGGATGGACAGCAGCTGCGGTTTTCTAATTGTAGTCATTGCTACTAGCGCCTTTCTGCATCTTTCCTTGATATGCTGCAGGAAACATCGGCCGTTCGACGTGAGAAGCAGTCCCAAGTAGGGAAACCCACTAACGTAGGGAAGGTCAAAACCGGCCAAACGAAGTCCATCGTTAGCAGCTAATCGCCCGCCTCTTCTAAACTTCATGGCCACTGTCTTTGTCAGATTTACAGTTAGTCTAAGCTCAGACGTGGCCGCGTGAAGTCTGGCTAGGGCCTGTTGAACCTGAAAGCGACTCTTCCCATAGATGACGAGATCATCTGCGTACAAGATCACCTCTACCAGATTTCTTAGACCCCGAATTTTCGCGGGTAGGTGCTTTATAAGGACGGAGAAAAGTAACGGACTCAAGTTGTCGCCCTGCGCCACGCCCGTAGTCTGGAGAAAAGGGGGCAATTTGGACACACCGTCATCTATTCTGATTTTATTGCCTTGCAGGATGGCCATCAAAAGGTTGAGAAGGACAGGAGGGACGCCAACTTCGACCAGAATTCGCAGAATAATGTCTCTGGGCGCCGAGTCGAAGGCGGCTTTAAAATCGACGAATACGGCGTACAGGGGTTGGGATCTTGCTTGAGTCTCCCTGATAGCCCGCAGCAGATTGGCGCATGCCGTAGTCGTAAAGCGATTCTGTCGGAAACCGTGCTGTTCAGTAGGAATAGCATCAGTCATCTCTAGAAACCGATTTAGTCTTCTGGTGAGCAGCGACGAGAGCAACTTGTAACATGTGCTCTTTTTCGCTATACCGCGCCAGGAGGTCAGCTGGGTTGGGTCACCTTTACCTTTAGGGATGACGAGCAGTGTAGCATCGAGCCATTGGGACGGAATAATGCCAGCACGGAGGCATTTGTTGAACAGTGCCGTCCAGCATGGAGCCAAGATAGATGCGTTCTTTAGATGCTCGTTCCTCACTTGATCAGGGCCCGCTGCTTTGTTGTTCTTTAAACCCTGGAGAGCGAGGATGACGTCTTCCACCGTAAAGGCGGTCTCTAGACGCTGTCTTTCGCCGAGAGTGACCTCATCCCAGGCCGCGTCGATCAACTAGGGTTATCTGGGTATAGAGTCGCTGGCCCTAAACATTCCTGCGAAGTGATTGATTAATTGTGAAGAGTTAAGCGGGCAGGGAGTGAGGTCACTACGGGTGAGCCACTTATGAGGTAGGTGCTCTGCCTCTCGGAGGAGAGAAGTTTCAGCTTTCTCGAGGTACTTTAATCGTTGAGTGACGTAAGTTTTTCTACATATGGTCTTGAGATAGGCAGCCAGCAGTGTCATAGTGGGGTAAGCACTCGCCAAGTGCCTTGCTGCATTTTGAGCTCTTTTTGCCAGGACACAGAGTCGATCGTACCACGGACGTGAGTTCGGTCGGCAATGCACTGGGGTGACTGAAGACTTTATAATATCTACGAGCTGTTGAGCGTACGTCTCAACGTCAAGAGATACTGGTACGGGTAGAACCTCATGAACGCGCCGGTGGAGCGCATCCCTACTTAGGCTGCGTGGCAACGGCTTTTCCTCTTGGTAAACGACACCAGAGAATGTAGTTGAAGGTCTATTGCAACTGGAATGTGCGACCTGATATGGGCACCCTCTTTTAGCGAGTAATTAGTCCCGACAAATTTCACCTTGTTGACCTTCACGTTTGATGCAAACACGTCAATTACAGAGCTTCCATTGTGATTGATAAAAGTGGGGACAGTGGGGGGACTGATGATCCAGCATCCGAAGTCCGATAGCGTTTCTCTAAGGGCTATCGTGCGGCTCGAGGTGGGCCGATCTAAGCGAGCGTTAAGGTCTCCACAGACTACCTTTGTAGCTATATCGGCCGCTTAAGACAACTTCGCGCTGGGCGAATGTCAGCGGGAACGCTGAGAAGGTGGCCTCGTCCATGGACGCCTTTCGAGCAAGGTCGTCGTTGGCTGCTTTGCAGTCCGCAGAAAATAGAGGCACAGACAGCACATGAAGTTCAGATTCGGGGTGACTACGCTTCAATCACACACCCCAAATGTGTTGTTCTTTAAGTGAATAGCAGTTGTTTTCTTAAAGTTAGGCAATGATTATACCTACCCCATATTTATAATATATTAACTTAGCTGTGGTACCGCCTGTTCCTGTATTATATTCTCTTAAATTGTACATCGATGCTCCTGTAAAAAAAACTACAGGTTAGATTAGATTCTGCACGGCTTCAAATTGAAGCAGGGTGTTTGCAGTGAACACGTACCCTCATTACGGTGCCAAGTAATGTTGAGGTTGAGTTCGTGAACGATCGCATTCGCGAACGGAACTCCCGCGAGGACACCTATATATGCCAGGCCACGTGTTCGTTGTTAGTTTTACCTATTTAGCGCTTTTCGCATTGTGTATTTTTTAAACGGCACATATTTTGACGTCAGCCACTGAAAGGAATGAAAACGCTCTTGAATAAAAACATATTTGTCCTTACAGCCTTATTTCACACACGCACATTAATCCATTCCAAAGCGAACAGCAGTCAATCTCGACGTTGTAATTTTGCAGTCCCCTTATACAATAAGTTGATATCTTTACTTCCGATAGGTATCGCGGCTTAGTGTAGCTATGCTACTCTGCAGTGCTTTTTCGCCTAAATATAGTTAAATTCATTTGAAAACAAATTGTTTATTGTGTATCAATGATAAAATCTAAACTTTTGTAGAAATTTATACGCTACGAAATTAGAAAAGATGTGTTGTCTTGTGAGCCTGTCTGCATATGATTAAGGAAATTGCGATTAATACGACTGTCCACGACGGAGCACGGAGCTTACGTTGTTTTGTTGCTAAACTGTTGAGTTGCGGTGTTTCGGCTTACCTAGAGTGCTTCGAGCGACTAGGTGCACTCCCACTAAACAAGAACGGTAGAATCGCTGTCCTAAACAAAACATATTCCTCGGGACGAACCTAGGGTCCGAACTAGAGATTGTGTATTGGCACATTTTTGGCATGTATGCAGCTTCTAAAAAGCGGTGCGGATCAGGTTTAATGTATTTTATAATAAAAAAAAAAAAATTTAAACTAACAATCTCTAGAAGAAGTCAATTGAGTTGAAACTTATAAATCACCGAGACCACAAGATATACAATATAGGGTTCTATGGCGCTCAGCAAGATCAGAGACCGCCCTAAAGTCAACTAAGTAGTAATTCAAGCATTAATATTCCGTTCCTCTAGCTATCTCGTCCATGCCAAACGGCATGTGGCTCCGCCGTGTGGGGTTTGATTGACTGTTTAGTTATTTTTATGCCGTAGTAGAGCAATACAATATCAAGCAGCGTATGTTTTTCTTTAATATAAAAAGCTCTTACAAAATTGGCTGCTCACAGGTGGCAGTAGTCGAAAGAGATCCTCTTTTCCAATTAAACCAAACTTTCGCATTTGGGGCTTCGAAAATTCAATAATGGTCCTCGAACAAGCACTTTATTCATAGAAAGTCAATGTTTATCCTTCTTCGAGAACAACCGTGGAGATACTGTAACCACTAACAGCAAGCGATACCGAGACATGATAGAGAACTCTTTCGAATCAAGCCTTGAGCTGAAAAACTGTAGATCACAGAATGTGTCAAAATGTCGTTAAAGACTGTGCCAAGGGGATAGGCTACTGCCTGCATGTGCCAGAGGAGCATTCGCCAGATGTTGTATTCCACACATCATTTTATACTCAATATAATATCATTATATACTCAATATAATATCAATATAAACTGTCAGCTTTATCGTGAAACAACAATATATTAAGAAAATTAAAAATGTTCGTTTAAAATCCAGCAAAACACTAGCGCTCCGCTGTCCACCCTTCATAATTTGACCTAGTATAATGCATTGATCACATGCCGTTCTCTCTGTTACAAACAAACTAAACCAATGTGAATGGCATTACTCTACGTATTATTGGTATTCTTGTTATATTTGTCATCAACTTACTGCCTGAGTGGGACTCTAGTTTCATCAAGTTGCGTTTGTAAATATCTTTAAGCTAAGCTCACCCTCGGAGTTTCCCCATAGGTGAGCGGTTATGGCAGCGTCGCCGACTACGGCCGCGGACGCGTCGAGCCCGAGGTGATCTTCGGAGATCCATGAACGTGCCATTATCTCGAGCTGGATCACGTTCAGCAGAAACCCCGCCATACCGCAAATCTGCAACGTGGTGAATACCGCCAAGCTTTTCCATTTAAGTCAAGTTACCGACTTCCAATACAATCGTGTTCTTCTTTGTCTTTGATTAAGAGTTGTTATTATAATAATAATAATAATAATAATAATTATTTTAACATTTGGTAATTTAAATTTCTGATAAAAAAAAATTCTGATAAAGATTAAATTTCTGCTGCCCTTGTCTCGTTCGACTGATCAGAACAACACATTTCGGACAATAAACTAAACGGCGTCCAGTATGAGCAAGCAGCTTACTGCCAGAAACAATACCGAAATTGGGCTCTGGTCGGGACAGAAAAGGGGGCTTGAACGGACCTCTTTTAGTAGTAGTAATTACAATGGAGTGGAACAATTAGTCAATGATTTAGCTAAACAATTCGCAACCGTTTTTTTATTTATCAATTCATATTACAATATTGCGTAGGTAAACGCAATGTTTAGGGACTTAGCTTGTTGTGCGTTCTCTGACTGTGCTACGTTCCGGGTCATCAAAACGTAGACGATCAGCTACAACTAACAATTTAGCAAACGATCAGACTAGAGAAATTTTGCAAAATCAAAAGAGACCTTTTATGAGTTAATTCAGTTTGAGTAAAACGTCTTTACAAAAAAGCTATACTTTCTTATTTTAGACAATTATGTTTACATTTCGGTTTGCAAATATACATGCTTGCATTTGGATAATTAAATTAAAATTAACAACAGCAATAACAGCAATAACAACAACAACAACAACATCAACAACAACAACATCAACAACAACAACGCGCACGTCATACGCGACTCGAAGAGCAATGGCAATCCTGGCAATCCTAGCAATCCCAGCTGGGAACAGAAAGAAGTAAAACGCCAAACCTCTTCGTGAGTGATGCGAACAATTTTGACGGCCGCTGTGTTCGTGGTTGTCTGCACTTCGTCCTCTCAGCGCCTTGTCAGCCGCCCAGAGACCGAAGCTCAGTCGCCACTCGAGCCACTTCACGCCTGCAATCACAGCACACCTTGCACACTGCAATATATGTGTATATATATATATATATATACAAAATAACATGCTCCATCTTTTCCCAGTTTGGGAAAGTGACAGGCCTCAGCTCTGCCGAAGTGCAATGGCAAGGCCTCTGCAAGGGATCTCCGCCTCTTTCTTGATCACGGAGGGCCCGACACCAGCCATATATATATATATATATATATATATATATATATATATATATATATTACGGCGATAACTTGAATGTCATTATAAAAAAAGAAAAATTATTACAACAGTGGAATTGGCGAAATGTATAGCTTGTATAAATTTCTGTACGGAAAGAGGACGCTCGAGAATTTTGCGACAGTCTTGGCTACGACCGTTTACGGACAGTGCCATGCATTTGCAGGAACTGTGTCAAACGTTGCAGTTGATAGTTTACACTCTTTTGATCTTTTTGTCATTTGAAAAGGCCAAAAATAATCAAGCGGAAAGCCACCTTGTGTAATTCATGCCAGGCAATCTACCACCAAGCTACTAAGAAATTCTACTAAAGCTGAAGATGCCGCGTTCAGGTCAAACCGTACGAATGTTTCATTTCGAAATGGGAAACCACAGTTGAACAGGCTAGTCGAAGGGAGGTTGTGGATTTGCACGTCTTCAATGTCTTGTACTATTGGCCTGCTTCTGCACGAGACAGCCGCTACGTATACAGTAGGTAATGCATGGTTATCACCACCCGGTACGTTCAAGCCACTCTTCGCGAGGTGTACGAACTGTGTAACTCTCGATTCGGCCTGAAGTAGTGTGCCAGATACTAAACAGTGGCATGCGTAGCAGTAAAGCCCAAATCGGTGCACTATTGTGCTTCTTTCGCTGGAAGGGTAAAGATAGATGAGTATATATATATATATATATATATATATATATAGTGTCGGGAAATGTGCATCATTTGCGTTTGTAGCGGCGGTGTCTTGGGGGTTAATGCATCGCTCAAAACATAGCGCTGCTGTGGAAATTAAAAACAACAGACTCGCTATCGCAGGTTCAAGCCCCGGCCCTACTGGTTGTTTCTGTTGGATCCGGTTGTGCGTTGACCTACTGCCATCGCAATTCCTCTTCTGGAAAAAGTCCATATAAATCCAATAGCGAGAGTGCGATGACGATGGAAGCATTTAGACGCTATCGTGCCACAGGCATCAGAGCCTTTTACGAACGTCTAGAATGTGGTTGTTAGAGAGTGAAAAACTAAACCTTCACGCTTCTGTACCTAGACTACCTTCCACATAAAAAATCGCAAGTTCCTCTTCCTTGTTCCGCCTTGCCTGTCTAGGCCTTCAATAGGAGTCGCTGTTGGAGGAACTCTCCTGTTTAGCTGTCTCTGTTAGATATTAATTACCCTCTTACTGGCTGTGCGCCATTGATGATATAGCCGCTTTGACTGAAACTGCGCATGCCTTCAAGTCTACCGCTTCACCAGTTCTTGGTGAAGTAGCGGAAAAAGCACACAGAGGCAGCGGCGGAGGTCAAGAGACTAGGCGTCATTCTCTCACCTCAATTGTGGGCTGGGGCGGCCCGCGACGATCGCTACGTACTGTCATCTACGTCAGGCACATCGTGCATGGTTATCAGCACCTTGTGTGTTCGTCCAATGAAGTTTACGAGGAGTTCTCTCAATACACTTGTCGGTCTGCTCATCGAATAGCGCTAAGTACCACTCAGTCATCTGAAGGAGGTCGCTACACTATTTTTCTCGTTGGAACGGGTGAGGAACCTAGACCAACTGCCCGTCGTATCATACTATAATATAAATAATTTTGACAAATATATTCTGTTTCAAAGCAATACATAAATAATGACGATGATAGCAAAACTTGTTTTAAATATGGTTAACATTTTACTATTTTATATTAAATAAAATACAAAATATATATATAGACGTATTTATGCTTACATATTCATAAACACAATTAAGCACGTTTATTATACACGTACATGCATTAGCTTTGGTAGTGTGTAAACAGCACTTTTTCAAATCGTATTATAGTTGTATTTTTGACGTACATAGGTTACATAAGAATTATATATATTTTTGGCAGGTCGTACGCTGCGCCAAAGCCGCCAGGTTTTCTAACTTTGCTGTGTCATCCTTGTTAGATTGGACGATTAAATGGCTCATGCAACATTCTGAACTGATGCGACAGCAAACTTTAGGCGGGGTAAGTGGAGATTGATGGACGTCTACCGGGCGAACTTGTTCTCCGGGCGATCTGTCGATTAATCCAATCTCCAAGAATTGTGTAAAGGCGCAGATTTGAAGTAACGCCGCTCGCCGAACGCTGCAGCACGACATAATGCGTGGCCTCGTTGAAAGGCGGTACGGTGATTCAAATATATCAGCATATGAAAAGGTGACAATCATGTTTGCGGCAATGTGACAAAACGACGTATGGTTCGGCCATCCAGACAGAAACTGCCATTCAAGTTCATATACGTAATGCTTGCTGGTTACACCTAAAAGAGACATGCATATTGCGGATGTTCGTCAGCGTAAAAGCGTTTAGTGTAAAAAAAAAAAGAAAAAACGCATACACAGGCGTAGAGCAGTGAAAAGCGAACGTGCATTAAAAAGAGCAACAGGTTTCCCTGTTCTGAGGTGACTTCGGCGTTCCGATATATCCAATCTAAAATGCCAACCACTGAAGTCGACGTTAGATGATGCGCTTTTGAGACCACGACGACGCAAGGGGCGTCCTGTCGGGTCAGATGACGCTCGGCACCACAGCCCCTCTAGCGTTTTCCACTCAAACAACGAGATGAAGCCATTGAAAGTTTTGAAGTCCACTGTGGCGGCTTTCGCCACCAACCACACAGTCCGCTAGCTCACTGACCACACTCGGGCACTCGAACAATCGATTCTCAGTTCGATAAACCGGTTCGATCCAAGACCGGGATTCGCCCTCGTTAACCAAACGGGTGGACGTTTTTTTGTTGGTTCTGTGTTGTGTTGGCGTTGAAGACAGCTGCCCACTTCTGCGTTGCTTTGATCCTCTGCGGTTTGTCTCGTTCAATCGCTCTCTTTCTCGACTCTATTTCTTGCGTCCTTCTATCGTTCCTGCTATCCGGATTATTCTTCCTTGGCCAGAGGTCCCTCAGAGTACGTTTGTCGTTTACCGACTGCGTTCGGCCGGCTCTAGCAGCCCCAGTTTAGTCACCTAATTGACGAGTCGCAGCACATCCGCTACTGGAGCTCTCCGAGCACAAGCTTGCCGGCGACCTGACGTGACTTTTGGCCGTACACACGAGAAGGAGTCTGCGCGGCTAGGCTAGCCTGGGACTGCGACAAGAGCCTGGAACTCCGAGATTGGCCATTGAGTGAGAGAGAGAGAGAGAGAGGAATAAAGAGAACGCGAGCACACGAGAGAGAGAGAGATCCTCTGAACAACCACCTGAACTCTTGTGCGATGTTATTTAGAGCATCATCAGACGGTCCGACCGGCACAACCGAGGTTGCTCCGTGGTCGATCACTCAGTAAGAACTGTGAGTTAGAAGTGGCCAGCGCGGTGTACGTGGGTGGTGGCTGAGCTGGTGCTACAATGCCACCAATGTTGTTGTATTGTAGTCGTCGTCATCGCTTGTATCGACAATAGTAGTAGTCGGGTTCGTCGTCGTCGTCGTCGTCGTTGTAGTAGTAGTAGTAGTAGTAATAGTGCTGGGAGAGGGCAATGCCACTTCGTTGAGGAAACCTTCTGGCAGCGTGGATGCCGAGGATGGCCGGCCACTTATCATCTAGCTCTATCATCTTGGCACATAATGGTAGGCGGCTCTAATTAACGAAACGTCGCCGCTACAATCAGTGCAATCGTCAAAGGTGGTGGTGGTGGTGATGATGGCGATGACGATGGTGATGGTGATTGGCTGATTGATCTATCTGATCGGCAGTCCTACAGACCGTCAGGTCTTCCGTCGGTCTGTGGCCGACTCTGATTGAGTTCTCAGTCTTGCGCTGTGACAACGCCTCTCACTCGTAAACTCCCTGGGCTGGCGAACGAGCCGAAGACGTAAAAAAACCTGCAATGCTCTTCTCATGTGGAGACGGCGATTTCATGTTTTGTTTTATTTGTTTAATTACACACGCATATTATTTAATGTATATGTATATATATATATATATATATATATATATATATATACATATATGTAGAGACAGAGGGATAAAAAAAATAGACGCCCCGATTATCTCTCATATCGCCGCTCTACATCCTCTTTCTCTCTCCCTATATATATATATATATATTCGCATACCCTCAGTGTCTACTCTGCCATCTTGAGGAGAAGCAGCAAGGTCTTCCATACGGCAGCGCTTGGTACAACAGTAGCGGCCGATTGATCGTCGATAGCGCTGTGCGTCGAGGGCGGCGGAGAGCCGTGTTGTCAAAGATTGCCACCCGCGAGTTACGCCGCCTTCATGGTTTGGCTCGGTACAGTTCATAATAGTGAATAGATGGATGGATAAATGGATACATGGGTAAACGGATAATGCCGCCCATTGTGAGTATTGCGGCGATAATGGGTGGCGTCTAGTGGCTTACCTCGCCTTCCCACCAACCAACCACTTGACCCCCCGGACCACCGATAGAGCACTTGCGTTTGATGATCCAACAAGGGCAACCGCGGCGCGGCGGGACGCTGTCGAAGCAATCGAAGCTCCCGCCCCTCCACCTCCCCCCCCCAACTCCTCAAACATCGGATCAACCAATCGAATGAGGCAGCCAGCCGCGGACCGGCGAGTAATTACGACTGATTATCGATCGGGTCATTGGTGCCGACACAAACCTCTAATATATATATATATATATATATATATATATGTATATATATATATATATATATATATATACTTATATATATACTATATATATATATATGTATATATATATATATATATATATATATATATATATATATATATATATATATATATATATATATATACTTATATATAACTCGTCTTCGATCTCTCCCTTCCTCTTTCGCTGTGTCGCTGTCGATTCTCGCCTGAGCCACCGGTCCTTCCTCCAATCCCGCTCGATGGCTAAATCCAAATGCTCTAGTTATCGATCGATCCGCGCGAACAAAAACGCGCCAATTCGTCTAGACGTAGGTTGTTTATTGTCTGGCCTCTGACAGTCGCCGTCATCATCGGACGGCCATTATATCATCATTAGGCAGCGGCTAAGTGACGTCCGCGTGAAAAGAGACGCCACGGCGACAGGCTGGTGGCCTCTCTCTTTATGGCCTCCGGCACGGTTGGCCCAGCGAACTCGAGGCGGACGAGGCCACTCCGGGCAAGGAGCGCTCTCGTCCCGACCGGAAGTCAAAGCTTTCCATTGTTTAGCGCTTTCATCAGACAGACATCTCTCTATTTCGCAGTCTCTATCTATCTACTATATCGATCTCTCTCCTCTGCCCTCTGTTGCTCTGTTATCTCAATATCCCATTTTCCTCTCTTCCCCTTGCGAGCGCGCAAGCGCGTCCGCTCTCCCTTTTGACCCGAGCTCTTTGGACACATTGTGCGAATTTGGCGTTCAGCCGATTCTGCTACACATCGGTAGGAATCGGCCGAGTCGTTGACGAAAGTTGACCTGGCATCGCATACCCCAACAAACAAGTAATGCCCGCACTGCTTACCAGACTAAACGTGCTTTGTTGCGTCCTGCAACTGTGTACGTGAACAGCATCATCATACGGGGCGGGGATCTTCATGATCTTCATCATCATCATCATCACACAATCGTATACCACTCCGATTGACACATCTTTGCAACCAAATTAAACTTTCAGTCGTATATAAGATATGATTCAAGGTCGAAAGCTTTGTGTATTCTGCGGAAAAGAAGCAGTTTTTACTGTGTTCTTTCACTACGTTTTCGATAAGAATAGTATAGCGTTTAGAATGGCTTAGTTGCCTAGCAGAGTCAATTAATTACTATATTGAGTACACTATTCAAGTTGGTCGTAGGCGGTAAACCTGCGGCATTACTGCCGCTGCTGGTCCTTCGTACTACAAATGCAACATTGTATCATCATAGTAACGCGATTAAACGCCGTGATAATCTATCGACCACGGTCGCGGCAAGTGGCAACGGGATCTCCAGTGGGTCGCTTCCTCGTGGGCATACTCTAAACGCTAGTAGCGCGCCTTGTGAATTGCACAGCTCGGCAACCGAATTTGTTGTCCGGTTAAAGTAGTGTTTTACTACACCGAAAGCAAGTCTCGGGAAATAGAAACGTCAATCGTCCTCAGATGCCGCAACACCAAGATTCTAACCTAGTATTTCAGTGATATACGAGTACTGTCCAAGTGAGACTTCCAATATCAGATTTCATAATATTGTGACGAAGTCACTGTGTGCATCACGGCGCAATTCAAATCTACCTCAAAGGACCACGTCCAACGGCCACAGCGTCCAACGTTCACCGACCGATACATGTCTGAACCAACCACAGCCTTTCGCGCCGAAACGCCAACGTCATCCGCCGTCCAAACGATCATCGGTCGACACCTGGAGAGGGCCGACCTATGATCGGCAATCTAAGTCAAACCTTAAATTAACCTGTATTCGTATACAAAACAAACACAAACCACTGTACATTTCGACCGAGAGCGGGTTCTGACACTCTTTTGGGTGTCAGCACACCGCGGTGTCTCGTGAGTCAATAAATAGACCGAGCAACCCGGCTAAAAACACACTCGTTGCTCGGTCATGCCCTAGACCATATGCTACGCGTTGTCATTCTTCGTTCCTGAGTTCCTCGTGCTGCAGTACCTGTCCGGCTGAGTCTACATCCCCCAAGCTGACTTAGAGTAACACAACAACGGTACATTTGGTGGATCTGCCTCGATCTCTCTCTACCACCGGACCGCGAACCAGCCGAGGCGAC
This sequence comes from Dermanyssus gallinae, assembly GCA_003439945.1. NCBI lineage: Eukaryota > Metazoa > Arthropoda > Arachnida > Mesostigmata > Dermanyssidae > Dermanyssus > Dermanyssus gallinae. The sequence continues at coordinate 307,401 of QVRM01002310.1, forward strand.
AACGGACGATGCCAGTGAGCCACGTTACATTTGGTGAAGATGCTTCGATCTCTCTCTATCAACGGACGGCGAACCAACCGAGGCGACAATGGACGACGACGAAACAGCACACGAAACGCGACCAAGAGAATCAACACCAGTCCACAGACCTAGACCCCCGCCCAGCCACGTCAACCATTCCAGACCCACGGCCAACCACGTCAACCGTTCCAGACTCCCGTCCAGACTCACGTCCAGCCAGCTTAACAGATCCAGACTCGCATCCAGCTGCCTCTACCGCCGACCGCCACTTCAGCCATCATGGACAACCAAAGATTTCCAGATGAGCGACAGTTCTATCTGCCCAGCTGGGCATGACGACACGACGCACGGATCACATCGGACGACGACCAACCTCCCACTCCACGACTACGTAGACCGTCTCATCATCAACACCGAAGAAGTAAGAGACCTGGCGATTTCATTAGCGGACCGCGCCAATGCAACGAACAAGGACCGCTACAACCAGAAGAGACGTGAACCGACATTTAAGGTGAGCGACTTAGTGCTCATATACACTCCAGTGCGCCGAGTCGGTGAATCCAGAAAATTCAAACATTTATTCACCTTTGCCAGGTAGTATAAACACAAATATAATATATATATCTCTTCACTGTATACAATAGCGGCTAAAATTGCACCATTGGGCATGGTCGTGTCACATTGGGGGTTGAGCCCACAAGACATCCGGTATATAAGTATATACTACACGGACTATATGGCTACAACCCAATTTTCTCCTATATGAAAATAGACTAGAAAGTGCTCATCGCGAATATTTTAAGATCGGGTCAGTCAGGCTACCTAGGGAAGGGACCAGAGCACAGGAAGCGGCGTGGTATCTTCCACAGTGTGCTTCGCATCTGGAGCACCTGCAATGCTCATCTGGTTTGTGGAAGTCCCGCACGATACACAGTTTATGATGAAAGCCGTGTACGGGATAGCGGGTTACGACGTGACGGTTGTAACGATACGCCCCTCTCCATTCGTTACGTGTCATAGCTCCAGTTTCGAAGAAATTATCATCGATATCCGCGAACTTTATCTCCCAGCATTCGAGGTTGTCCTTGAAAGCCGTCGTCGTTGACAGATCGAAGCGGTGCCGCAGATCTTCGATGAACAGCGGTGTGTCTGCTAAGAGATATACTAGGCGGTTCCGGGTCGAGATGTGTAATCCCAGGGCCCTCTTGAGAAAGGAGGCCTTAACACGGTTAAGCTGTTCGAGGTTTTGCGCCGTGAGGTCCTCCCAAATGACACGTATCCCATACGCCGCGATCGGGGCTATTTTGAGATCGAACAGTCTCAAGGCGGTTCCGAGTGACAATAACTGCGGCGATTTTATTGCCCATACGGCGGTCACTGCCTTCCTGCACCTCTCGGCGATGTGTGCGGTGAAGCTGCGTCCGTTATAAGAAAACAGTAGCCCTAGGTATGGGAACCTATTTACGTACGCGAGCGGTACACTGGCGTATCGCAAGGTGTCAGTGCCAGTGATCCTGCCGCCCCTCCTGAATTTCATTGCTTCTGTCTTTCTCTGGTTTACCGTTAGACCTAAAGCATTTACAGCGACGTAAAGACGGGCTAAGGCTTGCTGTACCTGAAACCTGCTTGGACCATATATGACCAAGTCGTCCGCGTACAAGATAACTTTGACTAGATTTCTAGGGCCTCTTATTTGGGCGGGCAGGTCCTTTAGTAGGACAGAGAACAGGAGAGGGCTCAGGTTGTCACCCTGAGCTAGGCCTGTTGTCTGGGCAAAAGGTTCGAGTTCGGCGATACCATCCTCGATGGTTACTCTGTTCTCCTGTAGGATGGCCGCGAGAAGGTTGAGCACTTTAACTGGCACTCCGACCTCTGCCAACGTGCGTAAGACCATGTCTCTAGGCGCCGAATCAAATGCTGCCTTAAAATCGACGAAGACTGCATATAGTGGGTTCATCGCTATGGCTAACGCCCTCTTAACGTCCTCCATCAGAATCGAACAGGCGGTCTCTGTCGAGCGATCTCTGCGGAATCCATGCTGCTCGGTCGGGATGGCTCCTACGCCCTCCAGGTAGTCACACAGTCTCCATGTTAGCAGACAAGAGAGTAGCTTATAGCATACGCTCTTCTTCGCGATGCCCCGCCAAGATGACGGTAGGACCGGATCCCCCTTACCCTTGGGTATAACTAGCAGATTTGCATCCCTCCACTTTGCTGGGAGCTTGCCCGTTCGCAAGCATTCGTTGAATAGCGCGGACCAGTAAGGAGCAAGAAAAAGTGCACATTTTAGATGCTCATTGCGTACTCTGTCGGGGCCGGAGGCTTTATTATTGCGGAGACTTCGAAGTCCTCGTAGGACCTCCTCGACGGTGAACTCCTGCTGGAGGGAGTCCCGTAGCCATGTCGTCGATTCACCCCACACGGCGACTAGGTTTGGCACCTCGCGAGGAATGGTGTCCCGTGAAGCGAACATTTCCGAGAAGTGATTAATGAGGGCTGACGAGCTGATAGGGCAGGCCGCGGTGCTCCCTCGGTGGGCCAGCCATCTGTAGGGATGACGCTCTGCGTCGGCTATAAGGCGAGCCTCCAGCATCTCCTGGTACCTCTTACGCTGCGTCGCGTATGTTTTCCTACAAATTGTTCTGAATATCGAGGCCAGCTGATGGTAACCCGGATGCGATTCCGCTAGGAACCTGAAGGTAATCTGGGCTCGGCGAGCAAGCCGACAGCTGTGGTCGAACCATGCCCTGTGCTTTTTGGAAAAAGGAACTGGCTGTATACTAGAGTGCAGCACTTCGAGTAGGCGCTGCGCATACACCTCCGTGTCTATCACGTTCGGCACAGGGAGAACTTCATGAGCACGTTCTAGGAGCAGATTCACATTGAGCCGGCGTGGGAGGGCAAGTCGCCTGGCCGTTCTCGTTGACCTTTCTGAACCGCGAGGTCCACGGCCACTGGAACGTGGGCTCGAATGCATGCGCCTTTACGAAGCTTGTTGTTTCCTCCTTGATACGTAATCACTTCTTTGGGCACGTTGGTGGCAAACACGTCGATGACTGAGCTTCTGGAGTACCCCAAAAATGTTGGCGATACCTTGGAATTGACTATCCAGCAGCCGTAATGTGCTAGGGTGTCTCGGAGGGCTATGGTGCGGCTCGAGTTCGGCTGATCGAGGCGGGCGTTGAAGTCACCAGCGACTACCAGGGGCGCACCGGCTAGGGGAGATACTGCTTCCAGACCGCTGACCAGCTTCTCTACCATAGTTAGTGTAGACTCCGAATCTGCGGGTCGGACATATGCTGCAACTACGGACATTGTCGGGCCTTGTAGGGCTATGACGTTATTCTCCGCTAGACACGTCGTAAAGTCGCCTAGCTTGTGATTATAGAAAACGGAAGTACCCCCACTTGGCCGCCCTGGCCCGCTGCGCTTTTCAGCGAGGCAATGCACTGCATAGAAACTCGGAAGGTCGAAAGGGGTGGTCGCCCAGGTTTCCGTCAGCACTAGGATGTCCAGTCCATCCAATGCGTCGGGGGCGAGGAGCTCTAGCGAAGAAGCTCCCTCGCAGTTCCATTGTGCAATTCTTATTGTTTCTTTTTTTTGTGTGAGGCCCGGCCTCGTTGTGCGCTGCTCGATCGACCTCGGGATCCGCTGTAATAGCTGTGAGCGTTGAATGCCGATGGGCCTGTCGTCACCGTTGCCAAGACTTGCTTCACGAATTCTTCTAACGTGGGCAAGGGAGGAGCTCGTGGGGCGCTGAGTGTCGTTGTCGTTTTGTCGTTGTTTCGATCCCATCGACGATTGCTCCGCTTTGGATCCGCTTGGCCATGTTGAGTCGTTCTCGAGAAACTGACTCGGCTGGGGGAACGATGCCTGATCGTGGGGGCTCGGTTGATCTGTTGTTCGAAGCCTCGCGTGCAGCTGTCGATGTTGGTTTGACAATCGGACTTCCAGACTTTTGACTCCTGGTCTTCTCGGGCGACAGGATTCTCACCCCTAAAAAAGGCTTAATTCTTCTCGCTATGTTGTAAGCGATTTTATCCGCGACTTCGCCTTTATAGCTGTAGCACTGACTTTCGACCACCGATCGTTGACAGATTGAGAGGGCGAGAACCGAGAACTTAGCACCGTCCTGGGCCGCTTTCCTCGTCAGAACGTCGTTAGCTACCTTGCAATCCTGACCGAAGAGGGGGACGGAGAGGATGTGCACCTCGGATCCTGGGCGTGCTGATATCAGCTTCTCCGAGAAGTTTTCGACTTTACTGATGTATCTGTCACTTTCAAACTCCATACACTCATGGTAGCCGGCTTGCAGGAACACCGCTACCGGGCCATTTGTGGCATCTATGTATTTTTCCGCTTCGATGAGAACACTGTCGATGTCCATCTTGGCCGCAGAACGGATTACGAGCGGCGTATTCTTCGGTAGAATTCGCCTCAGCGCTGGGCCAAGCGGTTTCACGATGTTGTCGCCTACCACGAGAGCTGTTTCCCGCGGCGGAGTCGGCGCAGGGCACTCGAGCGGTTTCACCGAAACATCGATCATTTCGCTCTGCTCGGTCAGCTGAGCAGACTGCCTATGCTTGGACTTCCAGCTTCGCATTTCCTTTTCAAGCTCTCTCACGCGATGGAATAGAAAAGAGTCGGTGAATCCGACAAGCGATCAACCCCGACCTACCCGACCACGAACGACAGAGTTCAAGACATAGTACCATCGTTCGACCTTACCCGGTTTAAAAGCGTACAAGCCGCCCGGGTAAGTTGCACAAAACAAGACCGAAACACGACCAGCGTTCATTCTTGCCCGGTTTAAAAGCGTATAAGTCGCCCGGGCAAGTTGCGCAGAACTAGACGCAGTTGAACAATTTGCCGTCCTACTGGCGTTAAACACCGACCATCCGCAACATACAACCGTCCTCATCGTACAAGCGACCGACCTTGTCCAACAGACCTAATATTTTTTTTACGAGCGTCACGACGCCCACGGCCTTTTCTTCTGCAACTGGTGAACTATCCAGGACATCGCCTGGAAAAGTGTAAGAACTGAAAACGAGGGTTCCCACCGCGCGGGAGTGCACGCCCGTGCCGACTCTGTTCCACACTACTACTCTACCCAGACGAGAGAGGTACCAAGTGGCAACAAGCCTGCAGTCACCGACAATACGACCGTATCCCGGGCCAAGCCGTCATTCAAACCTACAACCCAAACCATCCGAGCGACACATCGGACGACTGCGACCTTCCCGGCGATCAACAACGTACGTGAACTGCCGACCTTTCCAGACCGACTTCCAAGCTCAACAAACCGCCTTGTCCGCTGACACGCGACAGACCTCCACTGTTGGCTCGGGACGAGCCAATTCTGAGGGGGGGGGCAGTGTGACGAAGTCACTGTGTGCATCACGGCGCAATTCAAATCTACCTCAAAGGACCACGTCCAACGGCCACAGCGTCCAACGTTCACCGACCGATACATGTCTGAACCAACCACAGCCTTTCGCGCCGAAACGCCAACGTCATCCGCCGTCCAAACGATCATCGGTCGACACCTGGAGAGGGCCGACCTATGATCGGCAATCTAAGTCAAACCTTAAATTAACCTGTATTCGTATACAAAACAAACACAAACCACTGTACATTTCGACCGATTTGAGAGCGGGTTCTGACACTCTTTTGGGTGTCAGCACACCGCGGTGTCTCGTGAGTCAATAAATAGACCGAGCAACCCGGCTAAAAACACACTCGTTGCTCGGTCATGCACTAGACCATATGCTACGCGTTGTCATTCTTCGTTCCTGAGTTCCTCGTGCTGCAGTACCTGTCCGGCTGAGTCTACATCCCCCAAGCTGACTTAGAGTAACACAACAACGTTACAATATCAGGCAGTATTAGACTCAAATATTCAGGTTGCCACTTTGGGCGGAAAGAGAGTCGACCAGACGATAATCTAATCTTTGGACAGTCTAAGTGTTTTAGATATACACCTGTCTCGAGCAAGTGGTTCACAATTGCGAACCAGGAAAATATGGAATAGGTGGCCTTTTGTGGGTAGCACGCGGGAACTGGATTGGGTCCTATACTCTCCACTGGCGTTTAGTCCCACAGTACCCTCCACTGACATCCGAAGGTGTGCGTAAAAGCATTCTCCACCTCTTAAAAATATACACCTAGGTAAATATGATATATAGCCGCGTACTGGATTCCATCAACCACTACTTAAGTAAACGCTCTTTCCGAGTCAAGATTGGGGACCAACCCAGTCAGACGCACTCCGTTTTTTTCTGGGGTACCGCAAAAATAGTGCCTATCTTCCTTTCTGTGCACGATTTTTCAGTGTGACATAAATACGTATTTGCCTCAGAGTGTCAAGTACATTGAGTATGACGATTACTTGAAGCCTTGCTTTCCTGTTTCCCTGAAGATTCTCACTCTGTCACAATTAGCTGTTGTTGTGAAATAGCATGCTTCTTTTGCTGAACAAATGTGTTGTAGTGAAACACGGTGCCCTTAAGTTTGACTCTAAAATTAATGACAGATTAAGATTGAAACGCTTTATTCAAGGTAGAAAGAAAAATATACATTCGCGTATATGCATGTATGTCATGTGATCAATACGAGTATGTAGTCATAATCTGCATGTAGTGCAGGGTGTTGGCGGCCCCTAACACTCATGAATATGCCTAGAGATCCTCCATGGGTATTGATTGCTGATGTAGCGCTTCCGTGCGATGAACACAGGAACCATGTCGCTGTAAGCCTGACGCATTGTCGTTAGCCTTTCAACGAACATTTTGTTGAATAGACGCGGGTTCTGTCTCAGCTGGAGCACCATTCTTTGATCAAGCTTCTTAATCGCGTCAATTGTAAGGGGAACGTCGACATGGCACCGGTCAACATGGCAACGAAATGCAACTCGTTTCGTGAATATCCGTTCCTTTCGTTCCAGGCAAGCGTTGTCCTTATTTAGACCCGGAAACCACGCCGGTGCTGCGTATGTCAGTAGTGGCAGTACGTATGTAGTAGACAATTGGACGTACAGCTCAGGAGAGCGTACAGCAAATGATCGGAAGATCCAATTTGCACGTTGAGAAGCCCTTGTGACAACATCAGTTACATATTCGGAGTACCTTCTTGTGACAACACCAGTTACATGTTCGGAGTAATGCCACTGCCTTTTACTTACCCATACTCTTGCAGGTCTTGCAGCATACGTTTAACCTGACCTCGCCTTCGGCGCTCACATTTCCTTCTTCACGCTTCGGGGCGTATTGTGCATACAGATATTGATCAAACCGTGTCCTCCTGATGTATAATACGACAGTCTACACCGGTTTCCTTGTGCCCTTGCGGAATAAATATATGCATTTCGCTATTAATAGACTTGTGTGACCACAGCGTTTGCATAGTTTTCCCGTTTTACTAGGGCATGCGGCCGCCTTACCTTTCGCACCGTTTCTCCTCTCAGCAACTCGATCTTCGACCATAAAAATTATTTACTAAATGGGCGTACCTAAAATAACCTTATTTCGTTTCTTGTAGAGTTAACGTTTGCTCTTATAGTACTACAAAGGTACCCTTCTCTTACGCCAAGATCCTGGGAGGTCAGTCTCGGCAAAGATGCTACTAAAAACGTTTGATAAATAACTTATTTAGCCCCCCTTCTCAACGCCTTTACAAGCTCCATTGTTATTCCATCTGAACAACATGCAGTCTTCATATTCATTATCCATTATTCCTCCTACCCCTGTAATTACACTCTCAGTAATACTATTCAACTTTGCTTCGCTAACACGATCACTAATATAAAATTGAATGCTTCACCAGCCGCATTAATCTCTTCATTTGTACGCGTTTTTTAGGCGCTCATCTCTTTTCTCACGACAGCTACACACGATGACCAGAATTGTCTAACCCGTTGTTCGCGCGGCGTCACCAATATAATAAATTAAATTCCTGTTCATCGCGCACCGTGTTTTTCTTTTTGTACGAAATCCTGCATAGCCTGCATATTCTTTGGCCAGTATTCTTCCCATTTATCCGGGTCCCTATCCAATGTCCACTCTCCAACGTCAACCATTTCTGTCTTTCCAATATTGTCTTTTCAGTTTCTGCATTCCACCAACCCTCCTCCTCTCTCTCCCTTGTCTCACTCTCCTAACTACTTTACAACACGAATCGCGCATTTATACGGTTCGGCGCCAATATGCGAGGAGACGTTATGAAATGTACATATTATACTCAATTTGAGTGAAATGAACAGAATTGAATTGAATATTCGAAGAAACGGCTGTTTCGGACAAGTTTCGGCTTTCAACTGAAGCAGAGAAGTACAGAATTGCTGTTTGCAGAAGATGGACGTAGTTTATTTCGTTTGTTCCAGTTGTTGTCGCATGCCCACCACTCCGCCCAGCTCAATTTGTGTCTGGCGTCTCTAAATCTGCCTCTCTCTTGGAGCTTGAATTTGTTTTTCTCTGTTGGAGCAACCCCCCCCCCCCCCCCCCGGATCTGTCTCGTCGCGTATCCGCTTGGTTCGCTCGCAAAGTTAAGACGTCGTGGTGTCGTGCGTGTATTTTGCGCATCTCGGACCTGTCCACGTCTCGGCTGTCGGCTGTCACTTCGTTAGTGGATTTCTCGTTTTTAGACACATTCGCTACAAACACTCGCTCGAGAACTAATATCCAGACCAAAATACAACGCGATATCTATGTCGCCTAATGGCCGACTTGCATTAACCTTCTTCTGTCCCTGATTTGTCTGTTCTGATCTTAATAAGCGCCTCTGCTAACGGGTGTGTGAATATACTACGCTTAATGAAACGGCCGCTGTTATCGTTATCGCTGTTATTGTGTTATCGCTGTTATCGTTGCTGCTATGGATGACGTTCGACAAACTGCCGGCCAGTGGACTTCGGCGTGGGTTGCAACGCCCAAGCTTGCGTTATTAGTGACGCCGCTTTGGGATAGCTCTTCTCCCTTAGCGTCTTTATTGCCTGAATTTCCGCCCAGGAAGCTTCTCGCGTAGGCCGGCCTTTTTGAACTCTGTTAACGATACCTCCCTCCAAACAGTAGGTCCAACGGCAGGTTGCCAGTTTCTGGATTCTGATGGCTACAATGTGTATGCGTGGGACTACTAAAAACCTCGCAAATCGTTTTCGTATAGAAACTGATATAAACTATAGTAGCTACCGAGTAGCTATGTATAGTTGCTGATCTATTGAAATTGTCCTCAATACGTGACGCACAGCGAGTCTGGGTTTTGATCAATATTTCCACAATGAATGAGCACTAACACAAAGTCCCACCTACGCACGAGCCTTCTGTGCGTTTCTTAGCTGGGGGGGGGAGGGGCGAGGCATGTTTTATAGATCCCTTTCACGGAATTCACATCGCTTTCGGGTTCATGCTGACAGATCGGCATACTGTACAAACATTGCGATCGCACATGCCATCGCTAGAGTGCAAACAATCGGATATTTTTACTCGTAACTATTATTTGCTCCAAACTGAAAATAGCATGGATAACTACGAATGAACGCAATTCAGGATCGACATTCAAAATGCTGCTTACTCCACACAGTGTTCGTTCACTGGGCTCAAACATAATAGAACGACAAATATAACTCTGTAAACACCTCTTGTTCATATATACACGTTCGCCAAATTGCATTAATGAGTCGATAAGCTCTATACATAATATTGAACGCGTTAGCTCTTTTCTGCTATTAACTGAATTCGATTGAGATTTTGCGACTTTTCACCGACTGACGGCCCTAAACAAAAACACTTTGAGTGCACGTGATTACTCGACATGGGACATTTACCATCTGCATTCACAGAGAGTTTTTGAGAAAACATGAAATACTGTACTGCTATTTTTATCTTTGTTGTTACCTTCCCGTTTAGGTGCCCGGCAAACTTTCTTGAATGTTGGCCTTCTTGCAGACCGAGTAATAGAGTTTTTTGCGTCCGGTATTTTGTTATAGCTCGAGACGTTTTTATTCGATTTTAAAAATCAAACTGTTTACATCAAAGTTGTCATATTCAACACGCATGCACCGTATTTTGTTCAACCTATCGAATTATGTTTTAACGTATATCGACGTGAGCACTCCTGCAAATTTCCATACCGTTATTTGACGTGTCACATCTTTGCTTCTTTTTTAACTTCAGATTTATTTATCGACGTGAACACCTTCTGTGGATTTTCATAGCGTTATCGAACGTGCCACATGGTTGCTTCTTACTGTTTTCAAATTCTAAAATTAGAAAGAAAACACAGGAAGACATGTCCAGGGAATATGGTAGTTGGGCAGGCGCAAAAATGAAGTTTTTTTCTAAGAACATAGTTCTAGCCTCTTGCTACAGATTGTCTTCTGAGATTCTTAATATTCCTAAAACTACACGGTGGTACTCCTTGGTCGCTGTATAGCAATGTGCCAAAAACGTGTGCTAAACATGCTAAAAGTTCCGATTTTTCGAATACCTTTTACGGTTACACGTCACAATTCCAACAACAACAACGTTCTAAATACAGCAGTTGCTAGTAATTCTTAGCGACGTTGACGGCTTTGTCTGCGTTAGGTAGCACCATCTTCTGTTGTAGGTAGTACCATCTTATCAGTTCATAACTGCCATCCACGCGACATGTCGAGCCCGGTGGCGTGGTGGGAGCATTCGCGTGCGCCTCGCGATCGAAGAAGACACATCGGTGCTGCACGGGTTTAAGCCCTATCATTGCACATTTGTGTTTATGAGGTCCGTCTTACGAAGCAATGCGAAAGCAGTCCCGTGGACGTTAAATGTCGGCAGAAGGTCAACCTGAAAAAAATTAAAAACGCCACGCAACATATAAGTGAATCACGTTCTTCTTCTCGTGCGTCACTGTATATAATGTTTTTAACTAAAAACTATATAATGAACAGTTTGCAGTTTTTGTATATAAACCATGTTGAAACTTAGAAGACCAGACAAACAAATACCACAAAGTCGACTTGTTCACATATATTCAATTCAATTCAAATGCACCTTTATTTTGTCAAAGGGGGACATTATTTACATTTTACAAACCGTTACCTAGATACATACATATAAAGTGAGCGAGATACGCTGGCCTCGCTTTAGAGCCAGAAAGGCCAGAAAAAGTAAGATGCGTTACTTCGCTGCAGTCAAGTCCATGGATGAGCATCGGTGACCTAGAACCATACTTATAATTAAATAAACGTAATGGCAGTAAAGATGCTTGATAGAAGATCTAAAAATTGGAAAAAGTCGATAAGTGTATTCCCGCTGGGAAGCCCGGTCAACATTCGATATGTTTAACTCTGCGGGCGTCAAGTGCGTAAACAGGATGATAGGAGGGCCAGAAGTCTGGGCTTCGTTCTGAACTCGTATTACCCCTTACCTAGGCAATGTGAAGCGTTTGTTCGAAGAAAATGGCACACGTCCGCTTTCAGTGCAACGAGGGGGTTTGATTAAGAAGAATCAGCGTCCACACTTAAATTGGACCAGAAGACTCTAAGATTACTAGGAGAAGGAATCCACATATATCCGCTGAACCCTGGTTGGTCGTGAAGCAAAGGAGTGTATGTAACATCATTATAGAGAGGTCGTGATAACCATACCTACTATTATAAATAAAAGAACAAAACATTATAATAATGAATTAATTGTCTACAGCCAATTGTACCTGAACTACGTTATTTATTTCTAGAACTAACTGTCTAAACAAAGCAAAACTGATCAAAACGAATCAAGGACAAATATGTAAAACTATGTTAAAGTTTATTGTCGCTGTGATTATGAGAAATCGGTATCTGGCAAAAGCAGCCACAGACAGGCACATTTGATGTTGTACTATAATTTATGTTGTAAATAAGACAAAAACAGTAAAAACGGCTATTGTAATGCTAATGGCAATACTAGTAATCAAATATAGAGATGATTGAAGAAAGCTTTTTATAAAGTAAAATATTATATTGATTTTGCGCGCCTTATTTGGGCCTCACCTCAGTCACCTATTATATATATATATATATATATATGTAGACAACAACAAAAAAAAAATATATATATATATAGTTCAAAGATAAAACGCATTTACGTTTGTAATGTAATTGTTGAGACCTACACTCTAGTCCTTATAATAACTAGGCGACATCAACTGTATGTTCCGCATTGCCATTGTTGTTAATAAAACTAAGAAGGGCTTTTGTCAAAAAAGCTGCGAGAATGATCGTTTTTAAGCTCGTTAGTGCTAATCAGCTGTTGCTGCTTCCACTTAAAGGTAGCAGCTAACGTAATCGGGTCGCTATATTGTTGAGTACATATATATATATATATATATCGCAGCGCGTATATACCTTACTACGGTAAACGAGGATCCTCTAGCGTTTCCCCAGTCTCTACTTTCGTCATTCTGCGCGTATCTCCTCCGTCCTCCTCTATTCTTCGCTTTCTGTATCTTTCCGGTCTCCACTTCGCGCCTTAGTACATAATGATGACAGGTCTGGCGGCGGGTGGCGAGGACCCTCTCTTGTCCGCGAATATATATATATATATATATATAGAGAAAGAGAGAGAGAGAGAGGGGGGGAGGAGAAAGGGAGATTAAGATTGAGAACGGGAGACCAGAGGAGAGATTGAGAAGCAAAGAAGGTCTAGAGGGCAAGACTCTCATCACTGCAAGCTACGCATTTGGCTGGAAGCTTGGTTACGGGCGGCAATCTGAATCGGCCGTCGGCACCATCGCACGGTTCTAACAACCACAATAGCATCAAGAACAACAACATCAACTACTACGAGAAGTAGTAGTAGTAGTAGGTGTAGCAGTACAAACGCATTGACCTCGACGCACAACTGCAGCAGCTTCCACCAGGCGATGGGCGGCGGCGCCCATCAAGCAGCGCGAAGCTTGAATGATTCATTAAGTGGCTCAACCCTGCTCAATCGCCGCTGCGTGCGGCTAGCTATCTGGAGCCAGAGAGTTGCCGTCAGAGACCGGCTCGCCTCTCAATCCCACGGGGCATTCGACACGTCTGCCCTCGCAGACGGAAAATCTCCAGACGACGGGAGACGGAACGTCGAGAAAAAAGGAAGAGATGAGGCAAAGCGAGGCAAATAGTCTAAAGCTTTGGCACGATGTCCTCGGGGGTTCGGGCCTATTTGCCTAGTTGTCTACATAGACGGTCAGCAGCTGGACTCTTTGACTAAATGCTTCGTTCAGTGTCACCCTCACACTTTCTTCTTAATATAACATACATATTTATTCAAGACATATTCAGTACGAAACACACTGTCTTGACGCTCGCGATAGGCCTAAAGGGCTGTACCGCGGGAAACTTGTTCTGCTCGTTTTTCTTCTTATTTATTTCATGGACAGTGATGGTGTATATATATATATACGATTGCCGCCTCCTCAGGACGCTATCGACGCTGTCGGTGGAAGGTACGAGACGTCATCCTTGTCTCATTGTTTGCAGAGGGCTTGCTTTAATTGGCCCAAATTTTGGATTTGTGTGGTGCCGAGGTCGTCCTCTAAAATCTCTTTAAAGTCTCGCACACAAAAACATCCGGATTCCACGGCTTGCCAAAATGGCAAACACGCTTTGGCAAATGCTTGGACAAAATTACCCTTTTTGACTCACTAGCAGTTAGCTACTGTTTTTGTATAAGACATAGATAGGCAACCATTCCAAGGTCCTGATTTTCCCTTTTAAAGGTCTGATCTGACACGTTTCGATTATATGGAAGGTTTTGGAAATGCATGATGCAAATGCGTCACCGACAGCCAGCGATAGCCTGTATAGGGCTCACAAACCCACTAAACCCGAATTTCTGCCCAAACTCCTTAGGCTCGAAATTGCTTTGGAACTACATCGAAACCGTGAACGAGTTTCGTTCTTGTTACGTTCTGCGCCGAGAATCTACGGAGAGCTCAGCTGCAGTAACCGTGCCCTTGTTTCGGCTCTCGACCGTCCAGTCGTGAGCGACTCTAATCATGTTGCTCGTTTCGATATCTATCTCTCGCTCACTATGACATTCAGTCCAACCCCTTCGTGCTGAAGCAGATCTGTCGAAGTCTCTAGCTATTCTGATTTTCTGAGCCTCTCAGTTCCAGTGTTGATACGAATTGCTGGCAAATTATTATAAGTCCGTGGAATATCAGAACAAGTTTGACAATCTTCTACATTATCGGGACTATTAGGATTCATTTAAAATCTGATTATAATTATCTAGGGACTCTATTTTTCTATTTTTTGGACCCGTGCTGATGTTAAGTATAACGGCCATGGAATAGACCTAGTGCTTTCGTATAGCCTTTTAACCATGCAGCGGGAGTCAGCGACCCTACTGCCACAAAATTTATTGGGGAAACCTAGAAATCTCAATCTGTCCTGCACCTAAAACTACCAAACTCGCGTAAGGGAAACGCGGCCTGTCCTGCGTGTTTTGCTTACGTAATTTTATTCTGGATTAATTAACATTAGTCGCACAGCTTAGTAAACGTCATGTGTATGTATACATGTAACGAATGTTGGTAGTCAAAATTTACATATATATATATATATATATATATATATATATATATATATATATATATATATCTACATATATTTTTATTGTATATTTCAGGCGCTGTAGTGCACCTGGTTAAAAACAGACGCTATATTATGTTATCTTAATCAGTTTGATTGCTTAAAAAAACGTGAATACATTTTTATTTTTGTTAGGGCCAAACTTTGAACGCAAATTCGATACAGGTAAATCATGTATACTTGCAGTTATGTATTCATCTAGATTAGTGCCTTACAAATACACACAACATCTACAGCTTTATATGTATTTGTTTTTAATCGTATATTCTATTCTAATTACTTGTTCTCAGTTGATTTTTTTTCTTCATTAGTTATACGTTTGACAAGGCTGACAAAAAGTCCAGTAACTTCTCTCCTCCTAAAAACGTGTTAAAGTAGCACAATACTACGTAGAATAAGAAGCTGCATATATCGCATATTGTATCTACGTATATCCGCTTGTCAGCGGCACAATGCGTCGGACAAAATCTTACTAGGGAGGTCGCAGCTCACTTTCCCTCGGCCTCGATCTTGAAATGGGTTGGACGTTGGGAAAGCCATAGTCCTTAATAACAGACACCACTCGTGCATATTACGCAGAGGGGGAAGCGAACTAAACCCCTGCTAAGAACTCTAGAAATGCGCTGCGGGAAGACCGGCAGCGACAGCAGAGAGCTGAAAACCTGCAGGCCTTCTGATAACGCCGAGATGAGAAAAACAGAAGACGAAACTTTTGCCGACGTCCTCCGGGGACTTGGAACCCACATCACATCGAACGGAGTCGGGCCAAGCGCGTGCGGAGTTACGCAAAACAGCAAAGAGAGTCTTGTCCTTTGGCCAGAGAAGCAACTGAGAAGCTTTCCAATCCTACGCCTAAATGCTGGCCCGATTATTTGCGAGGGCGTAAGACACAATTTCAAAAACTACTGTAAACGCGTGGATTCATATATAACTTCCTAGAGTAGCGCAGGTTAGAATGGCTTTCTATAAAACTATAATAAAGATGGCAGGATGCTATCCGTCTTGCGTAGGTAGCCAGTGTGGTACATTTACTGTTGTTGGCCAGCCAGTTGTGACGACTCAGCCCATGGTTCCTCCAATGGAAGCCGCGTTGTTTTCCACAGACAGCCAAATCCCTCATTCGCCTCAGACTGTTCTTTGTAAAAATGGTCTGTGTTTTTTTCACATCTATTTATTTATTTTTAATGCCTTTCTAATGAAAACATATCTTGTTAAGAATGACAATGAGTTCACGCATAGACATACGCATAGACGTACTGATGTGGCTAACTGGACATCGCTCGCCAAAAGGTGCGACTACAAGAATGCCGGCGTATTCGAACGAACAGTTGCTTCGTCTGGAAGTCATCCGAAGTTGGCTTGAGATCAGTCTATCGAAATAATGAGTTTGCAACAATTAAAATCCTGTGATGTTTTTTTTTCGCGCTGGCAACGTTTACTAATCTAAAAATCTAGCCAGGCCATTCATTTAAGGTGATTCCTTTGGTGCCAAATTGACTGTGCTTTAAATCGTGGTTGCAAGAGAATTTAAGTTTAACGGAGGAAATGTCCGCTGCAACACCCTGTACGAATTCTTCCCGGATCTCAGTGGAGAGCGGGTTGGTGGAGAAGCAGCGGTACATAGCATCGAGAAAGTTTGTCCACGGAGGCGACTTTTCCATCGATTGGCTATGTAAAACTGGATCGTCTATTCTATTTGGCTATCTATACAATGTCAGATGGCCATGCACTACGACAACGCGAATTATCAGCTAGCTCAGAAATCAAGAGTTAACCAATTGTCTATTTCCTATTAATAGGATAGTAGTACCTGTACGTATTAATACGCGAATAAAACACACCCGTTTAGAAGAAGGCACACTTTATGGGTATTATTTCTGTACAAAATTGATGGTGTTCTGATTACTCGTTGCGAAGCAAATATAGCTTAACGGTGGAAACGTCCCTTGTTACAAAAACATTAGGAATTATTCTGTCACTTGAGTAGAAGAGATTGTGCGAGGTGGCAAGGAGAATCGGTCATGGCAAAAAGAAATGCGCACACTAAGAGATTTTTCCATTGGTCGAATTTGTAAATTAAGATCGTTCTGCAGGCATCTGTACGCCACCGGAGAGACGCATTTTTTATAGAACGAAGAAACCCAGGCGGAGTTCCCTGCACTAGTACCCCCAACGGACAAGGCTTCGTTTACACAAGAAGGCATGTCTAGTGCACACAAATATTTTAATTAGCCTAACGAGAATCCACTTGCAGGCACGCCAGGATAGCATCTCTGTGAATATTTGGGTTATATATATATATATATAATTTAACTCTAATACACATCTAAACAGACGAAGAAATCTGGCATTTATGTTTACCAGGCGATGATTAAGCATCGAATAATTTGTCATAAACCTTGTATATGAGTGTGTAGCAACATTGTTTACAGCACTTTTGATAGAATCAGCTTTATTAGAATAGCCCCACTATACTAAATGGCTACGGTTCCTTCTATAATGTGTCAGAATGCTATATATGTACTCGTATATCCCAAAAAAGTGCGATACATTTTCATTTCTCCATATGCACTTAGTGGTTGCCCTCTAGGCCAATCTAAATTGGTTCGACATTCGACTTGAATGAGGCACCGTACAACAAGACACCTTCATTTTAGTGTGAAAAAATACTTGGCTTAGAACTCACCGTGAAGTATATCTTTAATGCATCAAGGGCCGCACATGTTGGGATATCTAGGGTTTCCCTAACAGTCATTGTGGCAGCAGCATGGCCGCTGACTCTCAGCGGTATGGTTTATACCTATTCTCAATGAGCATCGCTCAAAGAAAGGTCGATCAATAACGGGGCTCAAACCGGCGACAACCCGGTCGATGATAATCATGATTAGCGCACTAACCCCATAGACCACGCCGTCAAAAGTAAAGTCCCTGTCGTAAATTTGCTTATCATATGTTCAATATGAATTGCCCATGTGATGGTATTCTGGAAGGTCAGGCCAAGGTAATTATTAGTTGTGTGCCTCACCACCTACACTAAATATAGATCAAGGATAGAGAGATTAAGACAATTTATTGAGCTAGGGCCTTCCGATTTTGATTGAAAGCACCATCTTTCTCCAGCAAACGCTGAAAATATAAGCTGTTTTTTTTTTTTTTTTAGAGGACTAACTGGGAAATGCAGATTGCACACGCGGGCACCACGGCAGGATTGTCCTGCAAGTGTGGGCCGGTAGTGTGGGGCTCCAACCCACTAAAAACCAGTCATGTCCTCCTTCCCCCCCCAGCAGGGAAGTGCTGTTAGCATTACTACAAACTACTGAGGGGGGGGTATGATGTCTCGGTTTACTGGTGGCGCAGGCTCTCCGGAGAGGGCGTCGACATGCGAACAGTTCGCTCCTTCTCAGCTAAAACACTTTTGATGACGGTTGCGACTGTGCGCCAGTCACCGAATGAGGTCGTCATCCGTGTGACTAGGACAGGAAGACTGAGTGAGTTCGGCGAGGTGCAGCCGGGTACGTTCCGCAAGAGTCCGCGCTGGGCTTCCCAGGCGGGGCAGAATAGAACAGTGTGTTCTGCCGTGTCGTCCACCAGTTGGCTGCAGTGGAGGCATGTTGGACTCCCTGCCTTGCCTATTCGGTAGAGATAGGACCGAAACTCCCCGTGTCCCGTGAGCACTTGCGTTATGTGATAGTCCACTTCCCCTCCAGGGCGACCAAGCCATGCCTTTATGTCTGGGAGAAGGGCCTTTGTTTGCGCGCCTGGGCATCCGCTCTGGATATTGTTCCATTCGTTCTGCCAGCGGTCCAATGTATTCTGACGCTCGGCGTCCTTGCTTCGCGTCGGGTCTTCCCAGAGTCGGCGACGTTCCTCAGCTTTAAGATCCCAAGAAAGCTGTTTGTTTATTATGGCGCTTTCAGCTGGAAGAAGGCGATTAATTCGCATTAAGCTTTTGTCGGGAACGAAGCTATGTTGATCTATACAGATAGGAATGTAAAATGCCCTTAGCGTCAATCAAGTTGTGAATAGATTCTATTCACATTTCATGCCAATCGGCAGAGTATCAACATATTGATGCCGGTCGTTACGTAGGTTAAAGTTTGACTCATGGGAGGACGGAAGGAACAATTTTTTTTTGAAGTTTGAAGTCAGACTTGACTATTTCTTACCATGACTGAACAAGTGTACGCACAGATTTCTCAATACAGATCGTGTATATGACCATTCCCAATGAGGATGATTTTTAGTATGACTATTCAATAAAATGCATACATATCATTTCTATTCACCTCTAATAAGTGGATATCAGCAACACTACAAATATGCACAACAATCGTCATACTAGTTAGAACACATGTTTGTAACATTGCCATTTAAAAATCGCAGATTATGCAATTCAGGTTGCTCACGTAGCATGTAATAGTAGCCGTGGGCTGCAAAGCACATTTCTACATGACGGTTTCGTCCAACTCGAGCCGTCCGCGTGTGGCCTGTCATGCACCTGTTTACTCACACTCGCAAAGATGAACCCTTCCGCGCCGTTGTCGTTGAATGTTATTTGCAAAATCCTAAATAAACAACACGCAGCTCGTAGCTTCTTTGAATGCGCTGAAGCTTGCCAACACATGCATTTTCATTTTTGCATATCCACGCTATGAGGAGAATAAATTTCTCATTATTTAAATATATTCACATCATATAAATAAATGTTTAGATAAATATTCAGTAGATCAAATATTTATACCAATCATCCATAGATAGACATCTTCACAAATTTGCCAGTAAACATATACCTTTCTAGTTAAAAAATAAATAATAATAATAATAATAATAATAATGGTAATAATAATAATAATAATGGTAATAATAATAATAATAATAATAATAATAATAATAATAATAATAATAATAATAATAATAATAATAATAATAATAATAATAATAATAATAATAATAATAATAATAATAATAATAATAATAATAATAATAATACTGCCGGTATTGAAAAGAGTAGGAATACCGTACAGACTCGAGCCCAATGGTTTAGGTGGTAGCAATGAGCTACGACCTGATGGGATCACCATGCATACCTCTATGGTCAAACTAAGCCGAGGCCTTGTCTGGCATGTAACTGACTCATGCATGGCGACGTTATCATACCTTCGTCACAGCTGCGTCGAGTGCGGATATGTCGCAGAGCACTTAAATTCAAATAAGCGAATAAAGTATTTCGAGCTGTCAAGGTGCAACTACTTTGTGCCTATTGCTTTAGAGACTGTAACTAGGTGCTGTAAGTGCCGGCAGCGCAAAGTCTTTGTGGGATCTCGGAAAACATACGAAAGAAGAATATTACGGGCGACCGACGCAAACCGATGTTTCTGAGGCAGATAATATCATTGGCTACTGTCTGTCGAGGGAACGCGGTTCCTACTAGTCGAATAGGCGCCATGGACTGAAACGAAGGTAAGTGATTAGCAGTGAAAACGTTTACTTATCACACTTGAATATTAATAATAATAATAATAATAATAATAATAATAATAATAATAATAATAATAATAATAATAATAATAATAATAATAATAATAATAATAATAATAATAATAATAATAATAATAATAATAATAATAATAATAATAATAATCATAATAATAATAATTAGGCACCGAAAGATCCCTTTCACCGTGCGCTAGTTCCGCCCACAAGCACTTCTTCTACAGCAGCGACAGCAGTAGCAACAGCAGCAGCAGCAGCAGCAGTGGTAGCCGGAACCTCTTACGTCATACGGAAGTCATTCGTCGTGGAAATGCGATCATACATCGAGTACGGACGGATGAACGGGAGAGCCGGCCGGCTGGTGCGTTGAGTCAGGAGTTTGCACGGGTTGGTACGGGTGAGTTGCTTCTTCCTCTGAGCAGACAGAAAAACAAACAGACATGCAGACAAACAGACATGCAGACAGACAGACATACAGACGGCGCGGTCAAGGATACGCCGTTTGTTTGACGGACGCCTGAATCGGACTCGGAAGAAGACCAGCGATGAGCAAGGCTTGTTGCGTTTGCTTTCGCTGCAGGAGGTAAGGAGAAAGACCGCCGACCTTCCGCATTCTACAAAAGTAGCAGCAGCTCCCACCACAACAGCAGCAGCAGGAACAACAAGAGACGCGGCGATTGCGGCGGCGGCGGCGGCAGTTCCCAAGCTTTGTGGCCGGCGCATCGTCGAGGAGACAAGAATTGCAATACGCTGTCACGTTCTGCTGCAGGCGCTGACTGACATTACATTGTGCTATTTGCGACTACTCGCAGGCGCACACAAGGGGAAAGGAAGACACGCGTTTATTTGCGCGTTGTCAGCCGTCCCGCGGTTAGAGGCGAACAAATCGATGATGAACAAATGAGCTATCGGAGGCGCTGTAACGCTAAAGCAACAGTGCTGTCGAGCGTGGCTGGGTGGGTGGAAGGGTATATAATGGTGCTGGCCAAACGAACACGTTCGGATAGTCGCCGCACCAGTGCCCAATGGGTAATGCGTCAACCTTGCGTTGCAATGCGTAGGCGAGGGCTCTCTGCATTCTGCTACTTTTGCCGTTGGCGCGCTTAGAGGATGGCCAGTCCTCTCGCTGCGTTCCTTCTTCCTCTGCCCTGTTGTTTGCCCGTCAGTTCGGTTGCTTCCTCGCCTGCTTCTTTGGGTAGCAATTCTTCGGTTGTCCTGTTTCGTTATCGATGTTCACTATTCCGATATGGTCTATTCTTCTCATCTGCCTAATGATAGCCATGACCAGCGCACTAGCCCCCTATGCGTATGTCGACTGCTACCGTCTCAACGTTACTTCCAATGGTAACAATGCAACATTTTAAGTTGTTTCTTATGAGGGCGCAAGTGCCCCCGTGACGGGTATCACACGATCACAACGGATAACGGTTGATATCTTTCTGCGCAGAACAATTCCCTGTGTCATACATTTATTACCTAGCCAAGTTTCCTTGACAACAACTACATGCATGTAGTGTAAGGATGCCGCACTACAGGTACATATAAATAAGTGAGATAAATAGTAATATGTTGTTGTTGTTGTTATTATTATTATTATTATTATTATTTGTTTTTTTATTATTATTACTATTATTATTATTTTTAAAAAAAGCTGTACGTATTGGCACCGGGCATTGAAATATGAACGCTTCTATTTTCTGGTCAGAGAAAAATGTGAAACAGTAATTACTGAGGTTATGGGGGATGCAATAGATTGGGAGGAACAACCGCGATGGTGAAACGTGGCATGTGGGGTAGCCACGTTGCAGGCGGAAGCACTATACACAAAGAGCTTGTATGTCTGGTTTATAAATCAGTTTGGTCTTATTTGTAATTTAGCTTGAGTGCATGCGCACAACAGGAGGACACTAGCGAGAAAGGCTGGTTATGTTTGCTTTCGCTGCGGTGTCTTTTGCCACAAAGTTGGCATGTTGTCCTTATGAGATGATAAATAAAATCTTTGAAGGTAACCCAGCTTAGTATAAATTTGTTTCGTAATTCTGCGATGCGCACTAACATGCACTTCTTCTCAAATTAGACGGCTACTGAGATAGAGCACACAGTCATATGTAACGTGTTGTAATGGATAAAACAAACCTAATCGTTGTTTTTAATTTAAAATAACAGTTTTTTAAAGATCATTCTATACCTGGTTGTTAAGGCGTCTATTACGAGCACTTTTTAATATCTTTGTGGAAATTGACTTGCTTGAGGCGCGGTTTCTCTGATAGTCAATGCGACGTTTAGTTTTTAGCTTTGTGATTAGTGCACTTCTCTAAAGCAATAAACACAAAAACAGTGCTGTAGCGAATGTATGAAAATGCTGTCGTGCATGAGACCGTACATCCCAGACAAGGCTTTTTCGTGTGACCGTGGACGTATAGTAACCCCATCAGGTCGTAACTCGTTGTTTCAATTCAGACCTTTGGGCTCGATGTGAATGGTATTCCGGCTATTCCGGTGAGCTTCACGTATCTTGTAAGCCTGCCGGGACAATAGAGCAGCTTAACAGGTGTAGACCGTCAGACTCGAGCAGTGACTCGTCAGACCACGTGGCATACATGTGGCTGGGGACCACATGACATGCACAGCTGGGGTCGCCTATGCCATTTAGATTTCAAGTTTGGTGAACAGTTCCTTGAAAATTTAGTCATTTTTAGCAACGCCTTTTTAATTCAAACCGGGATGAACTTCAAACCCGACATTATTTCACTTAACAGCTGTGTATCTCCTTACATGCTAGTGGAGTACAACTGTCAGGCTCTTTAAGAAGCGTATAACTCTTAATTGTGCCTTTGACGACATTTGATGAAATGCCTATGATTGGTACGCGAAGAAGAATATAATATCTTCTAATAATTGCAACTTAGATTCGTCTTGCATATCGTCACTATTCAGCAACAATACACCCTTCGAATTTGCTCGGTTCACGTATATGGAGTACTCATTGGAAGCTATTAAATTTGCTCCCTATGTTAGTACTATCTAAACGAATCTAATTCTATCTCCAAAAGTGCTTTAGAGTTGTAAATTCTGCAAGTACTAGTTTGCTGCCTTTAGACGCAGAGCGAACATCAAAACATGTAGGTTTCCTTATCACTTAATTGCTATCAATTATTACTGGGTAAAATTACTTCTAAAATGTATTTAATCGCGCAATTGTATTTTAGACGTTTCTCAATTTTAGTCGAAAAAGGGATGACTAGACTTTTCGATTGTTTGGAAATACAAGGGAGGCGCCGGCGTTTGTAATGCGCATTATTTGCGCAATTTTGTAAGTCATTTCGACGAAAGGAAAACACAGTATTCCCTGATAGAATAGCGTACATAGCAAATGCTTTTTCCCGTAAATTGTCCCACGTTTTCAGTAGAAGAGCCTCATATCAATCAACTGATTCCTGTCATGAAGTTTCAAGTAAGCGACAACCTTGCCAGTCCAACGACATAGCGTAACATTTGAAAGAAATTAAATTGGTGTTTCGCTGGCCGTCACAACACACGGCCTAGCACTAAAGTTTTACCCGTGTATTTTATAAATCGTTCTCATATACGGACTGGAGACGGGACTCGTCACGAGGTGCCCGTATTAGTTTAGTGGTACCTTTTTACGAGACACCACGGCGCGAACTCCCAACTTCAAATAAGGGCCGGTAGTCTGGAGCTCCAACACACTAAAAACCAGTCATGTCTCCATCCCCACACTCAACTGGGACCTGCGCAGCAATACTTCAAACAATCGAGGGCGGTGAATACTAGTGTCCTTACTTGGCTGTCCTGGGATGCCCCACTGAGCTTTGCCATGTAAAAACGATTATGTTCTGCCTTGGCATACATGATGCTTTCAATGATACAAACAATTTGTTTACTATCACACGTGCTGTGCAGAAATAGTACAGTTAAAATATATGCATATGTTAACATACACACATTTAGACATTTAAACTACTAGATATGTAAAACTATGAAGTTATGAAGTGGGCCTGGTTATCTAGGCTGGCTGGCGACGGGACTAGGCTACGGTAGGTAGCATGGTATCTACCGCATGGTAGTTTGCAACGAAGGCACACGCATGAGTCGGAAAAATCATGGAGCCCGGGGGTCGCGCACAGCATATGGTGAAAACCGTGCACGACGAACCTAGTCACCACATGGCGGTTAGACCGACTCTGCCCTTTTTATGCCTGGTTTTGCATTGCTCCGGTGTTGAAGAAATTTACATCGATTTCAGCAAACTTGCACTCCCACGTTTTGAAGACATTGACGTAATTGGGATATGCCGGCAGGTCAAAGCGTGGCCTTAGCTTCTCGACGAATAAAGGGGTGTCGGTGAGGAGATAGACAAGTCGGTTGCGGGCTGAGCAATGAAGGCCAAGGACTCGCTTGAGGTAAGCTGCTTTCAGGTTATTTAGGTGCTTGAGGCAAGCTAGGGTGAGATAATTCTAGAGTATTTCGATACCGTAGGCGGCCATTGGAGCAATCTTTAAATTAAACAGCCTTAATGCCGTTGGAATGGACAGCAGGTGCGGCTTTTTGATTGTGGTCATTGCGACCAGCGCTTTTCTGCATCTTCCTTGATATGTTGCAGGAAACAGCTGCCGTTTAGCGTTAGAATCAGCCCCAAGTAAGGGAACTTACTAACGTAAGGAAGGAGGGAACCGGCTAAATGGAGTACATCATTAGCAGCTAAGCGCCCACCTTTCCTAAACTTCATGGCTACTGTTTTCGTTAGGTTAACGGTTAGTCTAAACTCAGACGTGGCCCCGTGAAGTCTGGCAAAGACCTGTTGAACCTGAAAGCGACTCTTCCCGTAGATGACGAGATCATCTGCGTACATATCACGTCTACCAGATTTCTTAGGAGACGGTATCGTGGCAGCGCGAAGGCATTCGTTGAACAGTGCCGTCCAGCATGGAGCCAAAATAGGTGCCTTCTTTAGATGCTCATTCCTCACTAGATCGGGTTCTTTCAATTATAAGAACTGTAAGATTCCAGTCATTACGTTAGGTCGTAAGAAGACACATCATTTTTTAAGGCTGTCGTTACTTGCTGACGTTAGGTCGGTGCGTAAGGAAGCCCACGCCGGGCACAGCATTATTGTCTGTTTG
Source organism: Dermanyssus gallinae (assembly GCA_003439945.1). Classification (NCBI taxonomy): domain Eukaryota; kingdom Metazoa; phylum Arthropoda; class Arachnida; order Mesostigmata; family Dermanyssidae; genus Dermanyssus; species Dermanyssus gallinae. The sequence goes on from QVRM01002310.1 coordinate 332,652, forward strand.
GGTATCTTCTCCGCGCTACCGCGAGTGGCGTATTCATTTTTCCTATCCGAACGACGTAGCTCTCAAAGTTGCAATGCGCTGTGACCGCCTGAGTCACACAGTGCGCCAACTCGCCACTGGGCGGGTTAATCCATCCAAGTCTTATTGTTTGGATAAGCCCCTTCAATCGGGACTGAGGTGCCCCGCCCGGTATGGCGCCCCATTCGTTCTACCAAGAGACCAGAGCTTTATGCCTTTCCTCTTGCTTCTTTCGTGTCAGTTCCTTCCACAAGCGACGACGTTCGTCGGACGTCAAGAGATCTCAAGAGATCAGAAGTTAACCAGTAGTGCCAAGGACAGCCACCACGCTACCCGTCTGGTAGGCCGAGCAGCGCTGTTTGGCGTAACAGCGCCCCGTAACGGCCCGGCATTAGTGCGGTCAGTGAGTGGCCATACTGAGACCGAGTGAATGACGTAAGCGACTCCGCGACCGACAAACGTTTTACAAATACTTGAGAAAACACAAATGTACTGCTGTCTTTTTCAGATAGCATGAGAACGGAGACACGATTGACTCCTTGTGGGCGTGTATGCAAGTACAGCTCTGAAAGTTTTACTTCTAACTTTGCCGATTTATTTAGAGGACTAACTCGAATGCGCTATGCACTCGGACACGGACACGAAGCTCGTCTGCACCTGTAGCCGGTAGAACCCAATACAATCCACTAAAAACTAGTTGTGTCCCCGCCTCAACTTGGGACTGCTTGTGCACCATTTCAAACAGTCGGGAGGGGGCAAGTCTACTACTACTACTACTGATGAAACTTTTATGGGAAGCCACAAGGAGACGCACGCGTGTAGAACGTTCGCCGTCATCCTTGCCAAATGTTTTTTTTTTTTAATAACCTTTGATGTCTCCTGTCAGTAAGTAGGGGACTACTCATCAATTCATTTATTAATTTATTTCACTCAGATTGAGTATAATATACAGTTCAAGAGGTTTCCTCATAATATTCTATCTCCTTCACGCTTTCGGTGAAAGAAGTAGTGCAACGATTTTTTGTCCAGCGCTGTGCATTCTACTGCATGGTACTTGGCACGCCTCTGCAGGGGACTACATTATTCTCTTATAAACATCACGTAAACCAAAGTTAAAAGCAGATGTTTCGGTGCCGTTAAAAAGTAGTGCACGCTGCTCTGTCCAGCCTAAACGCCTTAGTTTTATGTGTTCCGGGATGTTTTCAATACAATAGGCGCAGAGAGCCTTCCCCAACCGGAACCAATACGACTGATTCCGTTAGGATGTGTAACACGTCAGTGCCCTTCAGGTCGTTTTATCCAGTCTTCTATTTTGGGGATGTGTGCACGAAGTCTCCAGACTTGTGCCTGGAGCTCATCCCTTCAGTCCGTGCCATTTCTAATGCCGCCGGTCGATTGTACGCTGACATTGTTCGTTCTTTGTGTTTTTTGGACGCTGACGGTATCAATGATGAGCAATGATCACCCTGAGGGCCTCGAGTCTCTGAGTCTTGCATAGACGTACAGAACAATTAATCTGTGGCCAAATCAATTGCCTCTGCAGAGCCCGGGGAGGGTAAGCGGGATCCTAGATATTATTGAACCCATTTTTGTGTTAAGTCTGGTAGGAGGCTACTATGTGCCATCACCTTGTCTCTACTTTTAGCCAGACCGTGCTTAGTCGGGATTTATCTGGGCTTTCTTCAGCAGGGCTTCTCCAGCCCAAATATAAACAAAATGAAGCCCCCTAAAAACGATAGTGAGCTCGACTCTCAAAACACCGTGTTTCTGCCAAGAACCGTTGCAACAATTTACCTTCAACGTACTCTTGATTAGGTAGGCAGTTGCTTTTCGTCGTGCTCTTTTACCAAGAAAATCGACTTTTTTCCATTTAAAATCATTTCTGGCGAGATAACAGCTAAACTCAGTGATAAACAAAACTGCCTTTGATGCATCCTTTGCTAACTGACTTAGATCGATCAGTTTGCAAGTTCTTTTATTGTTAAACCTAATCTGGCCACACACATATGCAGGGTGACACATATGCAAGGTTTATTACTTTAATACGAAGGTGGTCTGGTATTTGCTATTATAAATTATTTATTCTCAATGTCTACCTGTGAGCCCATATATTGTTTTGGCATTGCACACTGTGTCAAATTCCTTGAGCATATATGCAAACATGCTATTACCTCATGCCATAACGAACACTACTACTACTACACAAATTCTTTCGCCGTACTTGTTTCTCCGGCGACACAAGTGGTGCGACAAAGATAATTTTAGCACGCACTGCATTGCTTATGGCCATCATAGTTGAGTGATCATAATTTGACGACCGGTACAGTAATGGCCATCCATCAAGACAGACAGACAGGGGAACGCAAACATTCAACCTGCATTCTTTTAACGTGGGCGCGTGTGGGGTCCGAGTATGCATATACATATATTTGTCTCTGCGTGTTCGTCTATATTGCGAGCCTATTTCCCTGCATCTTCCTGTCCCCTTCGGCTTCTCTTTCTTGCTCGTCTGTTTATTCCTTTCCCTTTTTCTTTTCTGTTTGTTCTTACTCAATTGCTAATCATCTTCCATGCGGTGTTCGGTGCAGCGCTCGCCAGCGCCGGCTCGGCTAGGCTCGGCGGGGGACACTCCCCAACGGTCGAGCCTGTCGAGTTGACCTTGCTGCGTCTCCGTCAGTGATGTTATTGTCGCCAGCCTGCCGCCACTTTCTTCCTATTTGTCGTCTGGGTGTGCGGGTTCATCGTGACGGTGCGGTTACTGATGAGCGTGCCGCCGCCGCCGACGACAACAACGGCAACGACGACGACGACGATTTCCCGCAGCTTGGCTGGTTCTGAAGAAGCCGGATATCATCTTCGTCTGGTTGGTGACGTTAAGTCACACATTCACGGGCCTGGCACACGCTGCCATCACCACCACCACCACCACCGCAAGATGCTCAGAAGGTACGGCAACATCGCAGACTCGGATACTTAGCCTCAATGTTTCTCTCTACCTCGTTCTCTGTCGCGTGGGACCTCTCTCTCCCGCCCTGTTTATATATATATATATATATATATATATATATATATATATAGATCGCGCTCTACCTCTCTCTCTCTCGCTCTTTCACTGTTTTTCTTTCTTCTTCACTTGTTCTTCTTCTTGCTATCTCTTTCCTCTTGCGTTACTTCACACTCCGACTAGTGGTGGTTCTGCTGCCATTGCTACTGAGGCTGGCAGAGCTGCTGTCAGCGTAGGCCACTGTTGTCCCCGCGTAAGCCCCGGTGGTCTCTTTGGTTCCAGAGCTGTGGTTGCTGTTGCTGCTGCTGCTGCTGCTGGGGCGGCGTGTTGTTACAGCTCACAACGTGCGTGACATAGCGACGCTATTGCAGCAGAGTGCGACCACCATCGAAGCAAGCCGGCCAGCCAGCCAGCGATGAAGATAATCAGGCTATGTTTGAGACATGTCGTAGTCGTAATGCCGTAGTAGTAGTAGTAGCAGCCATTGCGATCGCCGCTGTGGCCGGAGAGCTGTAGCAGTGCGCCCAGGTGGTCGCCGTTGCCACCACTGCCACAAACTTTACCAGTTGAACTTCGCGAATCTATCTTCTATCATGACCTGTTCCCTTGGCCAATCTCCTCTCAGCTCACTGCCTACAGTACACGCGTACTGAAGAAGCCAGAGCGCAGCGAGCGCGTTGAAAGTGGATACGAACGCGTTAGAGTAAGCGCGCCCCTGCGTTGGGGGGGGGCTGGGGGGTGGGGCACCTATTCCCCGTCATACTCGTTTGCCCTCGTTGGGAACAGCTATCTATCGACTGAGCACCTAGTCAAAAAGTGTTGATATGTGTGTGCGTTATGTCTGTTGAAGTCGACCACATTGCTACCGTTGGAGATTTGGTCGTCGTGAACGTCGAATGTCAAACAGTGCAAACAACAACCGATAAGGCAGACAGCATATCGATGTGGATAAGGAGTGCCAAGACGTGACCGCCTATGGATAGTAGTTGTTTGGCCCGGTAATTAGACGGGCGACCACAACTTTTTCGTAAGGAAGTGAACAGTTTTCCTCTAAAGCACGCAAGCATTTGGTGGAGACACGCAAATACTTCAACGGTGATTAGGACAAAGGGAAGAGAGAGATAGAGAGACTGAGGAAGGCTAGAAAAGCAAACAATTTGAATTGATCCTCAGTAGCATCGCTGTGCAAAGCTCTGTGGGGGATTGCCTTTGTGGGGCGTGACAACATAGCCAGCCAAAAGGCAACGTTGACGCGTGTGCTCTGTAACACATCTGCGTCAATCGTGCAATTCAACGACTCAATCGCTTTCGAGGTAAGCTTACCGGCTGCTTGTTGCTGTCACCGGAGTATTGTTCCCGTATTAGGTTGTGTCACACGTTCGCATTGATCAGCTATTGTCAGATTGGTTGACGTAGATCGGCATTGGTCGAGCGGACCGTCACTGTCGCAAGCATATGCCCGGTCACTATGTTTACCGGCCACTGTCCAGACGATGTAAGGGTGTGCACGAGCAACGGGTGGCCGCGTTACCTGGTGGTTTTAATCTACTTCTTCATTTGCACGAGGCTGCGAATATAGGCTAATGATAGGGCGGGAAAATCTCTGCAGATGGAAACACTTTGCAGACAATGCAGTCGTGTATGTGGTTCATTTGTCTGTCCTAAAATGACTGAAGCAAAGACGAGTGTCTGTAGCTGTCTTTTAGACCTTATTTGCGCATTGTATACAACTTGATATAGTAAATACCTTAGCAAAGCAGCGTTAACGCAAGCATGATTTACTGCGTCAGTATGTGGCCTACAGACATTGGTAATAATAATAATAATAATAATAATAATTTTATTTGTGTCTTTAAAAATACAATTGTCTTGTATGAACGTTTCAATAATTATACTAATATTAAAAGTGCTTAAAGCTAACCTCCTGCGCGTCCGCACCCTGCCTGCGCCGAGTCGTATCTAATCGCAATAATAATAATAATAATAATTCACTTTGTCTCAGAGTGAGTTATTATGAACTGGATATTTTCAATGCCTCTCAGCTCTGGTCTGATCGTGCATGTGAAAATGGTCTCCACGCCTATATCAGATACCATCTTCATGGTTATCATCACTACGATGTCATCGTCACTGTTCTGCCCCCTATCGAATGACATTCCGAGACCAGCTGACAACAGTATAAGCACCAATGTTATATGCATACTCAATATGATTGAAATACATGTGCTGGAGATCCCCTGCATATAAATTCAGACAAATCTTGTATTTCACGTGGGGTTGCTTAGTCTAGCACAGATGAAATTCTCGCAACCGCACTCGTTCTGTCATAAGGCTCTCAGGATCTAACGCTTCAAAATCGAACGGTGTAGAGTTGTACGTGTCCCTACCATTGGAGTACTCACAGTATTTTCCCTTTTTAGCTTCTCCTGCTACGCGCTCACTTCGCACTTACAATGCAGTGGGTCGGACCACACAGGGTGTGAGTGAGTTTGACACAGTTACATCCCACAGCAGGGGCTTCCCTGACTTGAAGGGGATCATCGCCATACCGCGGGCTGTTTTCCGTCTTTCCCGGACAAGCCCCGTCTCTCAAGCATGGCTAGAAATCCGTTGGAGGAGCATGCAGTCATGTCCCTCGAGTCACTAGGTGATAATACTCCTAGACGGGCTCCTGCAATGTCATTATGAGCTGAGAGGATTAAACCCTCAAACTGCGTCTCGAACAAGGTGTCACCCACTCATATGCTGAGAACACGTGTTGACCGGTTTTACACCTGATGCAGATGAGAGTTTCTCTCTGTTTCTCGTGAAGTCGTTAGTAATAAAAACAATGACGTACCGACTACCAATGACGTACTGCGATTTATCGAATTGCCAGTTGTTTGTGTTAGAAGGGGCTCATCTGCCTACCGAATGTCTCTGACTGCCCATAATTCCATGATTACTACTGCCCCTCTATTATATAATTTTAGACAGCATGGCCAGCAAGGCCAATTTTGCAGCTGTTCGCGTACAGACGTTCGCATGTGAACTCGATTACCTCCACCCCTTCTATGTAGTTGGTGTTGCCTCATCCATACACGTATGCGATGAATCAGTCCATCTAAATATTGTATGATGATTCAATTTAGAGATTTAGAGGTACGTCACTTCAAATTTCGTATGAAATGGATATACTTAATGTTAACAATGAACGTTTTGGTACCATGCAATTTAGCCTCTAGCAATACGCTGGTTTATAATACCTAATAAAAACTAATTATCTTTACAAACAAGCATTCTTTGTAGAAACCGTGGTAGGTTACCCTGCTCGTGTATTGCTGGTATTACTACCATTATTTTGTTCAAACACTTTATGGTTCGTCTTACGTTTTACAAACCAGTAGTAGACAAACTATTTAAACATTTTCTTAGGTGGTTTCTGGTAGTTTATAGAACGTGTCACGCTGTGCGTTCGTTATTGTCGACGTGTTACAATGAAAAAACTAAGGTTATCTAAAGGTTGTGTCATGAAGGAGTGATGTCTCCGTAGCCGAAGAGGCAGTCTCGTGTCGCGCCGCATACCATCTACCGTAAGAGTGACTTGTTCTAGTGCACTTTCCGGCCATCAGAAGCGCTGTAGGTACTCACCAGAGAGGTGGTGAGGAAGACTGTTGGTCCTTGCCCCTCGGCGACCTGGTCAAAGGCAGCAGCGAATGGGACGCGCACGTGCCGAGCGGGTCTTGTTAGCAATGCCCTCCGCTGTATATTGATGCATCTCCCCAGGATCCAAGACCATAACGAGCCAGTACAGCATGAGGCTTCGCTCTCATGGCCTCGAAGTATTGCCGCACGCAATTTCGGACCTGGAGGGTGTAGAGAATTGAACATTTTAGTGGATGAGAGCTCCACACTAGGTGTTGTCACTACTAATTGTGCATTAGCATTTTGCAAGACCCCCAAATCAAACACAACCATTTCCACACCCGGTCCTGCTTCCTAAACCCTGTCGGAAATAACAAGCTGTCGTTAAGTGCCGTAATTCTATAACTGTTAGCACATATAAATAATGGTTTAGAGAAACGTAAGTGCCACATACACCCGCCCAATAATTAGTTACTATGTGATACATATTTATTTGCTACATAGTTACCTACAAACGCTAATGTGCCCGTTCCTACATGATTACAAAATGTAAATAAAGCTACTTAGACAGACAGAGACGTGCAGATATAAACGCCTGCATTTGAGTATAGTTTTTGCTGAGTTGGACATAACTCTTTAGTCGGTCGTCATATAGTATATATCATAAATACGAGGCTATTTGAAAAGCCATGACCTATATGTCTGATATAGACTTGGCGATTGTCACATCAAGCAGAGACAGCAAGACCAAACCAGAGGTAAAAGGTGCTCAAAATATCCAGGTCTTTAGCCTCACGTCGGACTTTTTTAACTTTATTTTTTTTTTTATTTCGAGACAAGATTGTTCAATGGTAATATACGCGGAGTACTCAACCTCAGTCGAATTATCTCAACGCAAAAAGGTACTCGCTTCGAGTATATTCTCAAACATCGTTTGAGCAAAATCAAAGTTGCTTCCCCCAAAAGTGTCCCCATGCTCTGACCATACGTCAGCCTCAGAACAATCTTGAGGTAGAAGAGTGCCACTGCCGTCGGGTCGGACAGTCGCCGAGAATATTAAAAGCATGTACTAGTTGTAGTAATGGCCTATTAAAAAAATGGTGCTGGTTGACACGGATCACACAAAGGCATTGTTCATGAAATCTACCCTCTTTAACAACTCATGGGAATTTCAGAAGATCATGTGTAGCTTTAGGTATGCCTTGAGATGCTTGCAGGATACTATGCCTTGTGCATTTTTGATCACATGTGGCAGTCTGTTCCGAGCACGAACTGCTGAGCGTTCGAACGGATATAAAACGCGGAAACGCTAAATCTATTTCCATGTAATGTAAGATAGCGCAATACCGATCAAGGACCGCAGGAGAAGCATCACTTTGGACCACTTTTTTCTTTCGGGTTGACCCTCAGCCAACGTTTAACATCCACGGGAGTGCTTTCGCATTGCTTCGTAAGACGGACCCCATACATACAAATGTGCAAGAGTGGGGCTCGAACCCGTACACCTATGTGTCTCCTCCGGTCGCGAAGCGCACGCAAATGCACCGTGCCACCGGGCACGACACTTAGGACCACCTGAATCAAAATAAACGCATTCCTATAAGTGCCTTCCTGTATAGCTATAGAGTAGCCTACGACTGACTCCATAAATGTCCTAATTCTAGTACGCCTGTTAATGCTACATTGTCAATATGGAGGTGAGATAAGCATGTCTTATTTACTTCTCCTCCAGCAGTTGCCAAATTAGATAGTTTTAGGCAATTTAGGTCACACTGAAATGTGTGGCTTCTAGGGCGACACTTGTCTCTACGGCATTTAAGCCTCCTGGGGCACATATGCGCGTGTTTATCTTATCTCAGGTAGAGTATATCAGTCGAGTTCGGTGGCGAGGTGCCTTTGCCTGCGCCTCGTGGCCGGAAGAGACACATAGGTGCGCGGGTTCGAGCCCCACCATTGCACATTTGTATTTATGGGGTCCGTCTATGAAGCAATGTGTGCAAAAACAGTTCCGTGGACGTTAAATCCTACATGAGGGTCAGCCCGAAAACTTTTTGTATTCCTATAAGTGCCTTCCTGTATTTATAGGGGTCCATCTATGAAGCGATGCGAAAAGCAGTCCCATGGGCGTTAAAGCTTAGCTGAGAGTCATCCCGAAAAGTTTATTTTTAGGTAAAGTTTATCTAATTTTTATGTAGCGGCATGGTCTAGAGGCGGCTAATGCGCTAGTCTTGATTATCATCTACCGGGATGTCGCCGGTTCGATCTCTGTTGTTGATCGAATTTTCTTATTTGACTGATGCTCATTAAGATTCGAATATAACATATTCCACTTAATGCCAGCGGCCATCCTAACATAAAAAGCAGTTGGGGAAGCGTAAGCATGTAAAACGTTGGTGGGTTTGAGTTAAGCTACTTTAATTGCCTGCAACTTGCGATCCCCAAGTTACGGCAAAACAGGCACAGGTTGTATTATCAAAACCAATGCGTAAAAATGTTTAGAAATATGCCTGCGCGGACTGAGTCAAGAGTTTTTGAGTCATCACTCTGAGGCTGTCAATACCGCAACAATAAATTTAGTATTGTCACTTGAAGCAAGCTCAGTAGAACACTACCACCAACTTAAAACCGTATTAGGATTCAATAAAATTATTGAATTCCTCAATATGTTCCGACACATGTCTTGCATGTAAAATAATGAGCATGTAACATATTTTAATAAGGGACATGCAACATAATGTATCTGAAGTCTTCGTCACAAAGTGTGAACTAGAAAAGAAGGAAAATATTTAACGAATCCCATTGCAATGCATAAATGTTTTAAATATTGAAATTGCGTATTTGCATCCAGAATTTGTTTTTGGTTTTGCGTACCTCCTTTGAGGTCATTGAAACGTTGCTAGGGTAGCGTGGTAGTGCTGGTTACACCAGTGGATTAGTTCCACGATTCTTGTTTATATCTCAAAAGCTGCGCCACACCGTGAAAAACCACATGTCAAATCGAAGCAACTATTTGATGATACGTCAGCACTCGCCTAATACCAACACTAAGAATAAACACCTTGACTCTTACGATATGAATGCAGACTTTTCATACAAAAAGTTCAGCAACTTAACGTTTGTTTCACGTTCGAACTGTTAATTGTTGTCCATAGTCAGCGGTGGCTGCATCCCGGTCGCTTCCTTCGAAAGGACTGCTACCGCTTGCAGCAAACAGGATTCCACGAGAGATTGTCTAGCATGTGACCAATATTTGCTTTTGGCACTCGCGACAGGTCACAGCCTCAGACTCAAATCGGCAGGTAGACATTCGGTTTCATGGTGAAAAGCGTTTATCTTTTGCTTGCTCACTTGAGAGGTGCATCGAGATTGCGGTGTGGTCCTGGCTGTCTCCCCCTCATGGTTCTTCCTTAAAAATATGACATTCACATTTTGAGGTGGTTTTGGTGGTCAAGCAGTGTCCCAAAACACTAGTATATCGTGGTGTAAATGTTGTACAAACTGTAAATGAAAGAATAAATGACGAACGGACATAAAGGGACCGAAGATGACCCCCATCCAAGAAAGTCTTCGACGACAATGACAGATCAAAACGTTGAAAATTCCTTTCGTCGTCAAATAAAATCTGCGTAATAATTTACTCACCGATTGCCGATTTTTTTTATCAGGGAGACAACTGAAGACTTGAAGATATATTATGAATCCATTGTAGCAGTCTTGACCATACTTTATGCGTCAGATGACTGGCAGCGAAGTTCGTTGCAAAAATGTTGAATTTCTACCAAGTGAGCGCACTTCTGGGATTGTCCGATTTGAGGCGGTTCCAAAGGACCCTGCTTCAGAGAGTGATTACAGGAGACGAATCAGGGGTATATGATTGCAACATCGAGACCAAAATCCAATTTTCCCAGTGGTGCTTCCAAGGAGAGAGTCCAAGGATCAAAGAAATGTATGCGAAGCAGACCCAACACCAAGGCTCTTTTGACTCCTTTTTTCGCCGACAAGGGAATCGTCTACCACGCTTTTTTTTATACCTGGATCTACGATCAATAAAAAATGTTACCGCGATATCTTAAGAAGTTTGCGAAGGACGTCCGACACAAGAGGCCTGAACATTGGACAAACAACTCTTGCATCCTTCATCACAATAGCACACATCGTTACGGATTTTGGATTATTTGGTGAAAAAATGTGGTTCTATAATTCTGCAATTTCCCTATCCAAAATATTTCTTTCAAGAATATGTTTTCTAACACCCTTTGCAGCCTCCCTCCAGAAGTTAAAGTTAATCCGATCCTATAACAATAGTGCGTATACCAGGTAGAAGTTGATCAACCATTTTACATTCGTCATACTAGTACAAGGAGCTGCGTGCATCATTAAACAAGTGGGAAGTTTATCTCAGCGCCGATGACACTGTTGTGGTCTACTTTGGCAAAGGAGCACGTGTGCACGATAACTTGTTTCAATCGCGCTTGCCGCCGCTAAACATAAACTCATATGCGAACGACAAATAAAACTCGATTATTATTATTATTATTGACACGCTTACTGTTTAATCATTTTCTCTCAGTGTTGGCCATTCAGTCGCTCGCCATGGCCACAACAACAGGACTATCCCGAACTCTCAGTTGCCGGACTAAAGCCCCTGGGAACAGCTCTCCTGTGGAGGGTATCATCCGGAGAACCAAGTAAGGGCTTTTGTTAATCTTGTAGTTGAAGCTTAATGGCGGCTATAGACTTACTAGGTATTATCGAACACTCCAACGCACCAACGAGTACTTTTGAAATTAAACGTGATTTTTGTTTTAAGTGTTTCAAGATTCATTTTGCTTACACATAAAGTTTCTAAGGAAACTGGGAGCATTTAGACCCGTGGTATACATGCAGTCCGGTCTTTTATAGTTTCTCGTTGTGACACCTCGGAATTTCGAAAAAGACACTGAAGAGAACGCGCCCATTAGGGTGACTCATAAGGGAGTATGGCCTTATAATAAGCGCCAAACAAGGTAGTTCAGGAAGTTCTTGGAATGATCTACTTTGAATTCAAATTTTGGCCTTTTGCCGCTTTTGAAAAGGACAGCTCAACCAAACTGTTGTAATCTATGGTCCACATTCTACAAAGAGCGGGTGCGGACAACGGCTTTGGCCGGCCTAGAATGTAAGGGTTAGATTATTTTGGGACCAACGTGAAATAATTTTGGTCGACCACCTTGAGCGCGGCAAAGCAATCCCAGGAAAATATAATGCAAGATTTTTGAACTGCCTGCAGCAACAACTCACTGAGAAACAGTCCGCTTTTGGAAAAGGTTGTTCTGTTGCGACAACAATGCTCTTTAACAGAAGTCGTGGCTAGCATTGGCAACACTGGTTTAACAGAGGTCCGAACTTATTGAATAACTCCCCTTTATCCGGATTTGCCCCCGTGCTTATTTCCTGTTTGGAAATTTGAATATGGTTTTAGTGGAAAGCGTTTTTCGAACAATGATGTTAACGCTGCTGTCGAACAATGATGATGAAAGATGTTAAGGCTGCTGTCAATGCCCATTTTCAGTCTATAAACGCGGAAATGCATTTAGGCAGTACAAAGCTCTGAAGTCTCAATGGGAAAGCGTATAGAGCTTCTCGGGTAGTATATCGAATATTTTTTTCTATTCTAGAAACATTTTTAACAGCCTAGAATAGTAAACATTTTTATGGCCACTTATAGTTACATACGCTTCACAACAGTTGACTCGCAGATGAGTATGTTTACATAACAAGGTAGCTTTCTTGGTACGTATGGCATATGCATTTAATTTTTAGGCAGACCCGTGCTTGCAGCAGTGCCATCATGCCAGTTATAGTAGGAAACTGGCATTTTATTGTTGGCATCGTTACTTGTAGATGTATAGAAGAATGGTTCATTTGCATCTTGTAGCAGAAATTATTGCTGATTATTATTTAGTAGTCGTTCTGTTAAAAAAAAGTCCTACGATACCAATTTTTACTTGCAAAGCATCAATACGCTAAGTCTCACAGTGCTAAATTTGGGTTTATCAAGACATCTTTCGATAATCACAATACTTTAAAAAAACTGCCCGTAACTGGTAGTATCCTCAATACTAAAACTGTACGTCACTGCTGTGATTACACATATATAAATGTAACTATGTACCATCTTGAAATGCAATGTTAGTGCACAATAAGTAATATGTATGTATATATAAACAAATAATGCTATATGCTTTTTTGCCTGGGTAGATCCGTGCGTCAGACAAAGCGTGACCAGGCTGAAGACGACGCCCTGTACAAATCGGGAGGGGAAGGTGTCCACTCGAGAAGCTCTACGTTGTTCTCGGTACCCAGACTGCTGGAAACCCCAGTACGACTTATCACCCAGACCTCGCTCAGCCTGTCTCTACCGAGACTCTACTCGAGGTAAAGGGCAGATATACGTCTAAACAAAGCGAGGAACAGTGAAACATTGTTTCATGTTGATAATACAAGTATTATTTCATGTTGATGACCCGAAAAAAAACATTTCTACAATAACAAGTTCAATAGTATAACGTTGTGTGATATATAGCAATAAAACTGAAATCTAATGTATATAAAATAATTATCAGTAAATCCAGATTAATCCAGCACGAATTGTAAGGCTAGTTTAGCAATCGAAAACACATTGAAAAACAAAAGAAAATTAACCTCGAAGATAGATACACACTTTTAGGCACACTCGCGTCCATTCCATTGATCACCGCTCGCCGGGCCAGGACGTCAATTGCAGATTAAATAAGCTCTTTGTTGAGCAGTCCTCCATCCAATCCATGACATATCCATGCTCTCGGCGGAGTTTGAATCTAAATTACTACTACGACTACTAATGGGGATAGTAATCTGTTTGTAGGGATCCCGTAGGAGTACCGACAAGTGCAAGTGACGCACTGAAGCTCTCGGATCGTGGTGTTTCCCCACCAAGGCCTGACGCCCAATTGTGGAGAAGCCGCTCGGTAAGCTGAAAGAACTCTTCTTCTTGTACCTACTGCCCACAAGTCTCAATACTAACCACCACTAGGACACCGGCCGCAAATGAGTGCAGCGGGCTGGATGCGACGTGATGGAATTTTTGTTAATTTATTCTTGGAACGATGAGGATCCGGATTCGTTGTTGTTGTTGATGTTGTTGTTGTTTGTGGTGGTGGTGGTGGTGGTGGTGGTGTTGGTGGTGGTGTTGGTGGTGTTGTTGCTAATGAGAGATTGTTTATTGCTTTTTTGACAGGTGCGTCGATCAGCGCTGAGCCCAGCAACATCGGCGATGGTGCGACGGAGCGTTCATTTTCACGTGACGTCGTGCACGAGCTGTCTTTCACGTGGGACCATACAGTGTTACTGTAACTACGTACCTCGTTCCGACTCTCTTAGGTAACACGCCGAGCCAGAACAATAACACCAGACATAGTAATCTAGCTCCATAGATAGCAAAGCTATGATATATATATATATATAGGCTCGAATAAATCTATGTACTAGCCAGTGGCGGTCGGACTCTGTCCTGTGCGTATGCATGCGCAAGAGGGAGAGAGTGATTGCTCGCCCCCCTCCTCCAGAGCCGAGATTACATTATGCCTATTTACTCCAGACCAGGGCCAGAAAAGTGGGTTTATATAGATAGATTTATAGGAGGAATATGCCTTAGGATATATATTTCCTAGGACATATTCCTGCTACATATCGTACGCGGCAACGCAACTCATCTAGCAGAATGATCCAGGATGATTCAGCACTTTGAGGACTCATCACCTGCGCTCGATAAATAGGCAAACGCCAATACACCCTATAAGCTATCAACGTGATGACGATCAGAAAAATAACAGTACATGCGGCACCTGAGTATAATAGATGCCGCTAGACAAGTACGTACCCAAATAAGCCTTTTCCCATCAAATAGGCCCGTTGTCACGTAGGAAAACGAATTCCTAACGGCTGTTTTCAGTCCCTCTTCTGGGACACAACCGAAACGTTAGAGAGTCAATTAGCGCAAAACTGCAGAACAAAACGAAAACAAGTATGTATCTTCTTCTCTCCTCCTTCCTTGTCTCGGGAAAAAATCGGGGAAACTATGAAACTATTTGTACGCAATATTGTGTAATATACTTTTTTTTTAAAACGTACATAGATCCACTAGTAGAAAAAGGTTTCAAAGCAAGCACGGCGCCAAAAGCTAATGACGCCCATCTTCTTAAATAAATATTTTTAACACAATTGTGGATCTTTCAGAAATTATTACACAGCACAATGCGAAGATGTGAGCAAATGAGTTACGTTTCTAAGTTCTCGTCTAGGTCGACTATGAGCAGCGTTTGCTAACTTATTTCTGTCATCACTTTTGCAGGCTTGCCACTGACTTCTTTACATTAGCATCAGCGTATCCAAGACTTCCGGAAGCACATACCTCAAGCAGATACACCTCATCTTCCGCTCTTTCCGGGTACGGACCTTCTAGTGTAGAATCGAAACGCTTTATGTGTATGAGAGCCTAGCTCAGTGAGATTATCTCAACCCAGTCGACAGTCATATGTACACACCTTTCGTAAAACGTATTGGTTATTAAAACCTAATACTAGACTACTTAGTGACTTATAATGCATAAAACCTTCTAGGCCACAGTATAGTGATTCTTAAAGGAGAACAATATGAATTAGAAAACTAGAAATCTTCTAGGAAGAAAATCTTCTCCTACAAAAAACCTCTGAAAACTAGTTTCCGGCAAAAACAATACGGGATGGAGTAGCACGAAACTTATTCATACATGTATAAGTAGAATAGAAATAATATTAGATCAGGCCCATACATCTCAAGAAACCCGTGCTAATAGCTAATAAGGTGTCTGGCTGTGCACGCTTCTTGGAGTCTACAAAAGTGTTGTCTACAAAGGGCTTTAGAGCCTTCCGTGCCAAACGAATTTGTCGTCATTTCCCTTACGCCACGAACGAGTGAATAACGAGTGATTCATCTTCTTTCGTTGTTTCTTGTGTGGTTGAAATGCCCATTGTTGTCGTTTCGTTGGCTACCGGCGACCCTCTGCAGGAGTCGGCGTCGTTCACCATCAATGTCGTCCTTGTCGAACGCCTACGGAGGTCACTATGATCATCGGTCGTCGAGCCTATCCCGGCCCAAAAGCTATAGCAACACTGTGAGCCGCGTCGGCGGTCTTCTCTACTGAAGCAGCCTGGCAGATCAACCCATCGTTGAGATGAAGCCTCGATCTCTCTCTCTCTCGACAGAGTTGATACTCGGTGGGCTGAGCTTAGGCGCAAGTGGGATTCACTGCTGTTGTCGTCGTCGTCGTCGTCATCGTCACTGTGATTGTCGGGCAAGATTGAATCGCACCTCCCGACTACACAAGGTTTGTCTTCCTATCAAATGTTAATACCGGACTGCATAGCAATCAAAGTACTATAGAACTAGACGTGAAGTTACGAATTAGACAACTCTTGACAATGCGTTCAACTCCTAAATGTTTACTGCATCATTTTTAGCAAGCATGAAAGAGAAAATCTCCTAATAATAGTAGTAACAGTTGGTGACCTGTGAGAGGAAGCCCGAAAACCTTTGGCCGTTTAGTGGGTAGCAGGCTCACTTGTGTGAGCAGATCATAACCTGCCAAATCTGCCTCAAGTTAGTTATTTAGCAGACGTACCAGCCTTCGTCTGAGGAATAAGGAGATTCTTATCCAGTAAGCCTTCTATGTATAGCCACTGCTACATATGTCCTGCTGGCGTCTTTGTGGTAGAGAAGTCTACAGACCATTTCGTTCGTTAGCAGCATAATTTTTGTGTAAGGTTAGCTATGTGATTGATGTATAACAGCGCGATACGTGTGTCCAGTGTCCTGGAACTTCCGAAATTCAGGTATCGGCATGTGGTAGAAACTGAAGATACTCTGATTTCGTTTCCATGTGACCTATACGAATTACAAGTTATGTGACAACACTGCGTGTTAGGCACCGAAAGAAGTAATGCATAGGTGACGCCTCAAGGACCAATGGAGCGGGACATATATACTTACTAAAAATGTCGTTTGGAAGTGTAAAGGGGCAAAGTATGATCTAGGTAAAGAAATCTTTTGTGTTATAATAATCCTTGACTTCCACACTTAAGCATATATTGTATATACAGGTTCAACAAGTTCATAAAATAAAAACCAAGAATTTTTCAAATCTTGGATTCTTATTCGATATACTCCCCAAGAAGCTCAATACACTTTTCCCACCGAGATTTCAGAGCATTTATACCTCTTTAGTAGAATTCGGCGTCTTTAGACTGAAAATAGGCATTGACAGCAGCCTTAACCTCTTTATTGCTGGAAAAACGCTTTCCACCGAGACTATTCTTCAAATGTGAAAAGGAAATAATCAGAGGGAGCCAGGTCTGGATAATAGGAAGGTTGTTCAATGAGTTCGAACCTCAGTTGGGCCAGTTTTGCCGATGCTTGCCGCGACTTGTTTGCAGGAGCATTGTCCTGGTGAAACAAACCTTCTTCTGCAAAGCGAGCCGTTTCACGATGAGGCAGTCCAACAGTCTTGCATAATAATCTCCCGTGATTGTTTAACCGCTCTCAAGGTAGTCGACCAGAACTATTCCACGCTGGCCCCAAAAAACCGTAGCCATCGTCTTTCCGGCCGATAATGTTGTCCGTACCCTCTTCGGATGTCCTTCACCAGGTGTACACCATTGGCGAGATGCTTCTTGGGTCTCGGGAGTGTAGTGATGGACCCAGCTTTCATCGACGGTCACGAATCTGCGCCAAAAATCCGAGGGATTTTCGACATATTGGCCAAATTTCGCTGTGATGCGGAAACACGCGCGTCTTTTTGGCCTTGGTTGAGCAAATGCGGCACCCATTTTGCTCTGAGCTTTTTCATTCTCAAGTTCTCGTGCAGGATAAAATGCACACTACCCAAACTGATCCCCAAGGCCTCCGCTATCTCCCTAATGTTCACTCGCTTATCTGCGGCAACGATTTTCCGCACTTTTTCTACGTTTTCCTCATCAGTTGCCGTTTTTGGGCGTCCTGAACGTAGTTCATCTTCGGTGCTCCTGCGACCTCTTTTTAACTCATTCCTCCAGTTGGAAACAGTGGCAAAACATGTCGCAGAGCCACCATACACCTCGTCTAACTCAGTTTTCACTTGGGTCGCATTCCCTCCTTTGAAATAAAAATGCTTGATAACCACTCGAAACTCGTTTTTCTCAATTTTTCAAAATCACGCCGATACGTTGCACGGGAAAAGCGATCAAACGAAATCGCAACGGCCAATCACCATCATATTTTGACTGCTAGCAGTCGGGAAGTTGCCGTTTCCAATAGCGGTGAAAGCGCGCCAAAATTCGAATTCTTAAAAGCTCATTTTAAGAACCTGTTGAACTTCCTGTATATATATATATATATATATATATATATATATATATGTATGACGCGTACGTACTGTGAATGTATGCGCATGTACATGTTTATATATATATATATATATATATATATATATCGAATTGTGCAAAGGTTGCCAGTGAGAGATGTCACTAGAATCTGTTAAGGTTATAAGTCAACACTGCAACACTTAGGGACAGCCTTCGAACATCTCTCACCTCCATGTACACGGATGCAATTGATGCCCGACACCTGTCGAATCGAATCAATCAATCAATGGTGGCAGGCGCTTTATCGAAGGTTGTTACACAGTCTATAAAAATTAAAAATAAGTGACCTCCGGATATTGCCAACACCTATGCTAAACCTGAGACTGGAGTACATGAATCGCGTTCTTTGTACCTTGGCCCTTCCTCTATCCGAGTTACAATACTTTGGTAGAAGGGCCTTCTCCACAGTTGGAGACGGCACTCTCTCCCTCTGTGAACATGTTGCCAAGTATTTTTTGAGAGTGCCTTCCGACGCATTACCCCAACATAGACTTAGACCGTTCACATGATCAATGTTTTTTTCATTGAAAACAGACGCGAGTCTCGTATTGTGTCAGCCTTGATGTATGCGACTACCTTGGAGTGTCTGACAGATGAAAATGCCTGTTAGTGTATCTGCCAACTCTACCCAATGCGCGGAGTAGATTCAGTCAGGACATAGAGCATAGCCTTCGCTCTCTTAAGCAGGTACGCCTCTTTCTCCTTTCTACCAACGCTAACTGTCCATTAGTAGCTTCTTGCAAGATGCTCTCTACGCTGTCCATAGTCCACCCTACGCTCAGCAATTGTCCGCGGTTCGGCAGGCTATGGAACGGAGAGTCAATAGTGCTTCGCTCTCGCGTTCGGCGAATGTACGTGAATTTATCACGCTCATTTGCGTAAAGCAGACATCTGCTAATCAAAAGTGAGTTCTATCAGCCCATCGCCTGTTCCGTCGGCCGTAATCGCTGCTATTTATATGACAATTGAGGTCGCCGCATGCCAATGTGGGCAGCTGTATGATGAAGTCTGCCAAACCTGCACTGTCCGTATCGGCCACCTCAATCTCGTGGTGCTGAGATGGCAGATAAAACAATGCGAGGTTGAGTTTATCTGAGTTGAACACAAACTAAGGCTCACTCCAGCACGCACATAATGAGGGGCAACTCGCATTATACACATGATATGGTATGGTATGTAGATCACTTGCATTATTTACATTTGAAAGATCTGGCTAACATTTACTGTTTGTTACAGGCGAATTGTTTGGATGCGGAGGTACATCTGTTTGTATTAACACGAAGAGAGACACCAATAAGATATTTTTTTAGAATACTGTTAACAAATAAATATATTACATGTTGGCCTTGTACTGTCTTTTGAATCTTGGCAATACTAGTATTTTAATGTATTCATCAATATTTATGTTTCAAATTGAATAATGTTGGATCGAAAATTAATCACATCAATGACATATAAGCTATTGTATCATACTGCCAATATGATACAATGGCTTATATGTCATTTTGTATGCGTAAATGATCGTTGACACTAAACTGTAGTGGCATTGTTTTGATAAACGAGCAGTTTTGTATGTGAAAACGTCCAATATTGCACTCTTCACAATACTTACATACTCACCCGTCGATTTCATAAACATTTCCTTTCAAACATACAAAGTGGTAGAATCATGCCTTGTTGTTCGGCATATTAGATATGTTTATTTTTGATGACGATTTCCATGACTAGATATATATAAGTGTTCTACAAGCTAGTGCAAGTGAAGCAATTTTTTTTATAAATGACGCTAGTTAGTGCAAATTCCGCGGTAACTGGTTGGGTCAGTTGATTTACTCTGTTTTTTGCAAATTGGCTGCAGGAAACTTTGTTATCCATTATTTCGGTATTTTACAGCTGCTTTGGCATGCGTTGTAGCGTGTAGTTAATATCGGGAGAAACAGAATTATCTTTGTTTAAATATGTCTACATCCAATTTAGTTAGAGCTCGCAGATTTATCATTTTTTTGGGACTTGATTACTTTGGCGATTTTTTCTTCCGTTGATGCTTGCTGAAGTGTAAAGTCATTATGAATAGTCGGAGAACTATTCATGATTTTGAACTATTTTGGTGTACGCGTTTCACGCGCTGAATGATGTCATATGCTTTAATCAGCTCGTAATTTCAAACTCATGTATTTCTGACATAAAAGCTGCACTCTGTGAATTATCTGTTAGACAAACCACACTTTAGGTTGGCCTCTATTGCAATCTGTTTGTTTGCAATACTTCATTGCGTCTCCAATACAACACCTATCTCAAGCTAATTTTCATTTGCTTGAAAAGTGCTTTACACTATTATACTAAGCAAGTACTCTACTTTTCAATCCAGGCGAGAAGCCGCTTCGTGTATGTATTGTCGGACTGTGCGCCGATGGTGGAAATGCTTCGAATTAGGCTGCGTATGCCATCGACAGAGCCACTTAACCATTTCTTGGGAGAGTGGCGACGCAAAATCAAGGACGCAGCGACGGAAGTAAGAACGTTCGACGTCTTTAATCACCTTGGTTGTGGGCCGGGGTGGCCTGCGATGACAGGCATGTACCCGGTACATTGCACACGGGTTCTATCACTTCGTATGCTCCCGTAGGGAGTTTCATGAAGACTATAGCACTCAGTGTATTTGTCGGTTCTGCTCGCAGCAATGCGCTAAGTACCACGCGGTTGATTGTCCGGCACTGCAACGAAGAATTTTACACTTCTTCTCTCGGTGGAACGGCAGGACAACAGTATTTATGTTTAATAATAACATGAACTATTTTGTACATACTCTATGTGAGTGAAATAAATATGATTGATTGCGTCTCTAGTATCATTATTATAACGGTGGATTGTCTGTCCGGTGAATCATAGATGCATTGTAGGTAATACTACATAACCTCCAACAGTATTTGTAACGTCATAATGCTGGTGGTACCCATGCTACTTATTACAATAGAGTACAGCTTAATTCTATTGTAGCCCTTGTATGCATCGAATGATCTTGACACCGGTCTTCTTGTGTAATTACCTATTACAAGATGCATATATGTATATATATATATATATATATATATATATATATATATATATATATAAGGGTATCATAATGACTGATCACATGGATGCAAAAAGTATAATTGTTGTTAACCTGCGCTAATGTGCCTCTCTACACATGCACAGCACCAGTATGGATGCGATATTTTTTGGCAGTCCAAGGGCCTTTTCAAGGTATGACGTCTATACCTTATCTGGCGATTAAATGTTTTCTACACTGGTCCTACGCGCTATAGGATTTAAACAATATGTAATTATTTGAGTTGTTTACTAAGACTGCTACCATAAATACTTTGCAGATATCCAATAAATATTATAACCATCTATTTGTACTCATTTTGGTTTGAATTTTTACTACAGCATAGTTGAGCTTAAGTGTGTGCCTCCTGGTCCTTCATAGCAGCAAGTGTGCGCAAAGTTCCTCCGCGACTGAATTGCATAGTCCTCGTTTTACACATGATATTACAGGTTATGCTCATGGCACCATTTCGCTGTCTTATTTAAATTGTTGAGTGAAGTGATTTACTGACTTTGCAAGGGAAATCATATCACATATTATCTTTTTATCGATTTCTTATTATACAAATATAGGCTACATTAAGTAAAACATAGCACATATTTATCAGCATATTATTAAGCAGCATCTGCGCAGACCCTATTACGTGCAGAATTGGTATGCACACATTTCATATTTTTATAAAATTACCTGATAGAGTGCTTCGTATCAGGTTAAACGTTGTTTTTTTAATGTCCAAATGTTTATATAGTAGGGCAAACGAAACGATCGGGTATATCCGTATTGTTCCGGTGACAGGACACTCTGGCCCTTTTCATCAGCCGGTTTACTTATAAGTGAGGTACAAACGGCACTTGGCAGGTAGGTTGTCGCCTCTTTAGTTTTAAAAGTAGGTTGTAGATGGCTGATCCTCTACCGTTTCCAAGCTTCCATCTGGTCAGGATAACTGCGACAGATATTATCCGCCACGTGGCGTAGATACGTGTTTCAACTTGTGGAATTATTCAAAACCGATAAATGCAAACATATATATATATATACACGGAAAAAGGCCTGACGGTCTTACTCTAACCCCCTTTGAGCGTAGTCGCATGCTTGTTTGGGACGCAACTGTAACCGACTCATTAGCCCCTTCGATGGTCGGTGCAGGTGCGGACCAGGCAGGTCATGCGTCTAGGTTAGCAGAGGCTAACAAATGTAGAAAATACTCAGGCGTTAGTTATCCGCCAATTTTGTCCGTTGGCCTTTGAAACAATGGGAGGACCAGGCCCGCTTACATTGAAGTTGATTCAGCGCGTGGGTAGAAGTCTTAACCTCTCCACGGGAGACTCAAGAGCATCGGAATTTTTGCGTCAGAGACTGTCGCTTGACATCCAACAAGGAAACGCAGCATTTGTTCGGGGCACATTGTTGAACTAGGCTAATCCCGGGTTAGATAACCCGTAACCACACGTTAACGCGGAGACAATTGTTCACTCCAAAGTGCTAACATAAAAAGTCGTTTAATGTGAAAGAATAAATATATTTATAAAAAATAAATAAATATATATAAAAAAAAAAATATATATATATATATATTAAGAGAAGGTTCTTCTAATCGCCTGAGCGTAGACCTAGGAGTTTCAGGATAGATTGGTAGCCCAAGAGTCTCGGAGCTCACGCCAGGCTCCACGTCATTCAGCAGTATGGCGGAAGCGCCGGCCCACTCTACAAGCACAAGGAAGACGTGATGTTCAGGCGCATGTACTTGCTTACCACAACAACAGCTGCGATCGAATACTAGGCGTGCTCCCAAGCGAGAAATTGGCCAATGGGCTAAGATGCCCACCAGGGCGCTTGGTGCAGCTTAACTTTTTGGCAACACTGTCCTGAGTGATTTAAATATTTAATACGGCATGTTCATATCCGGACTTTCGCACTTTTAGAACATCTTTTTATCGTCACCATATCGCCACCACCGGTATACGGTCTAACGGAGCGAGTAATTCCAGCGATTAATTCTCTTATTGTTAGGACTCTCTTTATGCCCCGAATGGTCGTCACTACTGCTCTTAGTGGAGTCGAGTCCGAGGTCCGACTCGCGACGATCTAGCAAACCCGAAAGCCGGCCCAAGAGGCGTGACGGGGAAAGAGGTGATTATTTACTGCTCAACAACGGGTGAAGAAGAATCACCAGCCACGAAACAGCTGGGAGGGTGCCAGTTCAGGAGATACATATATATGTGTGTATATATATGTATACATTTATGTGTGTATGTATGTGTGTGTATTATGATACATTAATGTATCTTGTATGGTATGCTATAGTATAGTATATTATATCGTAAGAATATTGTATATATGATATATTACGGTATGTTATATGTATGATATATTATAAAGAGATATACTAATTATTTATATTAAACAGTAAGGGAATGGACGAGGAGGACAGAACGGAGACGCGGGGCGTCGACGGGAATAGGAAGAGGGTGGCTATTGAATCTCCAAAAAGGGGAGAAGCCGCCAAGTGTGCCTGGGACGGGGAGGCTGTGAGAAAAAGCAGCTCCAAGAGGTCCTTCAAGTGATGCGGCAACACATTGGGCAAACGCTTTATCTGTGTAAGGCCAGTAACACGAATATCGAGTTCAAGGAGCTGTCTCAACAGCTCCCCAGGACCCTGAAACGTCTAGAAAAGGTCTTGGAAGACAGAGGGAAGGCCTACCGAGAAGTTAGGTCAGCTGATGAGGAAGAGATAGGGCAGCTTAGAGAGGAAGTCGAAACTCTACGAACAAACGAGTGTAGACTGAGGGAGGAGCTCGAGGGTCTAGGAGAGGACGGGGTACTGGAGAATAGGAAGGACATCCAACGAGAGGAGATAAGCGAGCGGGTAAATGGCTTTGAACTCCTATGCGCACGTTGTCACGGGGAGCTAGATAAAGGGAGGGTCAAGGAGCTGAAACTGGAAACAGAGGCCACGGAGATAGAAAATAGTATTGAAAGGGCTAGCACTCCGGAAGAGCTGGTGAGAGTCAAGGACACTGGCCTGAGAGGGTGATTTAACACTTAAAGGTCACCACTGACGCCCTCACCACTCAGAGCAGGGGTTAGGGTAGCGGTTATCACTAAGGGGTCAGATTCGGATAGGGGTTTAATAGAGGGGCTGGCGGCACAGTTTCCCACGCTCGCAGCGGTGGCTGACATGAGCGCAGGGACGGCCGCTGTTCTTAAAAATAGCGACGCCGTCGAATTCTTAGAGGGTAAAGGAAACCAAGCGGCCTTTCAACGGTACTTGGTAGTGGGAGTGGTAAACCCGGAAGAAGAACTAGGGACCACGACCCTGGGGGTGCTCCAAGCTGTCGTGGGAAAAGCACTGGGGCTGGCTGGCAGGGAGAAACCCCCGCTGATGCACGTCACAAGGGAGCGCCGTACACAGACGTTTCTACAGACTCTGAAAATCTGCTGTCGTGAGGCCGGCGACGGCAGTGGCCTTCCAGAGGTTTGCTCGAGACAAACAAGGAAGACCGGAGCCAAACCGGAGGCTACCACCCGGGCGGTGCAGGGAGCAAGGAGCACCCTCAGGGTTAAGGTCGAACAGGGAAAAACCTTCGCCGACACTCTTCGGGGTGTTAAAGAACAAGTCAGGCAGCAGGAAGGCGCCGGGATAACGGTTAGGGGGGTAGTTAAAAGTAAGGAGGGTGACCTTATAATTAGAATAGAGGCGAGTGAAAAGGGCGCAGGAGAGAAAATGGCGGCGGCCATTCGGGAATCTGCAAAGATGCAGGCCGACTGCCGAGAGCTTAACCAGGGGCAGACCATTGCCCTGTGGGGGATTGACCCACTCTTGGACGGGGAGCAGGTCGGAAGGGAACTGCAAAAGGCCTTGCAGCTTCCGGCCGGTGCCAAGATCACAGCTACCGAGCCAAGGCTCGGAAGAGCTGAAGTTTGGTACGCACTGGTTACGGCGTCCCCGGCGGCGGCAAGAGCCATATGCTCCTGCAAGACCCTTAAGCTGGGCTCAAGGTGGTGCAGACCTGAGGAGTGGATTAGGCTCCTCAACTGCTACAAGTGTCATAGGCCGGGCCATAAGGCCTAATACTGCAAAGCAGAGAGCCAGGTGCCTCGGGTATGCCACAAATGTGGTGAACCTGACCACCTGGTAACCAATTGCAAAGCAACGACACCAAAGTGTCTGGTCTGCGGAATAGAGGGGCACCGAGCGGATAGGATGTCTTGCCCGGCCTATAGGGAGCAAGTCGAGCAGCGGCGGGAGGCCCGAAGGGGCGTCGCCAAAGGACAGGTAGATGGCAAGGAGACCCAAGTAAAAGCCAAAATAAGCAAGAAGAGCAATAAAAAGGGGAATAAATACAAGGGGGCTAAGGATAAGAAGACAAACGTTATCCCAGCAGAGGACGGAAAGGGTAATTGGAACTTAGTAGGTAAGGGCCCTTTATCCGACCAGTGTTAAAGATACTTTAGGTAAACCTTAACCGCTGCAGGGCGGCGCATGACATGCTCGATGAAATAGTACGCAGAGAGTCCATAGGCCTCCGCCTGCTATCCGAGTCAAACATAGCGATCACCAAGCGGAAGGCAGACTGGGTATCTGACGCAGAGACGGATACCGCAATCTGGTGGACGGGTTCCGAGAGAAACCTCGCGATTAGGGGCGGGGGGTCGGGTAGGGGGTTTTCCTGGCTGAAGAGAAGGGAGCCAGACAGCCTTCATTGACCTAACAATGGTCAATGAGGCGGCCTTTCCACTGGTGGTAGAGTGGAGGGTGAGGGAGACGGAGGAGACCATGAGTGATCACAGATACATCTGTTTCACCATCAGTACCCCCGAGGTGGCCCTCGCCCCGCCCCCCTAGTAAGAGATGGCAGATGCGGAAACTCAACACCAAGATTCTAGTGGCTAAAATAGACGAGGGTTGCAAACGACTGGGAGACACGGTGGGGGATGAATATCAAATAATTATTATACTCTCTACAGCATGCGAGAAAGCTGCTCCCTCACAACACCACGGGAGTCGCCACCATCCCAACTACTGGTGAAACAAAGGGATCACAGCTGCCCGCGGGACTTGCATTAGGCTAAATAGGGTTTTAACGAGAACACGCAGCTGGTTAACGCAAAGAAACCGACAGGTGGGATTTTACGGGGAGCGAGAGACCGCAAGAGCTGAATTCCAATTGACGGAGTACAAAGCTGCTCGATCGAGACTCCGAGGACTCATCGCCAAAAGTAAAGCCTGATCGGAGAAAGAGCTGATAGACGCGGAGAGCGACGTATGGGGCCGGCCGTACCGAATAGTTATGGCCAAACTCCGGAGACCTCCCCCGAAACTCCCGTCGGATGTGCTGCGGGAGACTGTAACCGGTCTTTTTCCGGCACAGCCGCGGAGAGAAAACGAGGAGTTCTTGGTCACCCCGAAAGACATTCCGGAGGTGACGCTGGAGGAGGTCGAACAAGCCCGGAATCGGTTGGCAACCGGTAAAGCGCCCGGCCTAGACGGAATTCCCCCAGAGGTAGCGAGGCTACTGGTCAAAAGGTGGCCTGAGGTCTTCCAAGACCTTGCCAACAAGCTTCTGAGAGAGGGGAGAATCGCGAGGCTGTAGAAAAGGGCAAGCCTGGTTCTGATCCCCAAACCCGGGAGGAAGACGGGGCCTTTGGCTTACCGGCCCATATGCCTCATTAACGCCATGGGTAAGATCCTGGAAAACGTTATAGTCAAGAGACTAAACGACGAGATTCAGGAAAAGGACGCCCTATCAGATGCCCAGTACGGTTTCCTGAAAGGCAGATCCGCATTAATGGCTCTAAAGAAGGTTCTGAAACGGGCGGGTGAGGAGACTATGAAGAGCCCTAAAATAAGGGGATTCGTGCTCCTGATTTTCCTGGATGTCAAAAATGCCTTCAACACAATGAATTGGAAAGTATTTGTGAAGGCGATGAAGAGAAAGGGCTTTTCCCTCTACCTCCGTCAAATGATTTCATCCTACCTGGATGACAGAGGCTTGGTTGCAGGGGGGCAGGAGTACGAGGTTACTGCCGGAGTCCCACAGGGCTCGATTCTAGGACCCGTGCTCTGGAACATAGCTTACGACGGGGTCCTCGAGATCCGAGGTCTCCTGTATGGGGTGAAGACGTTGGCGTACGCCGATAACCTTGCTCTCATGATAACCGCCAGGACCGAAAGAGCCCTGGAGAGCGTCGCCAATGAGGCCTTGTCAATGGTGTCCAAGTGGATGGAGTCCCATCACTTGAAACTGGCGCCCGACAAGACGGAGGCGATGTACCTAACAGGCAGAAAGAGGACGACCGGCATGAACCTCGTGATGGCGGGCCACCCGATAGAAATCAGAAAAAAGGTAAAGTACCTTGGGGTCATGCTAGACACTGGACTGACCGGATCGGCACACGTTAAGTACGTGGCCGAAAAGGCCCAAAGGGTCTCCCTGAACCTGCCGCGGATCATGCCTAGGGTCGGTGGGGTGGCTGAGGTGAAAAGAAGGCTCCTGGCCTCGGTGGCCGAATCAACGGCGCTATACGCAGCCCCAGTCTGGAGGGACATGGCAATGCGGACGGCGAAAAATAGGGGGGCACTAAGGTCGACCCAACGAACACTGGCAATCAGGGTAGGCCGGGCGTATTGAACAGTCTCGACCGAAGCTTTCCTGGTCCTAGCCAAAATGCTGCCATGGGACCTCCTAGTGGCTGAACGAAGTAAAATGTATCTAGACAAAATTCTGAATCTCACCAGGGCCAGGAGTGCCACCATATCGGCCTGGCATGAGGAATGGGCGCAGGTAAGACCCGGTGTGACCGCAGGGAGCTGGACCAAGAGTCTGATACGGAATCTCAGGGTATGGTATGACCGCCGACACGGGGAGCTTTCCTACTAGACGACTCAGGTTCTACCCGGACACGGCCAGTTCCAGAGCTACCTGTCAAGGATCAAGAGGCCATCAGCGATATCTGCGTACTGTGCGACTCTGGAGAAACGGACAACGTAGAGCATACTGTTCTGCGGTGTGATGCTCTCAGGGAAGCACGGGACGCAGCACCAACCGCTGTGAGAGGCCGACCTATCAAGGAGGTGGTCGCCCATATGGTGACTTCGGGAGGCGACGAACTTGTTCGACGCCGTTTTGACACTCAAGACAGCCAAGGAAACGGCCAGGCGGGAAAGGTTTGAGCGGGTCTCTCGGGAGAGTGGTCGAGACAAGGAGCCGAGGGAGGGGGGAGGGGGTGGGGAGCAGCCAGGCCCTCATGGTCTCGACGCACCCTCACAGGACGGATTACAAAATGGCATCCCCCTCATCGCAGGTAGACATGCGGGATGATAGTCAGGGATAGAGCTGATTCAAAAAGAACGGTAGAGACGCCTCTCCCACGGCTTCGATGTAATGCCAAAGTAATACCGAGCCTGGAGGGGTGGGGAGGATTCCGGGTTTAGTGGGTTTGCGAGTCTCACACTAGTCACGCAGGCTGCTAGTGGCGCATGTGCATTATGCATTCCCGAAACCTCCCAGAACAAGAAAAAAACCCGTGCTGTTCCAAAGCACGTGTTTTACCCTTTCTGGTTTTACACTACAGTGCACAGGGTGAGTAAGATCTCCCATGTCTATAAGTCACCCAATAAGCACTCCTGTCTGAGGGACAGCCAGCAATTAACTCCGGACTACCTAGATACGCATGTCTTTCCTGCGTGCTCTGCTGTAGTTTTATACGCTATGAGGCTGCTTTTAGCCGGCTTACGAACCGACTATAATTTGGAGGTTGGGTGGTAATGCACCATATCCTATTTATTGAGACATCTGTGCTCTTTGTTTGTTTCCGATCATGGCCGATTATAATCCACTTAGTCAACCACCTTCTCTGAATTGAAAACCACGAAAACCAATTTAAGAGTGGCCGGTCCAGGGTTTGAACTCACGACCTCCCGAATGCAAGGCACGGCTTTACCACAAAACCACCTTAGTATAACGTTTCTGTATGAAACATATGCGTGCTAATTGTTAGTGGTACAAGTGTATACACACTCCTTTACGCAGTAATAAGGGTACCTTTTGATTATTAGAGATTATTCTCATTGCTTTCCTCGTATATGAGATTTATCTTTTAAAATTAGTGAACTCAAAGAAAACAAAATAGACGCAATGACACCTATGGACCACACAGATTCCTACACGTATCTCTACACCCCGCCACTGACTCACGAAGATCCAAATCATTAAAGTATCTGCACTAGTTATCTACCAGTCGCTACTTATTGGCGGCGATATTCAAACAAAACCGGGCCTTCTCGCCAGCTCCAAAATGCCCGGGACCGCTCCGCCTGTGGAGTTTACAGCAAGGCCCTCCACTGTTACTGTAGATTTAATATGGTCGAAAAACGCAGCACTTATTATAAATCATGTTTTTGGGACACTTGCAAACATTTACAATCGAAACCGCCACAGAGGGCGTTAGAACCTGTAGGGAAGTCCGTTGCAGCGTACCAAGCCAAAATACAGCCACTTACAGATTCGAAAGACGAATCACTGGAATGCACTCTGTAAAAATGCACGACGCAATCAATTCAAGGACTGTGTTTATGTATGGTATGTTTGCTGTAAATGCCAAACTTTTATAACAGACTTTACACAGATCACAGACCTCCTACACATATTATACCACGGCACTGCAATAAACGCGCCAGAAGAAAAACGGTCAAAATGAAAAATATGTGTCGAAACATTCACAAATATTTGAACATCAAAACACCCTATTTTTTGGGAGGTTTCGGGAATACTTGATGCACAGACGTCGCGAGCAGCAAGCGTGACCAGCGTAGGACCCGCAAAGCCCCGAAACCCGTATTCCTCAGTACCCCCCCCCCCCCCAGACTCGGTATTTCTTTTGCTTAACTTCGATTTGACTGACAGACTTTTGCCACCGCTGTCCTAAAATAACACCAAACCTACAGAGAACAAACACACAGATTGTGATAAATAATTACACTGAAAAATTACACCGCCTTCCGCCGAGACAAGTGGAAAGGAAAGTCTAATAAACCAACCGCCAACTGATAGACGAAACTACACGGCACGATAGTTTCACCACTATACTGATATCGAGATAATTGTTGTTCTAAATTCTGTTGATGATTGTGTGTATAAATATTGTGAAAAACACACAACATAGAGCATGAATACATAATCAAATGTTTTGCGCTTTTGAGAGACAACTGTAGTATCTAGAGTAAGATACAATCTAGTTGAATAAACCATATCATAAAACAATAATTTTTTTGGAGCTGACTCTTACCTATTATCTAATGTCCGAGAACTCGCTTTCGCATTACTTCGTGAGACGGACTCCATAGATACAAATATGCGACGGGGAGAACTCTATGTGCACCTATGTGTCATCTACGGTCGCTATATATATATATATATATAGCATGAGAGACATCGAAGACACTATTAAGATAGCTTGTTGCTGTAATCGTTCTTCTCGACAGTCCAAACGTAATCGTATCGCGTAAGCCTACGAAATTCACCCGCTTACCCGTCATGTTTCTATTCGAGTTGAATTTAGCTGTCATTTTCTCCTCAGCGTCGGCCTTCTCCCGCCTCCTGTCAGCAGTCAAAGAAGAAACAGAAAGACGCCACTTTGCTCGCTGACAGCTTGTCTGGAAAAGGACCGCGCAGCTGGAGGCCGAACATCGATCGGCACTGTGATTCCGTTGTTATTTCTTTTTTCGGACTGTTTCCTCCTCCTTCTTTGTTCCCGCTGTTTCTACGCCTGTTTTACCTGTTTCTTTCTACGGCGGTCCGTCTGCGTAGCGGGCTTTCGCGTTCTCGGCTGTCGGCTTTGGATAGAAGGGAAGCAAAAATATAGCGCCAGTCAGCCACCCGGCTCCACCAACAACGTGCAGCCTGACCGAGCTGGCCTGAAGTTGTTCGACGGATTCCGGAACGTTTGTCGGAGTTGCGTTGTCGATAGATCGATCGAATGGCGCGTTTTCCAGCCATTCGAGAGCCGTTCTTCATGGCGTCGCATTTCGAGATGCGCCTTCGACAACAAGGTGCGCGCGTCGTCTCCTCTCGGGCGGGGGGGGGGGGGGGGTGATTGCTGCTCGTCCGTCAACTCGAAGCAACAGTGCCCCAGTTTCTTCGTACCGTGGCTCGTATTCCTCGGCAGACATACAAAACTAGACTAGGCAACTAGCCGGCCCGCCACGCAGTCCAGGAAATAATGGCTCTCCGCTGCGAGAAGCCACATTGTTGTTGTTGCTGCTGCTGCTGCTGTCGTTGTTGTTGTTGTTGTTTCTGTTGTTATTGTTGTTGTTCCTTGGCTGCCAGCTTAACTAATATAACTATTATACTAAATTTGCAGTTACGCCAAGTTGACACGCTTGGGCAGCGTGCATGAAACGCGGACGAACGACTATGAGGTTTAAGCCAAAGGACAGCTGTATAAAAACCTAGATCCTGTCTATAAAATACCAAACGCAAAGATACCAAACGCGATGTTACAACCAAACTATTATATTCGTAGGATTCGCGCGTGTCTAGAAGAAGGCCAATGCTCGCATCAATCTCACTTTGTCGAAGAGGCACTTATACTAAGGAGCTAGCATAGCAACCTGTCAGGGAAGTCCAGCCCTGGCAGGTTGCTACATTAGCTCTTGTAAATCATATTCTGTAAATCGATCTAACGGCCTATAACTAAATAGGCCAGATTCGTTAGGCGTTGAGGCGCAGTTTGCTGAGCCGGTTGTGATAGGCTGACGATGGGCCGATGCCATTGAAGGCAGTAACCATCCAACAAAAGCATCTGGTCATATAATAGAATAGAATAATATAGAAAACTCCCTTATTTATACAAATGGAATTGTTTTGTACGCAAAACGGTAGATGAAGTTAATTAAATGTGTTGCGCAGGAAAACCTGTTAAATATGAACTGTTTTCTTATCCTTCCACCTTGACATACGTCAAGCAAGCATATTGTTCACGTGTTCAGGGCGTGCAAGTGCCTTAAATCGATTTGGTAAACAACTACATTTACCAGTGTAGTGTCACACAATCTTGCCCAGGCGTCACAATGTCCTGTGAACAAAGGCGTGCCCAGCCGTATCTGCTGGCTCTCTTCGCCGTAGCGTTGAACAAACTCGAGACGTTTTCGGTCGGCCTTTCACCACGATTTGCCGAATTTGGCTGAGTGATGCTCGTATTTTTTTCGCTCTCTTTTCACACCATCAATTTTCGTTCCGCGTCGACAGCATCTTGCCAAAGATCGATTGACTGGAACAAAGAAACCTTTTTGATAAAGGGTCGTGCACGCGAGCACGAGTTAGCTCGACTACCTAGAATGTTGGTGGACTCACCCATGCAGCCCATTGCACATCGTTTCCGCTTACCTGCTGCCAAACAAAGAACTTCAGTGTCAATGGCTTCATATACTATGACGCTATCATTAGTCGATTCGTGTCGCATTTTTCTGTCTTGCTATGTTTTCTCTCGAATCGTAACCTAGACCGCACTTTTATTGCAAGTGGAACACGGCTTAATCCTCCCATCTAAATCATCGGTTGTGCACCACAAATGTCCATGTCTATTTTCTTTGACTCACGTAAGGCAGTGTACGCCGTTTCACTACAAATTCATTTTGGAAAATTCGTCAACCTGGTATATACGCTAAAGTCCATTCCCCGTTTAATGGAGTTGTTGTCTCTGCTGATGGCGGCGCATCGGCGCTTTGACTCTCAATAGAGAAGTCTGCCGTCATCCTAGTCAATATTTCTTTTTTGCGGCACACACATCTATGCTTTAAGATATTTTCTGAAAAAATAAACACAAATACCCTTTTTCGTCTCCACGAGGCAATGTATTCCGACGTTGTTTAAAATGCATTCATATTTCCTGCATTCTTTTCACTGATGACTATGTAGTACTATATCTCAATGAAATATTCTTAGAACGGTGTTTATCCCGTGAACCCTGTAAGAATTTCGTCGATTTACAAGATTGTACGCCTCTAATTTTAAGTACGTTTAATTTTAGAGTACTGCAAAGTGTTGCAAATCTGCATAATCTGATAGTGACTCTACATGCGTGTTGGAATGCAGGAAAATTCAAGGTGCAACGCAATACATAAGTGTAAAATTATCACCAAGAGTCGCCACTTTGTCTCCCTGTTGAAGCTGCACGTATTTAGTTCAACCCAGATATATATATATATATATATATATATATATATATATATATACATACAGCTGTGGCCGTATATATGAGTGCTAAAGGGCGCGTGAGGTTTAGAAGCCAAGCTGAACCATCTTGCTCAGCATTGAATACTGCGCGAAACGGGATACAAACCAATTCCTAATCCTGGCGTTGCTTCAGGCGCCGGTATCACAAAATCAGCATTATTTAGAATACAATTTGCCAGTCAGAAAAAAAATCTAAAGAACACTGCTATTTGGAAAGTTAAACACTATTTTGTCCAAACTCTAAGCGCACAAATTCAACCCTTTGCCAGCATAATCAATACAATTTTATTGACGGTCTCTAATACTCGACCAATGACAGCGATTCTAGCTGGCTAGTAAAACAGTACCCTCAGAAGGAAACCCCACGTTTGTAAGGAAGAAAGCAAAGTATCTACGGAAATAATTTTCACCTCATAGGCTAGAG
This sequence comes from Dermanyssus gallinae, assembly GCA_003439945.1. NCBI lineage: Eukaryota > Metazoa > Arthropoda > Arachnida > Mesostigmata > Dermanyssidae > Dermanyssus > Dermanyssus gallinae. The sequence continues at coordinate 366,505 of QVRM01002310.1, forward strand.
GAGCTGCAATTTTAATAAGTGAATATGTAGAAAGCAGTTGAAATACTCACTCCAACGTTCACGTATCGTAACATTCGGTCCCAAAATGTGCTGCATTTGATAAAATGGGTTAATCCAGAACTTTGAAAAATCCAGGATTGTTTTCCCATCGTACCACCATTGTTATCCTGTGGTCGTCTGTGCACATTCCAGCTGTAGCAACCAATGCCACCCTACGGTAGCTACAACAACGCCAGCTTGGCTCATAAGATATCCGCTTTATATTAATGGCGTGGTATCGATCACATTTGCTCCAGCATTGTTTGCATTGACATTCATCCTGTGGTTCATAAAAACCCTCCACGTTGCACAGAACGTGATGAAATCCGTGAGCTGCAAAGGCCGTCGTTAGATGTCGATCTATTACACCGCTACCCCGCCATTCAGTGCTCGTCATTGCTGCTGTTCCATAAATACCTATGTCCACCTCACTCATTTTGGTTTCCCAGTTTCGCATATAAACTTCAAAGGCGCACGTTTTCTTCAGATTAAATCGTTTTTGTAGTTCTTCCGTCAGCAGCGGACCACCCTCCAAGACGTGAACAATTCTATTCCTGCATGTATTCGAAAGCGCAAAAACCCTCTTTAAAAAGAAAAACCTCACCCCATTAATTAAACGCAATTCGCCTACTCCCAACTTATCCCATATTAGTGGAATGCCGTATGTGGCTATGGGTGCTATCTGTATCCCGAAAAGAGCAATTGCTGCATAAACTGAAAGCATATGTGGCCATTTAATTGCCACAGCTGCGATGGTGGCCTTCCTGACCCTCTCCTGGATGTGTAATCGAAAACTGCTACCGCTTGTTGACAAAGTTATGCCTAGGTATGTAAATTTTACAAATTTAATTTCTGTTCCCCTGACTTGGATCACGTCACCCCTGGCCATACGGCCGCCCCTTCGGAATTTCATAGCTACTGTCTTTCCCCAGTTAACCTTCAAGCCCTTCTCATCCATGAATGTAACTAGTCGATTCATGGCTTGCTTCACCTTGAAAAGGCTGCCACCAAAGATGACCACATCATCAGCGTACAGTAAGATTCTGGCCCACTCTTGGGTCCAGCCCGCCCTTATCCACTCTGATAGTCCACCCAAAAGTACGGAAAACAGCAATGGGCTCAGTCCATCGCCCTGTGCGACGCCTGTGGTTTGAGCCACTTCTTCCGCAATACCGACCCCGTTATCAATCTGCACCGTGTTCTGCTTTAACATATTAATAAGTAACCTCAGAACTGCTCCCGGCACTCCCGATTTTGCCAACTCTTCAACTATTTTATCCCTTGGCGCTATGTCAAACGCTGCCTTTAAATCTACAAACACCGCATATATACAACTTCTTGGCCTAGACAGCGTTTCCCAGATTGCTCCTAGCAGCTCCCGAATTGCTGAGTAAGTTGATTTTCCTTTCCTAAAGCCATGCTGCTCCTCCGGTATTACCCCTCGCTCCTCCAAGAATGACCCCAGTCTTCTAGCTATTATTCCCGAAAATATTTTATACGGTCGCTTTCCTTCAGGCCTCTGGAATTTCCTCCTTGTTTGAACATTCATTGAATAAGGCTTGCCAGCAAGGTGCGAGAATTAGGGTATCTGTCATGTGTTCATTTCTTATCAAGTCTTTCCCGTGCGCTTTGCCCCGTGGTGCTCTGTCTATTGCCTCTATCACTTCCCTAATTGATATTTCCCTCCCTATCCAAACCCTCGCTTCTCCCGTTGTCTGATCCCACGGGCCTTCGTATTCTAGCGGCGCTTTCAGAGTTGTGTCCGCCCCGGCCAATATTCGCCTAAAATGTTCGACTAACCTACCCGTCTCTACGGAACACTGTCTTCTCGCCTTTCGCTTCAGCCATGTATGTGGACGTTCGTCAGCCTCCCTTATTGCTACCCACTCTATTTTTCCCAGTGCTTTTTCTTCTCCTCCTTATACGCTTTCTTAGCCAGCCGTTTAACCAACGCTGCCAACGGCCTCATTAACGGAACGGTCTTTACATATTCTCGCGTCAGCTTACTAGCTTGCTTGGCTGCCCTGCACCTTTCATTAAACCAGGGTCTTCCGCTTCTCTCCTGTGGCGGCAGCATCGCAGACCTCAATAAGCCTACTAGACTGCGTTCATAGGAATCTACCTGGATTACCCCTGGCACCGGAAGTACCCCGCTAAGTCCTTGTAAAAGGTCGTTGCCGCTAAGCTTTCTCCCTGATCCTTCCCTCTTCCCTCGTTCTTGAACACTGCCTCTAATTTTTACCCGGATACCCATAGGTATATGTTTTCTGAGTCCCGCACCTTCAGGTAAAGGATTGTCGTCCCCTGTAAATAGTAACAAAACAATTATATTCTACAGATAAAACCACCTGGCATGCTTGCACAGACTTCTAATACATAGGTAAATTTGGACTACTATCTGTTAAAATAAGTGCGGGTAATTGAAACCGAAGAACATATGCGTTTATCACCATAGAGAGAGCAAAAAGGCATTGATAACGAAATTGCCTTACGTCAGGTGTAATATGTTCAATTCAATTATGTGTTAAGCTCCATCAAAAGAGTTCCACCTCTCAAGAGTATCTTCAAGCAATTATTTTTTATACATAATCGTCTTAGTACGCTGGCTACTCCCGACGACGTCGCTCTGATGCTGACGACCTGCCTTCCCGTTCTAGCCCTCAGGCACCGAAGGTCTTTGAGACCGGCTTATCTCGTCCTGACGATAAAGCTCTTTGCATTTCGAGGCTCAGTCTGCCGAACATAACTGGTTATTTTGCCCCTCCATTGCCAACTCCTCTTGGTGCTGCTATAGTATAGTCGACCCAAGGTCCCTCTTCAGTCTTCCTTGATTAATGGTCGCATTACAGGTGTGTCCGACCCACCACCTACTTTCGTGATCTCTTTACTTTGTCGTCCTTTTTGCCTTATATTTGTTTTGTGCTTTGATGTTTTTACCATTGGGAGTTCATAACTTGTACATCTGAGGAATTTCCCGATCTTTTGATTTTTCTGGTTGCCGGACTGTTGGCGATTTACTAACCTCTAATTATCTGCCAATGACGGCAATTAGAGCATAAAACTATTAGGGCATGAAACGGTGGTTTGCCGTCGCCGTCAGAGTCCGGTGTTTGATGTGCTTAACTCCACATTCTAGTAGTAAATATAGCTTGATGTAACCCACTGTAACTATCTCATACACATATTTTAATCAGAAAACCGGTGTATTTCTTGCTTTGGCCCTGACTTCATTTCATTACAAATAATAGATGATTATCATGGCTGCAAATCAAAGGCCCCGACAAGCCAGATTGAAAGTTACATTACAGATCTAACGGCCCCTGCCGTGCCTTAAATGAGTTAGTCACTACGTAACACACTTTCACCTTTTAAGAAAGTTTAAATAAACCACGGAAGTTTTTTTTTCGTTTAGTAAAAGATGACTATGAACTAAGGAAGATGATGCCGCACCTGAGTTTTCGTTACTTGCTCGGGAATCGGCTATAAATGCTATCCGATTTTACTTTATTATTCTTGCTTTGATAGGGCTAGCTGCCACTATGGTTCCGTCTGAGTAAACGGCTGAGTAGGTCTGAGGAAGCGCGTTTATGACACTCCATAGCCTAGCTACTATTTCGCGTGCACTACTATGTAGTCCCGTAGCCACTACGCCTGCTTAACTTTTTCTTGTTGAAGTTTGCCCCTAGCGAAGTCACCAATGCCCGATGGTCCGTTTCTACTTTGAATCCAATTCCCCATAAATAAACCATTCCAAGGCTGGATTGCAAACAGACACACTAGTAGAACAGAATTGAAAAAATACGATTTTCCGTCGAGTTCTTTCGATGGACACTTGTTAAATTGCACAAAGTGTATGCAACAAGCCGTTACCCCCGTTTGGACTATATGGTGGTACTGCCACCGAACCCGTAACAGAGGCGTCTATGGTCTAAACTGTGCGAATTCCGAATATTTTCAAAGTCACTGTATCGACAAAAGTCAGCCTCACATTTCTGAGGGCTTCGTATTGGTTTTCGGCCTATTTCAATTTAATCCTATAAAAAGGTTATTGAGTATATTAGCAATAGCTCTTCTGCAAACCTGAACACCTCTAACGATGATTTAATTTGTGACTTATGTGATGTATGCTTGAATATTGCATAGGTTTGCGTGTGATGCGTAATACGTGTTGTTTCCCAAGCAAATTAAAATTCGCTTGAGAGTGCTTCACACTATACACGAACCAAGTGGTTTGTCTTTCAATTAAAGCGAAAACCCGCATTGTGTGTGTATTCCCAGAATGTACTCTATTTGAGTGACATAAATATGACTGATTGAAGCCCACCATTACGCCAGCCCCATTGCGTTTAGCGCGCATTCGTGTGGCGGCGCTGAGCAAGACGTTACACGGCAGAAGTCCGCGCAAATTACGGTAGGGCCTACAGCACCTAGAATCATTTACAAACAGCTCAGTAGAGGTGGTCAAACAATGGTTTTATTTCATTTTGTAGTTTCAGTGGAATATGAACATCTAACTACCCTTGGGCTTGTGAGGGGTGCTACCAATCGAGCTTATCCTCAGAGGCAGCCCCTCATTGTGCCCATAATTGCTGCCGCATTGCCGCGCTGAACCGCCAGAGATAGCCGCTGGATTAGAAAGTCGAAAGCTCTTTTGTCCCCCGTCGTGAGCTCAATTCGTTTGCCAATCTTCTGTAAAAGTGACCATGCCTCAGGACCAGGTCCCCCTAGTGTCTTCAATACTAGTGGCACAAAAATGAACTCGTCGGTGAGCTGGGCGTATTTGTTGGTCTTTAGACGTTCAGCCTTGCGTGCTGCGGAGCCAGCGGCTGATATGCTAGTCTCCATGCTCGAGGGAGCGAGCGTGTCGGTGACTGTAGCATCCCAAATAAGCGCCTTTCCCCTTTCAAAAGGGATAAGGGTGAGACCGTCAGGCCTCTTTCCGTCGCTTCTCAGGAGGCCGGTTGGCTCTCGAATGCATGGCAGTAGAGCTAATCTTAAGGCCCGGGCGGTAATCTCATTAATCTCGCTGTGACGGCTTTGACGTCCTTCGCTTTTGTTGCAGGATAGCCCGTGGGTTCCTCAAATGTCCACTTGTGCTCCGCACGGACACCGGTGTTCCTCCGTTGATCTTGTTCCCAACCTCAAGCCGATGCACAGACGAAAACTTTCGTGATCAAGTAAAGTGCCAAGGTTTGAGGAAGGGATGGCTTGGAGCCATTTGCTAGCCCCTTTTTGGGCAACCGCCTGTAGTCGGGCTTTGTCTGCCGTGGACAGTGCATCGGACAGTAAACGCTGATGTTTCTTGGACACTATGAGATCGTCATAGGACCTCTGCAGGTGTTTTTTTGCCTCTGGGAGTAGGCCTGCGAGGCTTCTTTGGCATCCTGGAAAGCCTGCAGGGCTATGGCCGGGCTGATGTGCTGGACTGTAGCTTCTAAGGCGTGTAATGAAGCAACGTGACAGCTGGCTGCCAGATGCAGAGCGGATTCCCAAACCTCCGAGTCTAAGAGGAAGGGTGGCTTGAGCCCAGTTGTTCTCGGCCAAGTTTAGATTGAGGAGGTCGCTAAGGCTGGTCCTAAGGCTATTGTCTAACTCCCACAGCAGATCCTGGTTTGCTCCGACGTCCGTGCTGCGGAGGAAGTGGACAATTCTTGATGAGCCCAAAGATGATTTTAATAGGTGATATGCGCTATGGGGATTAAGCAGGTTTAGCCGGTTTAGGCGAGAGCAAAGGCTCTTTATCTTACCTGCGAGTTCTGGGTGAGTGGCGGCCGACCCCACAGGGGATCCTAGGAGCGTCATATCTGCTGCCTCGACTTGTTTGCACCCCGGAAGAAGTGCCTCAAAGGCGGATATGTTCGGCTGGCCTTTGTAAATAATTTCGCTATTCTGGGGGTTGAGCTCAAGACCACTTTTCTAACCAAAGTCAAGAATTCTCTTAATATCTGCCTGTACCACAGATGCTTCTCCCCCAATGGTGCCATCGTCTAGGTACCAGAGATTTAAGGGGGACTAGATAAAATTGACCAGTTCTTTGATGTCTAGGCAGAATAGCGGCGGACCAAGGGGGTCGCCGTGCTGCACGCCGCTGCGCGAGAAAATTGTTCTTTCACCGAATGAGAGCTCTGAACTGGACCTGTAGGTTTGGTCAACTAAGGGGGCTGCCTCTGGCCAATGCGTTTGTACAGTTTTTAGTATGTGGTCGCGACGGACCTGGTTAAAAGCATTCTTAAAATCGAGTTTGGCGGCGACGAAATTGTTGGGTGCGCTAGACATAAAAGCTCTTGTTGTGTGAATCACTGCTTCGATGCCATTAGGCGTATTGAAGCCAAGCTGGTGGGCCCCAAGCTGGGGGGTAAAAATGGGTGTTCAATGTTCGAGTGTGCTGCCGTCATGTGCCGTTTGATTCCTCTCCTTGTAAAGTTCCTTTGGCAATGCGTGCAAGTAACCCTGTTGTAGCAACCGCAATTCATAACACGGTAGAGGTGGTAGTGAATGAAAAGACTCATTCAATTCACATTCACAGGAATGTCCTGTTTACCAACGATACTTTTCGACGGCCTTTGCCTCAGTGCGGCGAACTGTTGCGTTTATAAAACGTGACGAAACACTTATGTAAGGTATTAATATATTTACGCTACACTTGTATTTATTATTTAAGCTATCTTCTGACCACGGATATTTAGAATATACAACAGAACAACCAGTTAAATCAAATGTGCCACCACTGGGCACCACTACGATACAAACTCCGCAATTCATAACACGCTATTTGAGTTGGCTCAAAAATGGTTGTTTTTTATATCACCGACTTAATGCACCATATCATACAACTAATCAAGCGTTATAAATATATATATATATCGCGATAAAAAAAAATTATATATATATATATATATATATATATATATATATATATTGTTTATGTGTTATTATCGTATTACCATTGTAACCCGCCTATTTGGCGATTAGTTACGTTCTCCCTGCCGGAGTGTACTCATTCCGGAAACAATACATGACCATAAATAAATGAAAGTAGCACACATCCCGTTGATGTAATAATAAAGGTGATTTTATGTTTTCTGGATACAATATGTGGTTCCGCCATAATCCTGGTGGGATGTTGAGACAAACTGTCTTCTGTTGTGGTACATGTATACACAATCGCACTCTAAAAGCGTTTCTAGCCAGTTGATATTCATTTATATGAGAAGGCATGCCTCACGGCGATTCCAAGCCCGTGCCGGACGGAAGATAGTTTAGAGTTGGGCTAGGGTTTCCCCAGTCCGGGAGGCGCCCGAGGCCAACCGAGGCATCTCCTGACGTCGGCATTCAGACGCACCTAGTGCTGCGCACAACCAGAAATCCGCAGGTCTTACGCACGGCACAGACGCCCCCGGGTTACTGTTCGAATTATCGAGGCGTAACGCACCGCCTCGACAGAAGTACTTCTCGTGCTGTTCCGGGTGGTCCTCCGGGAGTTGCTGCCCGGAGAACGAGGCGAGAGGCCTTCTGGTTGACTGATCATTCGTCACTAAGGGCTTACCATATATATCGCGTATACTACTATTTAGTTTAGATTTTTTCAATATGTATAGAGAGAGGTGCGTATACATATATTATCCTCTAAATATGCGTGTCATTCCACCGATAACCGTAGTTTATGTACTCCAAATTCGCATTGCTTATCTTTTTCACTTCGTTGCACTTAAATATTTTGTTCATGCCTGACAACAATCGAAAAATTACCTATGTGTCATTTATGGACACGTTTCAGTCGTCCGTTGTCTGTTGACAGGCATTATGCCGAAGCCCCCCCGCACGATTTCATAAAATCTCCACCCTTACGTCACACATCGGTCTTCGCATAACAGTGCAACCAATGCTAATTATTAGTGCAAGTGAAAATAAGAACTTTTTCTATATTTATTTTTCGTATAGTTTCTGCTGACGACAATTAAGATGAACGTCTACCGCCGTTTTCAAGACCCGCATCCCATATATTATTTGTTTGAATTTTAATTCAATGCAATTTGTTTGACGATTTTCAGAAGCTTAAAGAGTCCACAACCTACACGACGAAGAAATTTCCCGTGTGAACCATCCAGTTTATTCATATGGCTTCGCGAATTGAAGCTTGAAGCCATCGAGATGGAGCTAGAAAACGTTGAAAAACACGATTTAGAGGTGTGGTTCTGTGCTGGGACCCACCGCCTCAAGAAATGTACTGAAATCGGTGGAAATTGCGGAAATTACGTCCGAGACTATACACAGATTCTAGTTTCAGAACACAAAGATTTTTGTACGCTATCATAGGAACTCCAAACACTTTTCTAGGTCCCCATTTATAGACAGCGATACGACAGCGGCATTGTCGATATGTGCTGCGTCTTGTAACCAGCTCTCAATATGGCATACAATAATTGCGTTTTTTTGTATACTCTTTGAATTTTCAAATGATATTTTTGGAACATCCCGTGTCCGATTGCTGCTATACAAAAGCGTGAGCAAGACTAAATGTTGTCTATGTTTATCTTACTTACCTAATTAGTGGCTCAATATGTATGTATGTTCTACGTCCACTTTCGGTATCTTAACCAAAGAGTAGTTGTCGGACCTGAAGTAGTTTTTATGCCCGCAGCTGAAACCTTCAGTCTCTGCCTTTATATGATTCCCGTCGTATCGTGTAAGTATATTAAACCGTTGCGGGCTAAGGCTCGAGTCTGCCACCCATTTTCATGTAAAATTTGCGACAAGACTGTTGATACTATGCTCTTGAAACGAGTTGGTACAGAACCTAACCGGAAGACAGACCCTGTAGCTACCAACTTGTAGGGAAAACGCTACATTCATAGTGAGTGTCATTAATTTCTAATAATCTGGAATCTTACAGTAATCTGGTTGCGCTCAGAGCGGAGAAAGACAAAACTCGTCATTACGAAGTCTAGAGGAACGAGCACACCATCCACGCTCTATGACGTAGCACGCAAGTGGGCGTTCACTGGAAATGCATGGGACCAAATGCATATTTACGAAATTCAATTTGCAACGCCATGAGTCCTCTTAGATTTATGTCACGCGGATATGTTGCTAATCTGCTCTATACGGGACGCTGTTGAGAGCAAATCAGTTGGCACATAAAACAGCAATTCAAATTCGTAGCAGGGCAAATAAATATTTTATTGCTGAAACAGCCATATATGAAACAACAAATGTTGTTACAACATATTCCGCTATAAAATGAGACCAAAAAAAGAAGAAGTGCAGTATCATGCGGTATCATTTACAGGGGCCAGGAACAAAAATGCATAACGCGCACCATTTGGTCTGGGTAGTGTGGGACCCTCAAACCCACTAATAACCTGGTGACCCCCTAACCTACATAATACAACCCTTTTAAGACACGAGTAGTTGACTGCCAAGCAAAGCTAAAGTGGCATATTTTTAGATAAAGCTTTCATATCGGCTATGTTTGCGGCGGTTTACCAAGAATGAGCGTTTCGCACAGCCAGCCACAATTACGTAGGCCATTTGTGGTAGATTAGCGAGCACACTATCGTCGTCTAATGTTTAGCAAGATCGGCGTTTATGCATTCATAATCATGGTAAAAGTAGTTTTTGTCAAAACACCTCTCTTTAGGGACGACATTTTCTACGTTCCATTTCAACTTTTTCCGTGCACTAAGAACCAAAGGACAAATGACGGTATATTCCTCTGCGAGGTAAATGACACAAATACAGCACACGCGCATATCCCTGAGGGATGCCAGATACCAATAGTCCCGTATGAACGGGCCGGACCCTGATCGGTTTTCACATGTGTCGTGCCCGTACTGTGAAAATAATGCCATACAATTTTGAGTTTGAGGTGCTGCTGAGGAGAAACACGCGCTTAGTGGGTTTTTTGAGTTCTATACAAGTCGCGCTGTCATTGCCGGTGAGCGGATGTGCATCTAGACTATGCTCCGTCCCCTACGGGCTTGCAATAGCCGTGAGGCATATCTTCATGTCCGGCACCGAGACCCCGGACATGTTGAGATATTTCAAAAACCTTTTTTCGGGCCGACTCTCAGCCAACATTTCACGTCTACCGTCTGCTCGACATGCTGAGATATCTAGAGTGTCTCCCATAGCAGCTTGCGGCAGCATAATAGCTGACTCTCAGCGTCTTATTGATTTATCATCAACATCTGTCCATAAGAATCGCTTAAAGAAAATTCGATCCACAACGTACGAATCTTGTGCATCTCCGCAAAAGCATTCTAAAAACATTCTAACCTAAACAAAGAAATGCCTTAGAACTACGGATGGCACGCTGTGTTGATCGCCGACCGCCCGGTCGTGCTGCGCTTTTCGCGAGTCAAATTTATCGTCTGGTTAGCAGACGACCGCCGAGGCGGTGCCGCTTCTACAGAATTGAATATATATAAACAAGGATGCATGGTACGAGCCAACAATAGACAAATGTAAACCTACACCAGCCTATGAGCAGAAGAGGTAGAAGTAGCACTCCGTCGGCCGCCGCCAGCCCCGTACGAGTAACGCGCCAATATAAACAATAACAAACGACACGGTTTCGCTCGATTCGAACAGTCGCCGCTGCCGCCTCCTCCGGCGGGTTTGCTCGCAGCGGAGATGCGCGTCCACCATCCTCCCAGCACCGCCATCTCCGCCACCACCAACATCATTGCGTGAGCACAGGACAGCACAGACAGGCAGACAAGAACAACAACAATAATAATAATAAGAATAAGAACTCATATGCAGTTTCGAAAAATCGAAGGCCCTAGTCTGTGTTCTAGGGCTCTATGCTTTCACATTCTTCTTTTTGTCCCTCACGTTCCGCTCAGAGAACGCTGAGTACAATTGAGTCAGCCCCTTGTTTGTAGCCGGCAGTCAGTTCAGAGGAGCTGGCGTTCCAATCGACGGCAAAAGGTTATCGGAGCTCACTATCAGACTAGAATTCGAGTAGTATAGGCTAACTTAGTATTTCTAAGTAGCCGTCGTAGAGGACGGGTGGTGAGTGTGATGATACAGTAGGTGTTGATCTGCAGGCGTTTATCATCGATCTATATATAGGGATCAATTGGTAAGACCAAGAGCCATAGCCTATGACTAATGCGGTTCACCCACGACCGTCATTTTCCAAACGACCAGCAAAAGCTTATTGACCAGCTTCCGTCAGTGGCTTGTCAAGTCGTCCACTTGTTATGTACTAGAGATACAAAACAAATATATATGTATATCTATGCTGTAAGGTACATTATAAGAGTGCTACTTTATGTATTAATGCCATGCAGGATTCATATTTAGTCGTCTTAGGAACGAATATATATATCTATATATATGTGTGTGTTACTTTACCATTACGCCACACGTTCGTCCTTGTAGTGTAGTGAACCCACAACTACTGAAAAGAGTACAGCAACACCTTGGCTTATGCTAAATGCGCGCTTAAACTAGCAATTCATTCTTCAAATTGCTGCTTGCCGTTTCGAACGTATAAGATAAATGTCATCATTTTGCTTGTTACAGAGGTGACGAATAGCTCACTCCAATTGCGTTTTGATTTCATTGTGCGTCTTCAGGGAGCACCATGTCTACACCAACATCGTCGCCGGCCAAGCGTGTTTCGGCCCGTACACCGAAGCTTTCGGCTAAGATGATCGCTCTCGAGGAGGAGGTCAACCTCAAACGTCGGAAGACAGGCGAACCTTTGAAGCCTTCAGACCTACCCCTAACCTCAACCCCAACTGCATCGGCGTCATCGACCGCCAACCACCAGAACTCGACGTGTTTGACCGAAGCCAACGCTACGCCCGACGTCGATGAAGAAGAGATGGATGAAGGTGTTGCCGCCGTACAAACTGCCATCGCACCGCCAAGGCAAAAGTCTAAAGGTTGTTACCGTGAACCGTGCGTTACAAGAGGATCGTTTTAACTGAAATAACGGTTGTGCGATGTACCGCGCGAACCCTGTAGAGTACAATTTATTTCATTCCAGGCTCGGTATCGTATCCGTATGTGCCCGCCGGCTTGTTCTATGATATGTGCTACTCTGGCTACACCTAGTTTTCACCTGTGCAATGTAATGGTTTCGTTATTTTTTTTATCTGTTAGTTTATAGTACAAACGAATTGCAATTGTAAACGACATGTACGACGCAAAGCGCTTCGATGAGAGACTCACATCCGAACTTTTCAGAACGCTAGCTTTCGATCCCTTTGTTACCCAAGTGTCCACGTATTCGTTTCAATAATCTCGTTCCTTGTACACGGGATCACATTACGAGACATGTGTCCACGACAGAATACAAACAAAACGAGTCCATCAAATGATCTTCAGGTGCAACGTGGAATTCAGGCCCGTCGTCAAGTAGCCCGCGAAACCGAAAACGTAAATCGCACACCACTTCGAGCTCAACTTCAGGGTCTTCGAGCGCTCAGGCCAACTCCGGTGGTGGTGGCGGGACTCCACGAAAGAGCCGGTCATCGACGAGTAACTCGACGGAACTTGCTTCGCTCGGCAGAACCTCAGCTAAGCTGAGCATAGCCATGAGTGCTGGGACAGATTCTTCCGGTGAGGGTTCCGGCCAATCGAGCCAACACCAACCACTGCAGCACCAGCTTCCACCTGCGACAGGTCGAACGCCACCTATCACAATCTCGCTCAAAACGAACTCGATCAAGCAGGTCGACCTCGGAACGGCCAGCGCTAGCAGCGGAAGTGGCGGCATGTATGAAGAGAGCGAACTCGACGTCACCCAGTTTACTACGGACGGGGGTACGTTAATGATCTGTTTTGCGCTTTTAACACACACTGCTATTTACTTACTACCCGATTGACTTCCAGAGCTTCGTTTCGGAGTGCCGTTTCAGTGTAGATCGACACAAACCATACTAACTGTTTAAATGGGGGGCAAAGAGTTGCGATTGTATGCGACTATGTATGATTTCTCTCTGTTACTGCTAATGGGAGTGTTATTTTTCTTTCGTGACATCTACAGACGTTTAGTGTTCGGCGAGGGTAGTCATGAACACTTCGACAATGTACGCAGCACGCGTGGTAGTTTAGAAACGCTCAATTCCGACACAGGTGTCTGATATATATATATATATATATATATATATAAGTGATTTATTTTCTGTATAATATATTGTACATATCACGAAGGATTAGCTATCCTATATGTCTAACCTAGTAGATAGCATAATAAGCAAGTATATAGTTGATTCCAAATTATGGCTTGTGATCAGAGCCACGCGTTATATATACCATATTGTCCTGTCGACAAGTACCTTTATTGAGTTTTTGCAACTCGTAGTGTTTTAAACTAGATAAAGACTGTAAGGGATCATCTGTCCAGTCGGGTAAGTCCAGTTGGGTCGATTAGCTAAATCTTGAATGGGCTGTACGCCGTACTGTACTCCATTAGATACTATCATACCTGTTTTTCTTGAGATCGTTATAGAGTCTTGGACTCTATGAAGCGAAGAAGTGCCAGCAGATGGGGTTGTTTGAAGAATTGTACGATTTAGAAAGTCGAGGGTTTCCGAATGATCTCTAGGTGGCTTCGCGCATAGAGACGGGGCGTAACAGATGTCCGGTTACTTATGAAGTAACCGGACAACTGGACAACCGGACTACCATATTCCAACAAGTTGGGCCGTACTTTGTTTGTACGACACGCGTGAGCTTTCTTTCAGCAGAAGCATGTAGGAGCCGAACAACCAGACCAAGGTACAAGGAGAAGAAAGATTTCCATCTGAACATGATTTGATTACATATGGCCAACGCCGCACTGGCCTTTGAACGGCCCGTCATCCACCCAAGCCACCACCACTGATCCCGGCTACAGTTTGGGCAAACATTGCTCATTAGGCAAATGTGTAATTATGGAAATTTTAAGCTCAATGAGGAATTACTGAATTTAAATTACTTTGCCGTCCATCCGGACAATACGGTCTCAAAAAAACATAATAGTATTCATAATAATGATGAGTCAATGTTACAGGCGGTGGCGGGTGCAGCTCATCGCAGCAGCTCCTAGTCGTGGACGACACATCTGAGTCTACAGTCTCAATGATGTCACTGGGTGTAACGTCCGGCTCTCCTGGAGCTCCCTTTGCCCCTGTCGGCCGCACGACGACACCAGCTTCCTCTGGAGGTTGGTAGCAATATCCCTGGTTTTCGCGTCCCTGCTCACCGCTAATCGAAAGACACATTTTTTTGGCATGTGTGACCAGCTGTATTAGTTGCTGTTTATGGTGTCTGTGTATCTGCTCTACTTTCCGCGCCGTTTGTTGTAGGATACTGTGGGCATATTGCACTAACGACGGCCAATACGAGGCAGTGGCTATGCACAGTTCTTCGTCTGCTTCTTTGTCTCCTTTTTGTATAATTCTGGAAAACCAGCCCACAGTCATTTGCCGCGTGCGTGTGTGTGTGGGCTGTACTATGGCAAACCGTTGTCGTTATCGTTAATACTGAAAATAAAAATATCGTCTGCAGTAAATCTTAACCGAAGTATGTTTTCTAATACAAACCTTTCTTTTATCCCACGAAGCTGGTGGTGGAAAGGACTCAAAAAAGAAGAAATCCAGTGCAAACGGGAAAAAGCTTCAGGAGAACAACGCAAGCGAGGATGAGGCCGAGGAGAAATGGCTAATGGCTATTGAGGCAGGAAAACTTGAAGAGGTAACCACACTAGTCATTGTATAATCCGCGAGATTTCTCAGTATGGTAAATATGGTCGGTCGTAAAAATGAACACATCCTGCGTTTTGATTGGCCTACAGACGAGCGCCAGGTCTCGCGTTATACCCCAAAAGTAAACACGATTTGTCTGTGCGTCTCTTCTAGGATGTCGAACTTCGTTCGATGAAGGACCCTGCTTTGATGACGGCTCGCCAGCGAGCGGTTGTACAAGCCAAGCAGGCTCGAGTCGAATATCTCCAGCATATCCAGGTAAGTACTATGACCCGGTAAATACCTCTATTTAGAGTGACGCGTGTTTTGTATTTTGTGAAATATTTTTTATCACTTCCCTGATATAAATTAGAAGTATATACTAAATATGTCAAGTGGCAATCTACTAAATATGTCTTATAGAAAAACGTTTAGCCTTCTCCAAGGTACTTATTCTACTTTTCATCAGTACTAGTTTCCGGAAAGGAAACATGAAAAAGTCACGTTCCTAGCCACTTCGGAGTCTGGAGCGCTCACTTAATGCATTCATTTTAGGCACTTCAAGAGGCCTGGAGAGATCAGGCGGCAACCGAACAGCTGAGCACCGAAGTTCTTGAAAAGAGGGCCCAAAAGGCAGCAAAGAGACGACGACTAGCAGAGGAAAAACGCGATAAAGAGAAAAAAGACACCATCAAGCGACTACTCAAGAAGGCCGATTCACGCCAAAAGGCCAAAAAACTCCAGAGAAGTAGAGCCCAATTGGTTGCTAAGGTGAGTACTCACTCTGCCGAAGGCAGCATCTGTTGTTCAGATGCAGATAGACACATTCACACGACTAGCAATTGCATGCATCTTCCAAGTAGATCATATCTATTTGTTACTTGGGTCTTGAGATCGTCGTTTCTATCTACGGATGAGCCCCACTTCACCTCATAGGTGACATTATACAATTTCAATGCAACCTAGCTTGTAGCAGGTGACCCTGGACGTAATTTAGTAATGCAGTAATGTATCTTTTCCAAAGAAGGCAACTGAGTCTGCTACGGTCTGAATTGCGCAATAGATAGGCGAGCCCTTGCATCCCGAACCAGAAAACTCTTAGAAACATACGTGTCTAATTTTGTGTTTGTTTGCGTTCTACTGCAGGTATCATATCGGTACACATACGAAGGTATGACTGTGAGTTTCCCGGTCGAGACACCGCCAGCTTCGCTCGGAATCGATCTTACGCCCAAACGGGCGCAGTACCCCACACCAGTACTCTGTTCGAACTTTGGCTGTGCCAACATTAAGAAATACCAGTGCAGCTCGAATGGCCTGCCTGTGTGCAGCTTACCGTGCTATCGTCAGGTCTCACTTCTGCCGCCTCTGGCGCAGCTGCTCGAGTCAGCAGCTGGCTCTACGGGAGTCCCTGAGGATGATGGTGAAGGTGATGACGTCGAAGACGACAACAATAACAACGACGAAAATGAAGTTGAGGACGATGCACGCGTGCTATCCGACGTAGCCGCCACGGACTCGTCGAATGTTGATGCGTCGACGATCGAAGCCACCATTCCAGCCTTGTGAATACCGACCGAAACCGCGCACCGGTCGATCATGGAATGATGTATTGTATCGCTACATCGCCGGTATTTAGAACAGGTGTTAGCCGTGTTGTCTGGGTCCTGGAGGGTCCACTGCCTGTTAGGAGTAGGTTCGCCAGTACCTTACAGCAGAGAGAGTTAATTTGTTTACGCTTTTATCAAGTAGTCACGTTTCCTGTGATCTGTGTATGTATATATTTCCATGCAGTTTTGCTAAAGTGTCACATTCGAGCGAAATGCTTAAAAAGCACAAACGTTATATATATATATATATATATATATATATAGAAAAAATAGCTTTATGTAAAAAATATATATGTGAAGGTACGCCAGTGATTAGATGTTTTGCTGAAACTATAACTCTGAGAAGACGACACTATGACGAATGCAAACCCAATAGTTGTGTTCGGTTATACATACAAAGACTCAACGAACGTTTCATGACGTCTTGTTTTTCAGCCTCTTTAATATACCAACATTAAGCTTATGCTGGCTGCTGTAAAAAGGCTCTACTACTATATTCGTGGCATTTTTGCCTCTATCCCCTTACTTTGGGTTTGACCTATTGTCGTTTGGTTGGATAGAGCAGATCAGCACAAGATTAACATAGTCAAAATGCCTAGGCGATTATTACTAGCCAGCGGCTTTTGAGTTCAGTCCGATTCGCTTCTTCCAGGCGTAATTATTAGTATTATTATTGTCAAAGTATCTTTTTAAGAGATTCGTAATCTTGGGCGCATGCACGCAGTGTCCGACACTACGGTTTTGATTAGTTGGTGTAGTTTTGCCACGATGCTAGTTTCCATTGTATACGATTCCACGAAAGAACGGCAGCAAATTACATCATCACCAAACGTAGGCATACCAAGCCGTAAAAGAACTTGAAAGCTTTGTCTTTTGTTGTTACAACACGCATTTATTACCACGATTCATCACGATTACACACGCAGCCAGCTGCCGGCTAGAAAAACACATGAGGCGCGCGAAACGATGTTGCACATCTGTAAAAAATGTATTGTAATATAAAGCTATAGGTACATATTGTGGACGTTATATGTATATATATATATATATATAGGGGTTAGAGAACCCGTGATCACACGTTCGTGCGGAGACAATTGTCCACTCCAAAATGCTAACATAGCAAAGTTATATAAATATATATATATATATATATATATATATAATCTAAGAAACCATCTTTCTACGCTAAAGTCTATGTACGCAGAGAGACTGGTAGGTGGCGTCGATCAAAGTCTGTGATCGGTAATTATTAGCGTGCAGAACATGTAGTAATTCTAGATTAACGGCGTGATAGTAATGATGCACATTACTTGTGAACGGAACTGAATAAAAGAAAGTTACCGTCTGAACAATATTTACGTAATTTCTAACGAAGTTAGAGCATTTAGACTATGTTGAAAGCTCGTGTCAACAGCGATCTAATTTCCAAAGAGCGTGTGCTACCTAATTATTAATAATAACTCGAAGCGAGAGGTACTATTTAGCAGCTATATGCTGCGCTATTATTAATATTATGGTATTTAAAATATTCCTTTAAATATTATCATAATATCAATTTGAATGAAAATCTATAGCTGCAAGTGTAATTTAGATTTTATAATTTCGACTATGCTACAAAAGAAAACTGGTCAATAGGGAACGCGAGCGTTGTTGAATTTTTAAATAGCCGCACTTCATACGGAATTCCTTTAATATGTGTCTTGCAATATTGAACACTATATAACATTAAAAAAAGGCTACACAAACCGGTGCATGCATTTATGAGACGATTCGGCCAGTTTTTCGGTCTGAACAGAAAAGCAGTCTGTAGAATACGGTTCTACCAAGCTTCAGGGATGCCTCCTGGCGCTTCGACTTGAATTAGAGGTGTGCTATGGCAAGCCTTGGACCGGCTAGCATTAGCAAGACTCAAAACTTGACCAGTTTCGCGCTATGGCATACTCTCTATACATACATTTAAATATACACGCTAACTTCTAGTAGGCATGCGTAGATGACTAGAAAAAAAACGCTTTATTAAGCTGATTGAATTCAAACTTCCCGATGTGGTTGATTGTCTGACGTGGAAATACGCATCCGCAGCGGCGAGGTTCTTGTCATCGGACGAATTTTTTTTCTCTGGAAATAGGAAGCCAATAGTACTAAATCAGGATGGATGGGGTAGCCATGCGACAGTAGAGGTGTCACTCGGAGCGTTGTTTTTGTAGAACATGACCTTTTTCGTGCCATTACCTTTCTGGCCGACAGAAAAATCTTCGCCTTCTTCTGTGCACATTCATCAGACGCTGTCCACTGCTTTAACCGCTGTTTTGGTTCGGGTGTGCAGCTGTGGATCAAAGTATCGTCTACAGTCACGAAGCGGCGCAACTTACATTGTAGATTGCGCTTCAGCATCTACAAATACTACTGCAAAATATTTTTTCTTGTGCACTTCTGATTGATGGTCAGTAATCGCGGCACCATCTTGCGCACAGCTTTTTATTTCCAATTCCTATAATATCAGCTGTCTCATGCACCTTCATTCGGCAATACCATGGATCTTGTTAGCAGTCTCCATCGTATTAACCCCAACTAGGCGTCCGGAGCGCGTCGTCCGGCCACGTTCAAAGATGAATCTATAATAAAAGGTAGCTAACACTTGGTTGTTGATCCTCGCTTGTATATGATATTTAGTATATATTTAATGCTTACTAGTATTACGATTCATTGGCTCTTGCGCATGTCATGTATACAAACTCAACGAATGAATGTGATTCAGAGTACAAACATTTAAAATTAGAGCTACATAATGTTTGTTGAGTATCTAATAATTTCTCATATTTTTACTGTACAGTAAACGCCATTGAACGCCATCAATAAAACCTGACCCATACAACAGCAAAAGAAGTCAACAAATGTTATTATAGATGCTTATCGGGTTAAATTTATTTGTTTTTACTATTTGTTATGCTTCGTCTATTTTTTTACATAAAATGCAGCCGTTCCAACACGACTTGCATTCGCTGTTATTTGTTTATGGCTACCAGCTCTACCGCATATATTGCTAGTGATTCTTACCTATATCATCACTCTCACTAGACATAATGCCTTTAAGACTCACACGAAGCAGGGATGAGCATCGTATGAACACCTTCAAATATAAAACGCACACAGCACAACCACACGGGCCTTCTTTCCCCTATATGTATATATATATATATAAATTGATTAATTAGAGCTATTCTGATTATCCCCGTCCTAATAACGTATTTGGCGTGACCGACCAGCGACAGCTAGTTAATTCCAAGTAAGCTCTATTGAACGGTCGAACAGACTTGTACGCTGTAGACACCACTGCTATAGTTACCGCCGACGACTCGCCCGACAAGGCGATTCAGGTTTTGCTAAAAGCAAACAAACAGTGAGAACATCGAAAAGGCAGACTCCGTTGCGAGCGACACTATTTGGCAGAAACCCACTTGGCCTGGCTAGTCATTCGGCGTAATTTCTTCACTATTCTCGCGCCCAGGTGGATAGTCTGCGACTCCTCGTAGTTCAATGGTTCGATTGGTTGAATCCGGCTTGGTGGCCGGCGCACACCTTTCGAAGCGACATTTGTAAAAATTTGCAGATTTGTGTTATGAATAAATTCGACCTTTGTGCTGGACAGCAGTCCTCGAACTGAGGAAACGAATGTAGAGACTTGAGCACCTCTGGCGCCGTCAAGACGAGTACGGCTGACACCAACAAACGAAACAAGAATATGAGTTGCTACGTTGAACGACCGTTGACCTACGGGGTGAACAACGGCATAGGCACTCGTTGAGCCGACCTCATCACTGGTTCGTCTCATCCCGTCGTCCGCACTTGAGGTTAGCTGAGGTCCTTGAACGTCCTAATCTGCTATCTAAGAACAACGACGGCCGCTATTTCGTCGCTGACGTCTGCGCCTCAATGAGCTCCTTGATTCGCTTCATCATGGTGGGGATGCTACCGATGTTTGTGTCGGCGCACTTCACCACACATGTCTCGAACTTGTCCCGGTATTTGCCGGCGTCGGTCTCGCTGGCCGTCGCTGGCATTTGGTCTCGAATTTCGTCCTGGCAGGACATGACACACCGTTGTAACTTACTCTGAAATCAACATACCATATCAAGAAAATTAGCTCGAATCGGTTCGAATACAGACGGAAAAGTAGCAAAGATACCGGCCATATAACGACCACTCTTAAACGTTATGTGACTCGACAGGGGGGGGGGGGGGCGTGGCGTTGTTATAACAATATAACTGTCACCTGAAGTTAAAAGGTTTATACATTTGTTTCATCTTTAAACTCAAACCTGCAAACCGCGATGGTGCTCATCGTGCGGCATCACACTAGCTCATCGTTGTCATCATCACGAGTTCTGTACGTTTTATGCAAATAAAGAAATTTGCAGGTCTAGATTGAAAGGCTGCAAACAAATAGCATAGAAGAGCCGGAGTACGATGTCTTTAGTTGTACCTGAAAATTATTGAGTTCTTTTTGAACGATGTTCTGCGCACGTGTGACATCTGACCCGCATGTTTCCACACAACGATGGACACCTTCGATATCCTGCGAATGAAACAAGCAACATCAGTACAAGAAAGCAACAGTGGAACAGTATCAGTAACAGCACGCCCATACGTAAGAGCGGGATTACCCCAATACGAAGAAATATTCATCACCCAACTGATTTATATCAAATAACGTCAAAACTGCATTTATATCTGGCTGCATCGTATGTGCATGCAATGCTCCGAAAAAATAGGGTGATTCATGTCAATTTCGCGCTCTTGGGTGGGCAAAAACCAGTATCCTCTAGGTCGTAGAATTCAGCACCCCCTTTAGGCTAAATAATTATAAGTATATATGTATATATGTATATATATATATATATATATATATATATATATATAGTTGTATAGAGTACATAATTCGCATTTTATTCATAGGCGTTTACAAGTAAATCTTACCATTTTTTTGTCCGCGCAGCATTCTGCAGCGCACAAGTGCATTTTCCGCTGAAAATCAAAATAATTTATTTTGTACATTTAGAAAACGCGTGATTTCTCTTACTGTCTCAAATAATTCGATAATAGCGTAATCGATATATTTGAAACGAATACACAAAATATACACGCCATTATATTATGCCGTCAAGTTGAACATAAGATAAAAGAGATAAAATAAGGAATTCAACAAGCAGTACCGTTTCGTAATAATCCTAAATTATCTGCAAATAATTTCGTGGCTGTCCTGGCAGGGTACCTGTGGCGCACATCATATATATTTCTTTCTTTTTTTACGACGTTTTGGCATTACATTTTATACGCTCGTAATATGAATGAATTGTACAACCAGGTCTAACAGAAACGGCTACAAAAGACGGGGCTCGAATTTGCGATACTTGGTCTTGTTTCTGGTGGGCTTGTTAACCAATCATGTTTATATATATATACGTTCTATTTTTCGAATATAAAACGTATATATATATCTTATATACGTTCGAAGAATCGTCCATTTGAGTGGCAATGAAACAAGCGTTGCTAAATATTCGCCGAGAATACTATATCACTGATAAAAATTCCTTAGTCAAATATTTAGTCGCGCCGCACTGAAACTCAGAAACGCCAGTTACTGATATACGAGGTGTGTTCAATCGTTATCGCGACTTTTGAATTTTCATGGGGTTACGTATATTCGAATTTCGATTTTTTGTGGCGTTATGTTGGTACTCATGTCTCTCACTTATGCCGACAAGCTCGGCCATTTTGAATGTTCACTTAATTGTTGACAGCTGCTTTGCTTGCACGTGTTTTGGATCGTCTTCGATTTTTACCTATTCAAAAAAATGGATCAAAGAACCTGTATCAAATTTTGTGTGAAAAACGAAATTAAGTGCGCGGATGCATTCCGAATGTTGACTGTGGCATACGGAGAAGCTACCTTGGACCGAAGCAACGTTTATCGGTGGTACAAAATGTGCTCAGAAGGCCGAGAAGATGTGAACGACGAAGAGCGTGCCGGACGCCCGAGCACTTCAACAACAGACGAAAAAATTAATGAAGTGGAGAAAATGGTATTGGCCAATCGTCGAATCACCGTTAGAGAAGTTGCTGAGGACCTAAACATATCGATTGGCTCGTGCCATTCGATTTTTATCAATGATTTGGGCATGAGACGGGTCGCCGCGAAATTCGTACCAAAATTGCTCAATTGCGACTAAAAACAGCATCGCATGAACATTGCTAATGAGATGTTGGACTCTGTCCGCGACGACCCAAATTTGCTCCAGAGGGTCATAACTGGTGACGAATCGTGGGTTTATGGTTATGACGTGGAAACCAAAGCTCAATCATCTCAATGGAAGCTGCCGCACGAACCAAGACCGAAAAAAGCGCGCCAAGTTCGGTCGAATGTGAAAGTTTTGCTGACAGTTTTCTTCGATTGCAGGGGCGTGGTGCATCATGAGTTCTTGCCACAGGGTAGAACGGTCAATAAGGAATATTACCTGCAAGTTATGCGCAATTTGCGCGAAGCAATCCGCCAGAAACGCCCGGATTTGTGGAAGAACAAAAATTGGCTTTTGCACCACGATAACGCCCCTGCTCACACATCGTTGCTTGTGCGCGAGTTTTTGGCCAAAAACAACACACTAATGATGCCGCAGCCACCGTATTCCCCAGATCTGGCCCCCTGTGACTTTTTCTTGTTCCCTAAACTGAAGAGGCCCATGAAAGGACGACGTTACGCTACGCTTGACGAGATAAAGACGGCATCGAAGGAGGACCTGAACAAGATAAAAAAAATGGTTTTTCGAAGTGCTTCGAAGATTGGAAAAACCGTTGGCACAAGTGTATAATATCTCATGGGGATTACTTTGAAGGGGACAAAATAGATATTCATGAATAAATTAATAATTTTTGAAAAAACACAAAAGTCGCGATAACGATTGAACACACTATGTATATATATATATATATGTTTATGGTCTAGTTAAATATGTGCTTCTGATACGCCACCTATAACCATGAATAAAAACCTGGTACAATCAAGCGACAGTGTCAAGGTACTGAGTGTAACACTAGATGCAAGACTTTCTGGTCACGCGCATGTAGAGTTTCTTATCCGTCGACCTTACGCTATCATCACAAGCTCATCAAGAACAAAATTGAAGCTACAACGAATTTTTTTCTGAGTCACCTTACGTATAAATCAGAATGTTGGACTGCCTGCAGTACGGATTTGGTGGAACGACTGAGTGTGGCACAGAAGCGCTTTCTTCGCATGTTTCGGGGACCGACCAGTCAAGAGAGAAAACAACACAATCTATTGGATATAGAGAATATCACGCGTTACCCAACCCTAATAATGATTTTTAAGAACATCCATGGGATCGGGCCATAGATACTATGACTTGATCGTCCTGGAGGGGCGAGTGAAAATCCGGACATCTAACACGGTCACACACGGTGAAGACACCCATGTACCGAAGCAGCAAGGATAGCCAATCATTTGGCGCTCGATCTATCAGAAAATAGAACACTCTTCCGGCCGGCTTGCGTTGCTGGAAGTCTTTGCAAAACTTCTAGGGAAATTTAAATTCACATCTATTATTACATTTATCACATCCTGTCAATGACGGGTACACTAGTCTGCCTAAATTGAGCCTTACATTGACAAAAACGGTAAGTAATATCATTCTGGCTACGCAATTGAATTACTGCAGTAGACTGAATTACCGCCGACTTCTTGCGATACTGTAAATATGTGTAATAGCATATAGTTGTAATAATATATGATTATTTGTTGTATTTTTAGTTCATTATTAAAACATATTTAAGTAATATTAGTTGTATGCGTATATAATAAGTAAATTATCTTGTTATAGAGAAACATTATATATATATATATATATATATATATATATATATATATATAACTGTGCGCGTAAAATAAAAACATGATCACGTGCCGAATGAAGGTTAGAAGCATGCATAGTCGGCTGTGTGATGTAGTGCAAACCTGCAGTGTACGAAGTTTTGTTCTGTCCAGGTCACTGACGACCTCCTCGATCGCCTTTTGTACGCGTTCGCCCGCTTTTTCGGCCATTTTGATGCTGTTGAGACAACTGTACTACTATGCAACTGCAGCAGCGGCGGCACTGGCACCGGTACCGGCTCTGATCTGCGTAACGCGACGACGAAACATAACGGGACAACAGATAGATAGATAGATATATATTGTAGATCAATCGATTGATCAATCAGTAAATGATGCACTCACTATGCCGCCAAGCAATATGCAATGATACAAATGTCGTCTTCGTCGGCGGCGGGACGAAAACTTCTGCAAGCGTGCGTGCGCGACGAATAACCGGGGAGATGAATATCAGAGAATATATAGCCAGACGGCAACACCGGCTCATCTTCACCGTTGTTACCAGACCGCCGAACGCATAATCAACATAAATAATAGGAATGATTTTAATAAGTCAAATGATAGGTCCCGTTCCGCCCCTGCCGGTTTCCCAACTCACTCGTCCAGGGGAATGATCGATACCGATGTGTAGTATATATATATATATATATATATATATATATATATATATATATATATATATATTATATATATATATATATATGTGAATATTAAATGTCAATGTACACAAATACACACATATTTTTATATACATATACCTTGTACTACACGCAAAGAATTCTACGATCTGAATGTTTCTCTGCAGCCTAGCTCTCGTGCACAACTATTCGGTAGAGTTGATGGTTGTTGCTTCGTTGGTTCGTTGCTTCGTTGCACAAACAGTGGCTAAGCGATTGAAGATGATGTTGTTAATGATGAGTGATGGTAATGAACGAACGACGAAGAAAAAGCTACCCGCTTACAGTAAAGGCTCACAGCAAAAAGGGACAGCACAGCAACAACAGCAGCAGAACCGGCACACGTATGTACGAAAGCGACGAAAACCGTTCGAACCAGCACTATATCAGCTAGCGGACGACTTGGGCCACAGACAACAGAGAATCTGACCGGCGGATCAGCGGCGGCAGCGGAATCGAACGCCGCCAGGCGGCGCTACCGGCCGAGGCGGCTAAACAAAGTGAGCCTCATTCATGATCATGATCCTGCCACCACGACGAAGGACTCTAAAACTTGGATGCAGAGGAGTACGAGAAACAACAACCACAACCACAACAACAACAACAACAACAACAACAGCCACAGCAGTACTCACATACAGACGGCCAGGCCGACAAACACCCAAAAAATATCGAACTGCAAAACTTGTAGCATCAGCAGCTAAATTTGTTGAGTCGATGCCGGTAGAGGTCGAGTGCGAACGGCTATCTGCCCGTCTGCTGTATTCAAGCAGCGTTCGACGTATTCAAAGGTAGCTGTCTAGGTGGATAAGTGGCTGTGCCTACCGGTGATGATGGTGATAACACATTACGGCCTCCTCAGCCGGTATACGGCAACCTCTCTCGAGCCTCTCTTTCGAGAGAGAAAAGCTCTATCTACCCAGCCAGTATGGCGGGCTCGCATTGCATGTCGTTCGGGTCTTGCCAGCTTCGAGTAGGCGCCCTCACGGGAGCTTTGTGAAAGGCCAAAATTTGCAAGCAAGGTTTTCATTTAGAACGTTTTCAGAAACAAGAACATGCTCTGATCGTGAAAGAAAATATAATATATAGCGCGTTCGTTATGGCAGAATCGCTCCCGCTCAATAACTGTGAGCAATATTAGTTAGTCACATATAGGGCCCGGTTACGGGGAGGAAGACAGAAAAGAGGTATGAGGAGGGTTTTAGCAGGTAATACAAAAATGTCCTTGGTAGTCGCCCTGCACAGCAAGCCCGAACGCATTTCCCCTTCCGGTTTTGATTAATTGGTTTATTCGCTTGATAAATGTGTGTACACATATCACCCTTTATATGAGGGGCGCATAACGCTGCAGCTGTATAAAATGAACAAATAATTAAAAAAGCTTCAAGTAGGCAATGGCAACGCTACCGGTAAAGCGCGGAAGTTTGCTTCACGTCTAAATGATCTCCCAATAGACACTTATTGTGTGTGTGTTTATTTGTTAGCACATTAGCAAACATTCTGCAGGATGCAATGTGCCTGCGAAAGATCGTCGTGGCGGAATGACGTTTTGATCTCTTGGTTTTCACTATTCAGTCTGGATCGATTGGGACAGCTGGAAAGCCAGTTGTGTTGAACATCCTGAATTTTCTGCAAGCGACTTTTGTTTACTCAATGGAAGTTTAATTAAAATTTTAACGAGAAAACGCAATTGGGTTTTATACGATATCAGCGGCAGCATACAAACAGACATGTATACACATGTTGTCACAACAATTGTCCATTTTTCGGGCCAGTTTTATAGGCAGTTTGTCCTTAGTCACGTGAACATGTTGTGGAATGACAGTTTTGTGGAATCGCTCATTTAGAAGACGTTGTTATAGTGCCTATGTATAAAGAGTACGTACTGCGTGCTTAGAAAACATGATATAATAAGCTTTTTAAATTCCTCGTTGAGGATATTATAATGCTTTTGTGTTTTTAAAGAATACAAACTAAAATGTATGTGTAGCAGATTATATGACTTTGTGATATTCTGTTTACAGGTTTATGTAACAGGTCCTGAGCACCTAATTAATAGATATAACATTGGGATCAAATAAAAAAAACTAAAATACCAGATTATATTTCTGTAACATTTGTTCTTAAACAAAATTGTAAATGGCAATCATTAAATTATATCACAAACACATATATATATATATATATATATATATATATATATATGCGGTGCTGTCCGAGCCTTTATACAAACAGTCCAGTTAGGCTTCCGCAACGCGTCTAACTCAATCCACAGAGACCTGATAATAGAAAATTATTTATTTTTGCTTCTTCCAATAGGTGAAAGAAAAACCTCAAGCCTCCTGTCTGTGATCTGACAGTGATACAAGGTGTCCTTAGCCGTATCCTGGGATGCGAAGGATCTTTGCAAGAACGCTTTGCTGTACTCAATTTTTAGAATTCTGCACAGCAAAGCGATTCCTTAGGTCCAGCCCTCTTCTGCCTTGGGATTTAAAGTCTTGTCGCTCAAACGAGAAGTCCCTTTAATGTATGGTGCCCGAACGACGCTACACTGGGCGAACAGCCGATTCAGCCGTTAGTGACATCCTTAAGGTACAAATTTTCAGGACGAGGCATACTTGTCTTGAACGAGACCAAGTGTGAAACTATAATAACAAGAAAAGCGGCTTTCGAGACAGTACTTTTGGCACTACCTGGCCTACTTTAGTAAATAAGCAGGGCAACTTGGAGAAAACTAAATACCAAAATATGTAAACAAAATTTATTGAACCAGATATATATGCCCAAGAAAACAGTGTGTCTAACTTCACGCAGCGCTTTGGAAATTGACTCACAGGCTATCGAGCCTCGCGGTATTGGTCGTTGTGAAGATACAAGACACGGATAGCGTCCCTATTATATCGTGGCCTCATAGAAGAAGTTTGGCTTAGGTCGTCATAGTGTCCTGCATTCCTACTTGAACTGGCTAAATCAATGAGCACCTCACAATTGTTTGCAAGGTGCTGGTCCGCAAATACATGGCGCCGCCTGTTGACAAAATTGATCTCGTTCAACTGGGTTGTAGGGCTTTAGTAAATATGAACTCCGTATCAAATGAGGTATCAAATAAAACTGGATTTTAAAAATGCCTTTAGATCCCTGAGAAGAGATGTGACCTTTGATTTTTCAAATGTGGAGTACAGCATGGAGACCCTTGCGGTCCGGCCCTTTTCTGCCTGGCTATTTATCGGTCACTTTTAGATCTGGAGTCACAATTTAACCCGCGGTTCTTAGACGATGAAACAATTGACGGTACTCTTAATTCCGCTCTTGGTGACGTGGAAAAGGTAATTGGTTTAGGTTTTACCTCTGGATTGCAACTTAATGCTTCAAAGTGCGATCTGTACGTTTTGTCATCCGACTCCATCTTTCGCTACGAGTGCTTGCGCCGGGCGCAGGGCCTGCTTCCTGGCATCAAGCTTTACACCGATGAAAACATCGAAGTTCTTGGAGCTCCCTCTCAATGGCTTCCGCAAAACTCACCTAAACAGAAAGTGCGAGCTAATGAATCTCTGGTGTTCCAGGTTAGAAGTAAGTTGGAACCAGGCCACCCTTTCCACCTCAGCCGGGGGAACTTCCGGACAACACGGCCGATGCACTTGGCAAGGCGCGCCTACAAGCAGCTCTCAACGAATCGAGAGCCAAAATGGCTTCAAGCTATTCCCTCGCCGCAGCTGGGAACTATGCTGGACAATATAACATTCCACATCGTTGCTGGCCTGTGGTTAGGTGTGGCTGTACGTGCAACTCATCTTTATTCTTTTTGCAGCACACCGATGTTGCCGACGGGAGAGCATGGCCTCACCTGTTCTAGGAGCGGAAGACACTTACGCCACGCCGCCCTCAACAAAGTAATTTCAAAAGCATTGTAATCCGCTAATGTGTTCTGCATAAAGGAGCCGTTCAAACTGGCAACGGACTCAGCCTTATGGCTTGACAAATCTTGGTTCTATGGTCCTCCAGAAAGGCCTTTGTGTGGGACTCAACCGTGTGGAACACACTAGCGTCGTTCTACAGGAATTGAACTCCGAGATCAACAGGCGCGGTGGCCAATTTAGCGGAGCAATAAAGAAGTTTGGAGTACAGGGAATTGGACGCAACTTACACAGAGAGTACAGCCAGTTGCGATAGAAACATTTCACCAACCGAATTTTTTTTTGAGAAACTTAATGAAATAAATGGATGGATGCATAAACACGGATAAGTGATTGCCCCTGACTCCGGACCTTAGTAATGTTATTGCTATACACTTAATATATCTATTATTCGCTTGAGGTGTATAGTTAAACACATACCGCCCTTTTATATAAGGGATGCGGTGGAGCGTTAGGTTGGGGTGCATAAGTGGATATTATGAGAGGCCTAGTTCTTGTGGCAGCAGATTCTCAGCTGTATGGTTTATCACTAGTTCTCAGTGAGCATCGCTTACGGAAAATTCGATCAACAGTAGGATTCAAACCGGCGACCCCGCGGTAGATAACAACCACGACTAGTCCGCTGGCCCCTACATCACGCTGCCACTTCGACGGTTCCAGTGCGAGAGCTGACCACATACGCTGCTGGAAAACTCAGCGCTAGAAAGAATTCAAAATTAAACGGGCTGCT
This sequence comes from Dermanyssus gallinae, assembly GCA_003439945.1. Lineage (NCBI taxonomy): Eukaryota > Metazoa > Arthropoda > Arachnida > Mesostigmata > Dermanyssidae > Dermanyssus > Dermanyssus gallinae. The sequence continues at coordinate 396,107 of QVRM01002310.1, forward strand.
GGAAAACTCAAGGCTAGAACGGAACCAAACTTAAATCGGTTGCCGGAAACAGCCGCACGGAGAAATTTAGTAGCCCATACTCTGATGTGGTCAGGTTGCGCCTCTGGCTAAAGCCGGACCACAGTATTCGCGATAGGCGTGGTTCGAAACCAGTGTCATGTCGACAAGGCCCCGCTATTGAAACCACGCAACGCTTTCTACCCCTCTTCTAATGCTCATGACGTTCGTACGCTCAACAGGCTCAACCTAAGGTGTCGACAATACTACCAAACTTAGAAGAGAAGACCTGTATTGCAATGCTACAGGATAACCACGGTCAACCACATCGGAGCGAGGAAAAGGCAACAGATGCTACAATGTTCACTGTCGGATCCTAGCTAGAGCCACTCTAACATATCCGAATTGGGGTAACTGGTAGTCGTTCAGGCTTACTAAACCTGTATTGATTTAGCCTCTAACTCTAGGAACAACTGTTAGCAAGGTGTGTGAGCGGGCTACTAAAACAGACGTGCGACGTTGGCAGTACAGCAAGCAGATCGACATGGAAACTATGAGAGCGATAAGGAAAGGAAGCGTCAACCCGATTGTCAGTGCAAGTATGGAGAAGATAATAATAATTAAGAGGTTAATGCAGATGAATCGCTCTAATCGACTGTACTATATCTTCTATTAATGTATTCCATGTCTATCATTTCATCACTCAGCAGGCTTTTAGTCCCAAGGACCCTCACAGTTAAGTTTCTCTTTGGGAACGGTGTACTTCCCTGACGACAAAATCTACTCAAAGTGCAGTAGCAGTTTCCTGTTTCCACGCGACAGAGGTTGCGTGCAGGACGCGACAACTACATGTGCGGCTGCTTCTCTGCCTGAGTTACTCACAAGCATTATCTGCTTAAATAACGTTCAGTTCGTTTTTCCTCGTTATATGGCATTTAACTATCCTCTTTGCCAGTATTGCCAATTGACGCATAATAGGAAACGTTTAGTGCAGTGCCTCGTCAACCGGTTCGCGGTGTTCGCTGTTCTGCATCATTAATTAAACCCAGATCTTCTTTTCCTCTTGCTTCTAGCCATCACCGCGCTAGTGGACAGGTAATCGCTCGCCACGCTCGACAAGATCGACGTGGGGCGCGCCGTGTACTAGCAGCACACTACTAGAAGCTCTTTTGGGAGGACTTCACCACCTAGGCAGCTCTAGCTCGACGACTTTTATTTTCGAGCTGCAATATCTGCATCCCCATCGGTATCCCACCTCGTACGAGGGAAGCGACTCTATCCCCAACGAGTCAACTGAGGTGACTCTTTCCCCAAAGAGTCAACCTGCTTTACATTCGTACGGATGTCGTGATCGTCCTTGTTCAATATACAACAACCAAGTTCTATCAACGCCCCCTTATCCAGTCTAGCGTTGAAATACTTGCCAAAACGTTTTCGGGCTGACCCTCAGCCAACATTTAACGTCCACGGGAATGCTTTCGCACTGCTTCGCAAGACGAAGCCCATAAACAAAAATGTGCAACAGTGGGGCTTGAACCCGTGCACCTATGTGTGTCCTCCAGTTGCGAAGCGCACGAGAATGCACCACGCCACCGGGCTCGACTCAAAATCCGGCCAATATTAACGAAACTTGTTTTGGCGCTGCCTTTATTCGCAACATAAGGCCCTCAGTAATCAGTTTCGTCGGGTCCACGCCCATAGGGTTACGCATAACATACGCGGCGACAACTTTAATTCGTGGTGACCCCATAGCAATGAGATTCTCTGCAATTAACACCACCAACATTACGGTCACTCCCGGTTTAGTAGAAATAGATACACCCTTATTTATTTAGGATATCTGTCTCTTGCAGGACTTGTTGTCTGGTACACTGGGCAGCACGACCGGACGACTAGCGGACGCCATTGCTAAAGTGGTTGACGTGCTCAGATGGAGCTCGTCCCCGTCTTGTCTTTTACCACTTATCTTCGGGGCAAGGCTATTTGCATTAAAAAAAGATGGTTCATTACGTTCGATTGCTTGTTCCTCAGTCGTTCGCCGACTGGCGGCCAAAATCGGCTGCTACGATAATAGGGAAGCTATTTCAAAATGCCAGCGGTGATGGTCAAACTGGACTGCCGAAACGCCTTCAATAGCGTCTGGAGAGACCATTTGCTTCGAGCCGCCAAGTCGTGAGCACCATTACTGTTTCACCAGACGAACCTGGCCTATGGGCCAGAAGCATCCCACCAAGTAATGCCGCATAGCTCTACGCCAGCGCAGACAGGTCCCTTCAGAATGACAGTCTCAGTACACGCACATATATATATTTTTTTATTGTATTCTGAATTATATTCTACTGAGAGTCCAGGTGCTAAACTCTGACTCTGCTACCTAGTTTTTGCTAATGACACGGAACAATACGTTTTTATAGACTCTAGGTGTCTGAGGCTTGTTTACCAGGATAATATGAGCTGGCATCACCATTTTGATTATAATTGGAATTGATTGGTGTCCCCAGGGAGGGACTACTCGTGGTATACAACGTAATGTGAACCAGCTCATTCTTAAAACCAGCTTGTTCTTTGAACCGACTTGTTCTTAAAACCGTATTCTAAGATCTAGTGATTGTGACCCCTAAACTAGACTTCTCTGAACACACTTTATCTATAAAATTAACACTGCATTTTTCGACTCTCTTCTATACACAGAACCTAGGCATATATATTACGCCTGATCTTTACCTTAGCCTCCACATTACCAAGGCTGTGGAGGCATTATTGCGCATCATACATTCTTTCTTTCGCTGTATCATTTTAACGACTCCTTATATGTACATTCGCCTTTATAAATCTTCTGATCTTCTTAAACTTACATATTGCTCTCCTGTTTGGGAGCCTTATCTGTCTAAATACAGAAAGTACGTGCAGGTACGAAAGGCGTCCAAAACACGTTCCCGAGACGCCTGCAGATCAGATGTCCCCAAAGCGTGTTAGATGACGTTGTTCCTAGTATTGACACACTTTTCATGCAAGATAACATATCTACTCTACGTCAATTACGCAACTGCGTTTTACTAAGACACTTTTTTGATACATTTTCTGCAATAAGCTAAGGAGTCAAAAATCAATCACTCCAAATGCCGAGGCCCGCGGTGAGTTCGTGAATAGATTGTTTACTTGGCGGATGATTAACTGGACGCATGCAAATTCAAATAGCACTCGCCTATCTGGCGATTAGTTACGTTTTTTTTTTTAGAAGTACGTATATTTATATATATTATATACTATTTATTTACTTTATATATATATATATATATATATATATATATATATATATATATGAGTTTTATTTACCATTTCTTGTGGAATATCTTTTGAATCAGATGTGCTCGCTGTGTAGTATGTCAAACAGCGTGCTGCTGGCTTCGTATATAGTTGTATACTATGTACGAAGCCAGCAGCACGCTGTATATGCTATGGTATCATAAAATGTATTTTAACAAATATCCTCGTCTGTCGTGCTTTCATAATATTAATTGGATTATCACGATGGTTATATTACTACCTAATTACACAATAGTTTGTTTTAGCGGGGCGTCTTCCCATGGTTCCTTACAATCTGTGCCATTTTCCTAGCCTGCGTTTGGTTTCATTTATCTCTTGCCGTAATAGTTCATCACCGAAACCTAATGCCTCGGCTATGGACACTGTTCTCACTCCTCTTAGCTCGTCGATGGATTCCTCTTCTATATCACACGCTCTACACCGAACGCTCTCAATTTCCGAGTATCTGGCCACCAGCAGTCGGGTGTTGAGCATACCGGCCCTACAGTCAGCGAACAGCCCGGACGCTTGCGAGTTCGAATAAATTATATTTTTTCGGCCGTATTCCTTTTTTTGTTGCCTGTACAATTGCAAGGATTACTTCCTCTCTATATCCTACCTCCATCTTTCTTCGTCTGTTTTGTCAATTTTCTTCTTCACATTTTTGGTTATCTGTTTATTTGTTATCACCTCGTGTTCTTCAAAATCCATCGTATTGCACTTAAATTTGCGTTCAAAAAACTTTAGCCGCCTATCCCATTTGCTTTAATTTTTTTTTGCCCAGTTTTGTTCTTCCTCACTTGCGGCTATGTTTTTTAGACGACTTACGTACGATGTCTTAGCTTGTGCTTCCCTTGCCCAGAAGCTGGAGACTCCGAATTCTCCTTTGATAAATTGTGCTGCACATGTATACCTACATTGCATTGCATTTCAGCCAACTGCACGCTGTATTGTGTCCAATCTGTTTACCATGCTTGTGTCAAAGCTCACAATAGCGTTATACTACTGCTATTGTCATCTCTGCGTCATAATATGTAGTACCATACTTTGTTGTTTCATTTTAAGATTTCCTGGTTTCTATGTAAATCTGTATGAAAATCTAGTCTTACCAAAATTTCTTTACTGTAGCCAGGTTTGGGCTGGTTTCATGGCAAATAATATAAATGCCATAAGAGAGTACAGGCCGAATTTAACAGATGAGTGGCAAAAGGATGTCGTATTCCTCGTGAAAACGTATCTCTTTTTGCCAATACATAAGTTATAACGACGTTATCTATCGCTGTATAAAAAGTTGTGCTGTCTCGGGACTGACCAGACAGTGTTTTAATATGTAGATAGTGGACTACGAAGTAGAGTAAATGCTAGATTACAGGAGATTGCGCACTCAGTGATAAATAGCTCATTCTCGTGGAGAGTTCCAAAAAGCCTGCAAATTTTTGGAACTTCTGCACGTTATAATTATACAAAATGTAAAACATTTTTTTTGTAGTAATAAATAGTAACACACAATTTATTTATGCATATATTATCGTTGGATAACGATGATTTTGGCTTGAAACGAGATTCGGCGATTTTTAAAAAGCCGAAAATAAAAGAGCAACGAATATGCATGATTTTTTTGTGTAAAATTAAAGCATATGTTTTATAGAGACGGCAATATTACAAACTGTGTATGGTAATTAAGTAGTGTATTGAAACACTGTTATACTTGGTACCGTAGATTTCGCTATAAACTTTAAAATACCGAAGATGACCCCGTTCTGCAAGGCCTTCCAAAAAAAAAGAATTTCCAGCAAATGAACGCCTGTCGGGAATTGTCTTAGTTGGACCTTCAAGCGGTAGCAGAAGACACTGGATCACTTTAGCATGTGGTTGCAGAAGATGAGTCATGGGTACATGCCATGGGTTACGACATTGAGATCAAAGCCAAGTTTTCCCAGTAGTGCTTCCAAGAAGACAGTCGATTAAAAAACAGAGAGAGCAGATCCAACACCAAGGTTCTTTTAATTCTTCTTTTATTCGGCTACAAGAGAATCTTCTTCCGTGAATTTTTGTTACCTATTTCTGGCGGTCAATAGGGAATACTACGGTGAATGGTACGCATATATGCATACCATACATGAAGGGCGATTAATACAATTTTGTAATAAATATTATTATGGATTAATGGATCTTGCACGTGATGACATGTTTAAGTTGGTTGACATTGCACTCCTCACGGAGACATTTCAGCGGGACGAACTGCATATCAATGATATGCGGGGCTTTCACCAGCTGGCTGTCTTACCTGCGGGAGGTTGGGGAAGACCTGTGGGTGGGTTATCTATCTACCTACATAAACGCTTACCACCGATGCAATGCGTCAGGAAAGATGAATACTGCGTGGTGCTCTCCTCTGGGAGGGTAAACGTCGCTGTATTCTATTTCCCACCCACATTCGATTCTGCGGAGGTTGCTGAGACGGGGAGCTTTGGACTTTCAGAGTTAAATCTGACCATGCCAACTATCGTCGGCAGTGATTTCAATGCCAGAATCGATTGTGGGGCCAACGATGATAAAGGCGAGGTGCTGCTTCAGGTGATGGAAAATATTGGTCTAAAATGTGCCAACGCGCGTGAAGACTATACATATTTAAGTCACAATGGAAGCAGCATCATCGACCTGTTGTTTCACAACCTTGTCAGCCGTGAAATTGAAAGCTTCGATGTTCTCGATGAAGCGGCCCGAAAACACCAACTAGTGTTGGCCGTTGTCGATGTTCCCGGTATTTGGCGAGACCGACATAATCCGCCGCGCTGGTCTGCAATGAGACGGATTAATCTATCTCTTTTGGACAGAGCGGTGGGCGGTCTTGAGGTTAGCCCTGACATCGATACAACCTGTGACCAGCTGGAGAGGACGATGAGAAGTGCAGTGAAGTGGAAAAGGTTATGGCAGAAGAGATCACGCCCGTGGTACTCTCGAGCCTGCTACCTAGCCCACGTTGAAGTGCTTGAACTCCTGCGCCAAGCAAGAGCCAAAGCAACATCATCACTGCAAGCCAGGCGGGACTATTTTGAGCGTAGAAATGCCTATATAAGACTCTGCTATGATCATAAAAGGGAACACGCGAGGCGGGAGGAACGACGGCTGCTTGAAAGAGCAGAACGAGAGCCCTCAGCTTACATCGTGCGACCTCGTAGGGCGGGGAATCCGCTTAGTGACGGACAGGTAAAGAGCCACCTAACTAATCTTTTATTCAATCGTGACGTTGCGGCCGTATCTCCAATCGTACAGCATCCGCTTACATTGGAGCAGCACAACATGAATCTGCCTTTCGGGGTGGAGGAGGTGTGCCAGGTCCTACGGTCACTCCCGAAGAGAAAGAGCTCAGGGCCCGATCAGGTCTGCTATGAGCATTGGATCCAGTCACTCCCTCTCTTGGCAGAAACTCTTTGTGATTTCTTTAATGAAATTATAAAGAGGGTGCGGATGCCTAAAGTCTGGCATGTCGCCAGGCTTTCTCTTCTGTTCAAGGGTAGGCATGGTGATGACCATCAGGATCCAAATCTCTACCGTGGAGTGGCGTCAGAACGCACATTGAAGAAGATTTTCTGTAAGTTGGTGATTCGGCGGATTGAGCACGTGGCTGAAGAGGCACTTCCACCGGAGCAATTCGGTTTTAGGAGAGGCCGAGGCACCCGTGATGCAATCCACGTTCTCCAGTCAGAAATCGAGCGAGCTGTGGCACAACCCAGAGGTCATCTGTATGCAGTCTTTATTGACTGCGTCAAGGCCTTTGACAAAGCCCCTCGCTATCTGCTGGTTGAAGCATTCCAACGAGCAGGAGTGGGTGGCTCTCTCCTGAGTGTAATAGCAAGTTTCTTTGAGGAGGACACCTTGTTGGTAGACGGTGACAGGGTGTATTGGAGATTAAGCAAAATGTGGGAACTCCGCAAGGAGACCCGCTGAGCTGCGTCTCGTTTACACTTCTCCTTGCTGACCTCGTCGGTTACGTCCGACAGGAGTACCAAAAAGCCGTGGTGGTGATGTATGCAGATGATATCGTGGTCGCTCATCGCGACCTAGGTGCCATCAAGCGCATTACCTCTATGATAGAGGCGTTCCTTGTCTCGAAGGGACTTGAGATAAACACCAGGAAAACCAAAGCCATAAAATTCAGGCGTGGAGGTCGATTGGCTGCCAGAGACGTTATACGTTGCTGCGGCCAACCATTGGAGTTTGTTAACTCTTTCCAGTATCTTGGCCTTCGGGTTCATTATACGGGAACGACGTTCACAGAGCATATAAACGAAACAGTACGGAACGCACTTGTCTCTCTTTACGGGGAAGTAGGCAATGTCCGAAGACTGTCCGTTTTCTCAGCAGTGAGGCTCTTTATGCTTAAGATTGTTCCGGGGCTGATGTATGGCCTTGACAGGGTGTGGAACCACCTCACACTGGCGAATTTTAACCAGCTTGAGAGGTGTTTCTCATTATATATGAAGCGAGTGCTTTGCTTGTCTATTCGAGCAAGGAGCCGCTTTGTGTATCTCATGTGAGGTTGTCCACCGGCTACTGAAACAATCCGACTAAGGCTGAAGATGCCGCGTACAGTACCATACGAATGTTTCATTTCTGGATGGGAAGCTAAAGTCGAACAGGCCAGACGGGAGGTGGTTTGGACGTTTTCAATGCCGTGCACCTTTGGTCTGGTTCTGCATGTGACAGTCGCCACGTATACACCAGGTACATAGTGCATGGTTATCACTACCTGGTATGTTCAAACGCAGCCTTTCACGAGGAGTACGAGTTGTGCACCTGCCGGTTCTGCCTGAAGAGGTGTGCCAAGTACCATGCAGTGGGATGCACAGCGCTGAACAAAACATCGTTACACTACTTCTCTCGCCGAAAGCGTGAAGAAGATAGAGCATTATGAAGAAACATCGTGAACTGTATATTATACTCAATCTGAGTGAAATAAATCTAATTGGAATTGGTAATAAATATTAGGTTGATCAGAAAGTAAGTCTCGCATCGAACTTTACTCTCTAATGGCCTTTTACCTCTCATTAGATTTTTTTGTGTTTTTCTGTTAGCACCTCCTGTGTTATGTCTACTCCCCATTCTATGGCGAGGTCGATTCTAAGATGTACTCCACGAATTTTTTGTCATCCCTCGGGGGTTCTGAATTTCTGAGTGGGGCACTCCCGTCCTGGGCCATCTCTCGAGAATCTGTCTAGTCGCTACGATTCTGGACTTCTCTTCCCATGCCTGACACCCAAGGAGTGTGTGTTCTGGGGTGTCTTCTGGAACTGTCACGCAGAAAAGGCAGACCTGTGATGGGGTGTGTTCGATGCAGGTTTGCTTGAAAGGCACTATGCCAAGATAGAATTTGTGCTAGGTATAAAGTTAGGTACCCTCCCGAGCGGACGGCGTCCCACTCCGCTTATCATTCTTCTTTTTTATTCAGCACTGCCAGCTTCTTCCATCGCAAGATAACTTCGGAAATCATATAAAAACTCCGTCAACGGAGCGCAAACAAACGTGTTTGTCCTAATGTCGTCTATTGAGAGAAAATAAAGTTTTCAAGTACTATGGTTCAACGCTTTAATCAAAGTTAATACCAACTGTAATTCACGTGAAGATTTTGCCAGTCGGTCGATTAATACTGATCTGCACATACGTAGGTCCTAGAGCACTTAGAAGTACAGAAATGTTAAACTTATACATATATACTTTTATACTTTACCTTGTAATAACACTTTCGCAAACTGCTATACATGTTTTCTGGTATGGTAGCTTTATTAACTGAAGCAAAACCCTGAATTTTTGATAGCATACAAAATCACTTAATGAAATAATATTACATGAAAGATGTTCCATACAACGAAACGAGACATAATTATTTTCGATTAATTCAACCTGATTTAGTCGATCATTTCTTGACACACGAGGCGATATAGTAAGGGGTCGCTCTTCAATCACTGTCAAACTAATCGTGAAACGTAACAGATTAATAACAAAGTTTTACGGCGTTTGCTAGGAGGGAATGATGATAATAAATGCTTTTCAACCAGTTCTTCTAATATAAGCTAATGTGTAATTAAAAGATTATGCAGCTGGATCATTCGTCAAAAGTTAATAAATACCGCTTCATGTATTATATGTTATAAATCGACCTTCCTCTTATATTGTCAAGAGGCATGTATACTTACCTATTATATATATATATATATATATATATATATATATATAATAAGTGATCTTTCGTAAGATTTTCAGATTTGTCGTTTCAAATTTTGTTAAAATTATTATGAATAAAAACAATGGAAAAGATCAAGTGTTTACGACAAGACTGCGCTTTATACAAAGGCAACAGTTGTTAGTTTGGTATGTACGAGTAGAGATAACTGAGAACGGGCATTCACGCCTGAAGTTGTTTAGAAGAAAAATTAAAAAGAGAACTTCGAAACGGTGGGACAACGTCTACAAGAACATCGGACGGCTAATATAAGTCTTGTAGCGTACAGAACGGCATTGGACGTGCAGAAAAAACCGCGCACCTCTGCAGCCACGACTAGGGAAAGGGGTTTACTCTTAACCCTAGCTGGGAAAAGAATTGCGCTTACCAAGACACTGACGCAGTGGTCTAGAGGTGGTCTTTTAGAGTGGGCACTGACGAAGTGGTCTGTCGAATCTTCTTTGAGGAATGCTCATTGAAACTATACGATAGACTTTACCGCAAACGGTCAGCGGCTATGCCCCTACAAGTACTGTTGGGAAAACCCCTATTTTCAAAGTGGGGTTTAGGCCGGTTTTACAGGCAGTTGCTGTTTTAAAATAAAATTGGTTTTATTTAGGTTGAGCAAACCCTAAATATCTCAACATGTCCACCCTTGGGCGTATTGAAGAGAGAGACCTCACGGCAATTTCAAGCTTGAAAAAGTCGGAGCACACAAAAACCCAGATAAACTATTGTCCACACTGCGCGAAGTGTGGCGTAGGAAAAAGGATTTGTAAACGTGTTGTTAGAACGCGGACGGCTCTACCAGGTGGTCTCTACAAGTTTGTCCGACGACTGGGCCTCACTGTGAGGACCGTCGTCAGGACACCGTTCGACCACCGACGCTCTATATGGAGGGTCCTCGACATGGAGGAGAAAAAGAAAACCTATTGATCTGGAAGATACTTACTGACGGAATGGAGCTGCTCGACGTTGCACGGGTCAAAGTAGCTTCATACCATCATATATATATATATATATTTATATGTGACCTCGTCGGATACGAGTACGTACACCTCTGTCGCGGTGGACGTATAGATACATTTTCAGTTCGTTTTTATATGGCGCCTTATTAATGTGTCCGATGTGGCTCCCGAAGTGAAGAAGTGCTTGTTTCTTGTTCTTTCTTCCTCATATTTTCCTCGTCTAACAAAAACGCGCTTTCCCTTTCCTTCCGCGCACTCCCTCGTGGATGCGAATCCACGCATGCATGTGGTGTCTAAGCGTGTGTGTGTTTATGCACTTATATATATATATATATATATATATATATATAACTGTGTGTGTGCATGTATGCGTGTCTAAACATGTATCTCTGTGTACGTATTTGTGTGGTGGAGCTTTGCTGTCAGTCAGGGGTGGCTTCTGCTTTTCTCTTTTTTTTCCTTATTTTTCTTCTTCTTCTTCTTCTTCTTCTTCTTCTGCTTGGGCTAGGCCCCGGCAGTTAGCCAGCCAGTCAACCAGACATCCATCCAGTGAGCCAGCCGCAACTTCAGCCGCAGATTCAGGAGCGGCAGCGGCTGCAGCAGCGGGGACGGCAACGCCAGGATCGGCCCTCTTGCCACCTTGGCGGCAGTCGCTACCAGCAGCAGCCGCGCACCATGGAGCACCATCGCCACTACCACCCTCGCCATCCTCGCCATCACTACAAGCGTTACCAGGGACTACACCAATACCATGCACCAGCATGTTGGCGGGGCCACGGCGGATGTTGCCTCTGCTCTGTAACGTCAACACACGAAGACTGTGTCTCTATTTCTCTGTCTGGTCTGTCCTTTTGTCTGTCTGTGCGTCTAACTGGCTGCTTGCTGGCTGAACGACACCGGCCCAACAGCAGCACAGCGAGCATGGGCCACCTCACCACTCGCTATGAGCGTGCATAGTTCTCCTCGGCAGCAGCATCAGCAGCAGAAACAGCAGAAGTCGGAGCCGCAGCAGCTAAAGAAGAAGGAGAAGAAACAGTGTGAAGGCAGTGAAGACTTCTGCAGAAGAACACTTCTGTTGCTGCGGCGTCGGCGCCCTCTACGACGGCACACCGTAGCCGGCAAGCCGCCCAGCAAGCGGCAGAACACGGTCGCCACCAGTAATAGTAGTAGTAATACATGCGTGCGTGCGTGCGTGCGGGCGATTGAAATAGCGACATAGTCAGTTAGGTTAGTCAGACAGACAGACAGATTGACAAACAGAACTACTGTTTGTCTGTCTATCTGCGAGCCAGTCTCAATGCTCGGCTTCGCTCTCTTTGGTGGCAACGCGCACCCCACCCGTCTCCTGGCCGGCCCGGGCCAGGTTTTCTTGCCCATTTGCCTTTCGGTTTTTCGGCTTGCTTGAGGACTTCAGTGGCGGCGGCGGCGGCGGAAGCAGCAGCAGGAACAACCACAACAACAACAGCAACAACAACAACAGCAGCAACAACAACAACGACAGCAACAACGACATTAACAACGACAACACAAACAGCAGCACCGACAAAGAGGACGAAGTAGAAATAGAAGATGAAGGCGACGATGATGACGACGAAATCGACATCATCTTGATTAGCGGGCGAGCGGACAAAATCTGCTGAAGTTGCCGCTGGACTTCAGCAAGCTGCATCGTTCCAGACTCGCTACACAGCACTTAATCACTCAGCACACTCATACGGCTGCCGTATTACAGAAACAGACGCGGGCGTCTCTCTCTCTCTCTACTTGTTGCAGCTGCTGCTGCTGGTGTTGTTGCTGTTGTTGTTGCTGTTGTTGTTGCTGGTATTTTTGTTGCTGCCGTTGTTGTTGTAGTCGCAGTGCGTGGGTATATGTGTGTGTGTGTGATGATGGTGATGCCAACTAAGCTGGAGCTGCTAGAACAGAACGGTTGCGGCGAATGCCCTCGCTGCTGTTGTTGTTGTTGTTGTTGTCATCATCATCGGTAGTCGTGTTGTTGTTGTCGTTGTCGTTGTTGTTGTTGTCGTTGTTGTTGTTGTTGTTGTTGCCGTCGTCGTTGTTGTCGATGTTGAGGGCCAGGTGAAGTTGTTGATGAGTTTCTGTCTGGCCGCAGTAACCGGCATCAACAATAACAACCACGCCAAAAGCAGTCGTTGCTGCTGCTGCTGCTGCTGCAGTGGTCGTGGCCATAGCAGAGGGAAGTAATTTCGCGCGGGAGCGACGCCCTGTTTCGTTCTGCTGTTGTCCTCAGCGTTGCCTCTTCACTGATAGAGATCAAGCTGCTACTGATGTTGATGATGATGTTGTTGTTGCTGTTGTCGTCGTCGTCGTCGTCGTTGCCTTTTGTTGCTGTTGGTCTGCGTACCAACCACCTCGCTGTTCCATCGCCTCGACGTTCTCTGCCGTGTCGACTTCGTGCACAACAATAGCAACAACAACAACAACAACAACAGCAACATCATCATCATCAACAATAGCAACAACAACAGCAACATTATCATTAACAACAGCAACAACAACAACAACAGCAACAACTCGATTAGTCAGCCAGTGTCAGTCAGTCCTTCACGCCGACTTCGTGAGACTACTCTGTGTGACGAAGTAGAAACCTTGCGCGCCGCAGAAGCGCTGCGCCGTCTTCAATTTCAGCAACTCCCTTTTGACTGTTGCTGCTGCTGCTGCTGCTGCTTACCATGCCCATCATTTCTACTTTCCAGCGGTGTTGTTTTTGCTGCTGCTGCTGCAGCTGATGCTGCTACTCTGGTTAAGAAACCACAGATGACTGTGCGCGTAAGAGAACGCGCGCATACCCACCTCATACGCACTGATCTTCTAGAGAAATAGATAGAACAATATAGAAATGCATACATACAGACCGCTATGCATCGATTGATTTAGGTGTCCTACGACTAAATTTGGACTGTTTCGAAGAGGAACTACGCTCGACAGGCCAACCCACGTTGCACGTTTTTGGTAGCACACAGCAGGTCTTAGCACCAAGCGGAAAATTCAAGACTACACGAAGCCGCCGTCTAGCCGGGCCGGTAGATCAACAAAACTCACACTTCTCGTTTTGGGCGCTATGCGGATGCAAACAGTGTCTGGTGTTTCATATATATCTAAGGTAGCGGCGTCTAAATCTTCACCTACAACATCAGTTGTAGTGCTTGATAGCACCGGTAGCAGCGCACTACCGGCTCTGTACAGTCAGCACCGGACGAAGCTGGAAGGCTTCATTGGCAAGCTAGCCAAAATTCGCTGTTACCAGAAGAACGATTCATAGTTGTTGTCGGACCAAATACGGACATCCGACGTTTTCTGTGGCCATACGACCGGGCCAGCGCATGCTGTGACGCCGTGAGATGATGCAAGACGAAGGACGAAGACTGAAGGCTTGATCGCGAACAACATGTGCATCGAAAGTGAACGAAGTTCTCACCTGTAATCATATTTCGTGCAGGCCGATGGCCGGTGGCACGCAGTGTTCGTATGAGGATCGGACGATTCTTACCTACTCGTCACTGCAGTTGCAAGTCCACTTGTCCGCTTAAGTTTTGCCCCCCCCCCCCCCCAGGATGACAGCAATCGATCTTCTCAAACACAACAGGTTAAATATATGATGAGGTTTTAGCACCTGGTGGGGGCCGGTGTCGTGTGTGGTGGTGGTGGTATCCGTGCAGAGCTCCCATAAGTGAACTACGGAGTACCGGTGTAGTTGCGTTCCTCCCTCCTCCAGCCAACCAGCCGTATTCGAATGGATACTGACGATGATGGTGAACGTTGACGACGAGGCGTTGACGCGTGATGCGCTATGAGCTTCAACCGGGATTGTTCTTAAGCAGTTGTGAATATACAGTATAGATTCTGTGCCCAGATACCTGGATTTACGGCAAACACAGACGTCGGGGCCTATGGTAAGATACATATTATATACCTGCATGCATGTATGTATATATATATATATATATAGAAAATATTGTGATGATTTATTAATCAATTACAATACGTTTACACACTCGGCAGTGCTCGCCTTAATGTTCTATATCAATCTTATATATATATGTATATATATATATATATATAGAACATTGTAGACCTCGTTAAAGTAAATATTCTTCTAATGGAACATGATCTCTGACAAGTCTTGTTTCGAAGTGAGAGTGATAATTCTAAAATCCGTGACACTGGTGTTATTGTCTAACATAGGAGCACAAAATGTGCAATTGCGAGACAACCATTCGTACAAAAATACTGCTTCTTCCGAAGAGCATTTAACGCCAACCAGAAGATTCGACGTGGCCGTTTAGAAAACAATTCGCAAAAATTGAGGAGCTGACGCCTAATACCTCAAAATCATGACTCTGGGGCCATTCACAGCGCTCAAACAAACCACACATTCTATGCCAACGCAAGCCGTGACTGCGGAGTAACTAAGACCTTTCAACGAGCATGTCGAGATTGAGTGCCTGCAAAAGCGACTTACTCTAACAGATGAATCACTCGGCATAGCTTTTGAAACACACGCAACTATTTATTATTGTGCAGTAGCTGCTAAAATGTGCCTCCGCTCCCCGATTCGGTCGGCAGAACGGTCGAGCTCACTTCGCCTACTCTACTGCTCCATCCTCTCAGAGGCCACATGGATGCGATATTGGGTGACGGAGCTATCCACACTCTAACAGCAGAGCAACTACTAATGTTTATACAGGACGGCGCCAGTATGAAGTGCTACGATACCGACACGTATTATTACGCCAACAACAACAACACGCTGATGTCTGCGGTTGGCTACTGAAACTCTGTCCAATCCAAACAAACATTTCTCTGTACAACTAATCTAACGCATTTTACTTCGGTATACAACTAATCTGACGCAATTTACTATATATACGTTCTTGTGTAGCTTAAATTGCGTAGTATAGGGTAATGCTATTCAAACACACGTTACTCAAGTGGTGGTCTTTGGAAAAGGTAACACGATTCCTCGAATGCCACCTGTAATCCTAAATGGCCACATAATAATACAATTTGGCGACTGTGTATCAAGATCCTGGGTGTAACAACAGTGGATGCAAGACTTTCTGGTAACGCGCATGTAGAGCCCCTTATCCATCAACCTTACGCTATCATTACAAACTCACGATACATCAAGAACAAAATTAGAGCATCTTCAAGCAAGCTGATCTGCAGCGCATTATTTCTGAGTCACCTTATGTATGGATCAGAATTTTGGACTGCCAGCAGTAAGGGTTGGACGGAGTAACTGAGTGTGGCACAGGGGCGCTTTCCTCGTATGCCTCGAGGATCGGCCAGTCGAGAAAGAAAACAGCACAATGAATTGGATATAGCGAATATATATATCCAATGATACGAGCTACTTAACCCTGATAGTGATGTTCAAGAGCATCTATGGGAGTGGGCCGAAGATACTAGAACTTGATCGTCTTGGAGGGGCGAAAGAGACCAGGGCACGTAACACGGTCACACGAAGGTTCGCATGCACCGATGCAGCAACGGCAGTCAAGCATTTGGCGTTAGAGCTGTCAGGAAGTGGAACACTCTTCCGATTAGCTTGCTTAAACAATTTCATGGGGAATTTAACGTCACACCTGTTATCCCGTCGATGATGGGTACAGTCTAGTCTGCTTAACTTGATTCTCACATAGAGACAAACAACAGAAATTCCATTCCGGCTGCCATTTTTTGCCAACACAATGGTAACTGTAGTAGGTTTAAATTACTACCGACCCCTTGCAATATTTATAAATATATGAAATAGCATAATGTTGTAAGTTTATATATGATAAGTGAATGACCTTGTTTAAAACCAAAAAATTGTAAATTGTATTAAGTATATATTATTTCAACAGCGTAGTAGAGTCTGATTAATTAACGCTAGTGTCAAATGGATGTTTGATGTGCCTTATATATATATATATATATATATCGATAGGATAAAGTGAGATAGACGGCCAGCGATTCTGATCTGGGAGCCGGAGGTTCGATCTTGACGCGACGGTGCTATGCGAAATATGCCCGTTTATAAGCAATTTTTTCTAGAACTTACAGAATTGGGTTAGGGTTGTTAAAACGAATATAATACAATACATTTTCATTATTCAATGGTAAGGTTATATGCGTATATGATGAACTCATCACACCAGAGCTTGAGCGCTACACACTAAGTGTGGTTTGTGAAAATATTTGAAATTGCTTAACTCACTGTGGCCGATTTCTCTTCATCATCATCGAGCTGTGCCCGACAATCGGTGCAATGCGTGCTACAACAAATGAGCACAAATCATTAAGCTAATTATCTTTGATTTCTTTCTAAGTTGTTGGTTGTTGCATTATTAGCTAGCACATATGTTCGTGTGATGTGTTAGTATATACACGGTTGTGTCTCTCTGTGATGATGTGGCTTCATATTTATTGAAACAAGCGGTGGGACTAGTGCCGACTGATTGGTCTAGAATATGTCTAGGATATACGTATGCGATCGTGCCATATGTTTAACCCATCAATACGTTGGTACGTTGACCGATTGTCCGATGATGGTGTCCGTGGTAGCTGGACCAACTGTGGTAGTAGCGGCAGCAGCCTTCAATTTACCCAACATTATCTGTGAAAACGAGCCGATATTAACGAATGAACATTTACCAATACCAAATACGGACATCCAACGATTTCTACAACGGGGCTACGGCTGGGTCAGCGTATGCTTTTCGTGCGCGAACGTCGTGAGATGATGCTAGACCAGAAGGACTGGTTGACTCTGAAAATGGTAATCACATATTATCTACTATTTCACAACTAAGTTGCATTTCCACAGACACATACAAAATGACGAATGACGCCTTACGCTAGCTGAACGCTAAGATGATAATCGCGTGGATGTTTATTGAACTAATGACTAAGTTCTCACGTACGTATTTGTCATGTATAACAATTTAATAAGCTTTCGAGCTATCCGATCAGTGGTGTGGTATAATGTGTTGTGTGGTGTAATGATGATTAGAGATGGAACAAAGCACCACCAAGGCACTCCCGCTTGTTCTATCTTTTATGTGGTGTCCTTAAGATGACAACACAACCCCAGCACTCATATAGAACCGTAAATATAGAATATATGAATTATCAGTATCAGATGTAGTTATATATTTTGATATAAGTGGGCGTGTGCGCGAAGAAATTACCTCATAAGTTAACCGCCGTTTTTTTGTTTTGTTTTTTAAAGCAATACCAGGAATTTGCTAGAAAATTATAGTTGATTTATCATCATGAATATGGCGCCCAACCCTCTGTCCATAGCATCTTGCCAACAATCTTTGATAAGCTTCTTGATCTCTCTCTATTTAAAAAGTCATATTGCTTAAATAAATGTTGTATTGTATTGTGGACGTCCTTGAAAGACTTGATTTTTTCCAGTCAAAACTGTTTCGGAGCGACTGGAATAAGTGACAGTTCACAGGTCCGCGCATGGTCCGAAAATTATCGTGGCTGTCCAAAAGCTCCTAGCCAGGTCGAATACGTTTTGATGGGTGGCGAAGCTTACATTAGGCGCGTTGTTGTGGTGAAAGTTGCTCCCGTTTCCTGCTCACGAGCTTTCTGTTCACTAGCGCGCTTCAGTTTTTTGAAACTCCTGGAATTATTGGCAGTAGAGATCCGTTTCGACCGTCTGGTCTCAGAAATTCGAAATGAACGATGCCTCCGAAGCCCACCAACAACACAACGTAATCCTTCTTGAGTGGAAGTTCCGACTTAAAGAAGTTATTCCAAGTTTTTTTTACAAACCGTCTGGCAATGGTTCCTTGATCAGCTTCAACTTCTTCCGCAAGTTCTCGAGTGGTAACTGTTAGATTTGGTTGTACCTCTATGTAAGCTCTAAACGTCCTCTTCCAGCAAATGGAGCCTACCGGACCTTGGTTCATCGTGAAAGTTAAAATCTCTACCGCGGAACTTGGCAAATCATTTTGGGCAGATCCGTTAGACCGCGTCGTTCCTAAAATATGGTGAACGCGTTTCGACAATCCACAGCAGTGTTGGCATCTTTTTTGCTTGTGCTCGTACAACAAAACAGTCTAAAAATGCACTTTTGTTGCGTTTAACCTTTAACGTTCATAATTTCTCCATCATTTTAGAAATTAACTTAGCTTTTGGTGTCAAACCTGAGCGTGCCCGCTGTTGTCTAGAGGGCGCGCAGGCGTCCGAAACTTGTGTATATCAAAACGGCAAGAACATTTGCATCAACATGATACATTTATGCATATATGTATGTATATATATATAAAAGACGAAGAAGAAGAAAAGTATCTAAACATCATATATATATATATATATATATATATATATATATATATATATATATATATATAGACAGAAATTATAGTGGGTTAGTATGTACACGTTTGTCGTCTTTATTTGCGTTGGCGTGACTTCATATTCGTTGTTACGAACGGTTGGTCGTCTACTGTCCGAGCTGTATGTCCTACGACAAGGAGTAGGCGGTCCTCGCGCGCTTCAACCATAACCATTCATTCGTATGTCGATTGCCCGATGCTGGTCCGATAGCTGCTTCAGCTATCGCACCATCGGACCACAATCAAGCAGCAGTGATTACAAAAGACAACATCGTAGCCGTTTTCGGTTCGCGTACCATATAGCAGCAGCAGCAACAGCAGTCCACAGCCTCTCTTTGCTTACAACTCTGCTTCTCCCTCTTTACTTTCTCGCGCTATCGTTTCACCCTCCCCGATTCTCCCGTTGATGATGCTGCGGTTCTCCCGGTGAGCCAGCAGGCTGGTGGCTTCGAAGTATAAACGCCCACACCTCACACAGGACTGAAGTAAGTGTCGGTGGCCGCTAACGGTGATAGCATCATCGTGTATATAAATAAGCACGTTGTCAATCTGTTGATCTGGCCGCCACAGACCTCTGTCTATCTAGTCTGCGACGTCATATCGGTCTTTATCATCGGTATTTAACGTTCTTGGCGTCGTATGGTCTGTCTTTTGCACAACAACTTTTGTACAAGATCACGACGTTGACGAGATGACGACGACACACAGAACGGGCTGATATGTCCATGTTGGCAGTTGGTTGGTAGGGGGGGGGCGCGGCATGAGGAATGGGGACCCCTCGAAAGAGAGAGGAGTACATCGGCGAGGGAGGGAGGGAGGTGAATAGGAATAAGCTGGGAGCTAGCTCCTGAAACGGAAACCCCTTGAAACTACCCCATGTACCGGTGCCGGTCGGTGCCCATATCACACTCTGCTTTTCGATTATAGTTGTTGGCGTTTGAACTTGAGCATATTAGTGCTTGGCTCGGCGCTATCGATACGAGCGATTCACTCAACTTTTAGTGAAATATTAATTCATTCCTGTCGTGCCGTTCGATGCAGTGCCGTCATTCGTTCGTTAGTTCGTCTGAATTTCGAATGAAGAAACACACGACTACCCACTCGCTTACTGTTGAGCACATACTTTTATTAGTCCAACAGCCACAGCGGCAGCAGCAGCAGCAGTATAATGACTGTTTGTCTGTCTTTCTGTCTCTGTCGCCAGCATTTGAACCGCTGCTGTCTGCATTTGTGCCGCATGCGTGCGTCAAATACGTGTGGGCCGCCGCCGCCACATGCTTCGTCTCCTCCTCCTATGCTGGTTGTGCGCCACCGCCGCCGTTGGTTCACTGGTTGGTAACGCTATCGCTACTCCTATAGCTTCTGCTTGTGCTTCAGCTGCCGATTCAGCTGCTGTTGTTTTTGTTGTTGTTGTTGTTGTTGTTGTTGTTGTTGCCGCCGCTGGTCCGAGTAGCAGTCGTAGTCGTAGTAATAGTAGTTGTTGTTGTAGTGCTGAAGCTGCGAGCTCGATCTACATCGAAGAGCAAAATATTGCGCGTCAAAAGTTCTTCGTC
The DNA here is from genome assembly GCA_003439945.1 of Dermanyssus gallinae. Lineage (NCBI taxonomy): Eukaryota > Metazoa > Arthropoda > Arachnida > Mesostigmata > Dermanyssidae > Dermanyssus > Dermanyssus gallinae. Next base: position 416,511 of record QVRM01002310.1, read on the forward strand.
GTTCTTCAGACGCCCACTGCTATGCTCTTCTTCCGGCCTAATATATATGTGTAGCAGTTACTTGTCTCTTTGTTGTTGTTGTTGTTGTTGTTGTTGTCGGTGTCGCCGCAATATATATATATATATATATATATATATACATATTAGTATACATGTACACCTAACCTATGTACACATGGTTATATAATAACCGGTAATATATTAACCTAATATATATATATATATATATATATATATATATATATATATATATGTGCTTTAAATTTCGCTCACTCGTTATCTAATTACAGCAAATAAAATATATGTCTATACATTACTTGGCGTCGTGACAATGAAACTTGTCATGCATATGGTCCGTCAACGTAGCTCAGCCTGATCGGCGCGAAACAGAAGTTGATTCTTTCGTCAGGGTCCTGCCAACAACAAGTCAAACAACGCATGACGGAGATTTCCGCAACCGCTTACACACATTCACTTACACACGGAACTACCAGTCAAATGGATGCATCACTGTGCAGTTTCATATCGGTCTGACTCACTCAGCGCAGGTTGTGATCGTTCCCGATCTTTACTTCTATAACCGACGACTACTTCAACGTGTTTCCGTAGGTGCATGACCTTTTGCTGGGGTCGCACGCGTACTGTCGACGCAGAGTGGCGAAATGCTATAGGAACGGGCATTGACTGATATATATATATATATATATATAAGGACTTGGCAAAGTGCTTGTTTTTTATGAAGGAATACAGATATAATATTGTTTTATTTTTATTTTTGGGGAGTAAATGAAATTGCAAGCTGGCAAGACGGCTGAATAAGCTAGATTATTTACCAGCGGTACTCCAGCTGTGGCGAGAAAAGTCTCAGTGTTTTCAGCATGATAGGCTAACGCATTGTTGTTGTAGAAGTGAACTATCGCCCATGAGACGCTTTAGAGCTCATCCGAGTGAGGAAGAATGAGATTTTCATTTTTACTTAAAAGATTCAGTTGATACAAAGATGGGCAAAAATGTGTTAATAGATATTTGGTTTTCCGAGACAAAAAATGCTCTATCACAGCGTAATAAGCTGCCCAATCTAATATGCCGAAGTCGTGATTTCGACTTGGATGCTAAACTAATTGCTGGAAGGTGCTCACTCTCGAAAAGAAGGCGCAAATGCCTGCAACGAATATAGATGATTTGGAGTGTGAAACCGTTACACTCGTTAGCGCCTTCGATAGTCGGTGGCGACGTATCCAAAGCTGGCTATGCAGCGCATATTGCGGGGGCCAGTAAGGTAAGGAATTTATATTCAATCTGGTATCGTCACGAATTGTGCCCTCTCGCGTTCGAAACCCTGCGTGCTCCTGGCGCTCGGATCAGGCATGTCGATTGGCAAAGTCGGCACTTTCTCAAACCTGTCATCCGGTTATAGCAAGTCGTCGTTTTTCTTGAAACAACGTCTGGCTCTTGATAAAAAAAACGTGAAGATGCTGCTTTTGTTTGAGGCACACTTCTGAGGTGGTCGTTGCCGGGTCTGAGCGAAACCGAGACGTGATAGTCACTATGTACACCCGCTAGACACATTTGCTTAGCTAATCCTTCGTGATACGTCTAACATTTATTTATGTATTGTGCAATATATATTTATATATATATATATCTATATATATATATTATATATATATATTATATATATATATAGATATAAGCTAGGCGCTCTCCTGCATCGCGTTTTTTTTCTGATTGCCAACGTCTGGCAAGGTGTACCCAGGCACGCTTGGGTCCTGCTAACGGGCTGGTTTTAGCCAAGCGCCCGGCGACCCCGTCGGATGTATCTTTTCATTGACGGCTTCGAAACTGTGAATGTTTCGAATCGGCTTCGCTCGTTTTTTGCGTGCGTTTCAATCCCGTGGGAGAGCGAGAGGAAAGGGATCTAGAAGAAGGAGGCTACGGAACGAAGAAACAAGCAATTAAAGAAAGTAGAAGAGGGGAACGCGGTGTCGGGCGTAAATAAAAGTCCCGCGGGCAGTGGACTATCTATCGGCCTTTGCTCTGAGCGTCGCTTGAAAAATCGCCAGAGGGGCATTCAGCCAGTAGCCCGCAGCTGTCGACAATAAAACTGCACCCTGCAGCAGCAGCAGCAGCAGCAACAGCGGTAGCAGCGGGGAACATGGAATAACAACGAAGGAAGAACTGTACGAAAACAGGAGAAACATAGTCATTCTACTTGAGCATGAAGAGGGAAGAACACAGAACACGGAGATGAGATGAGGTGGTGAGAACGAAACGATGTGCTGCGACGATTCTCCAGCTGCCGATGCTGATCCTCCTACCTGTCCACCTCCACGTTCTTTTCTTCGTGTCTGCTTTCCCTTCGGCTTAGTTCCGGGGTTCGGGGGTTTTATCTTTATCGCCTTTACTACCCCTACGTTTCTTGTGTCAGTTGCTGTTGCTGCTGTTGTTGTTGTCGTCGTCCTGTGGTTGCCGTTGTGATGCTGCTGTTGTTGTTGTCGTCGTCCTGTGGTTGCCGTTGTGATGCTGCTGTTGTGGTGTTGTTGTGGATGTTGTTGCTGTGGATGTTGATGTTGTTGTCGTTTTGGACTGTTGATGTTTTTGTGGATGCTGCTTTTGAGGTGCTGCTGCTGCTGCTGTGCTATTGTTGTTGTAGATGTTGTTGCTATCATCGTCCACGTTCGTAAACATTGTTAATCCTACTGTTGTTATTGTTGGCATCGTGGCTGTCGATGTTATGGCAGTTATACTATTATACTAGACGACCCGCCATCTATTGCACCATGCATTGCTTGCGCATGTCATTCGTTCGTTTGAGTGACAAAAAATCCCGAAGACGGCCGAAGATGAGAGCGACGACAAGGCAATTATGGTTCTTACAGCCAATGGGATGCTGCTGCTGCTATGCAGTGTCGCTTATTGCGCCTCGCATCGCTTGTGTTGGATTGCCGTCCACTTTCTTAAAGGGTTGCTCTTAAACGTGTGTGAGATTTTTAACCCACAGTCTACAAGATCCCCAAAAGGTCAGCGGTCCGCAGAAGTGTCACGTTCAGTGTTTCGTTCTGCTGGAAATCACTAACTGATACGAATAAGGTGGCGAACCGCCATGCGACCCGTGTGCAATTCCAAACCTTGTTGGAAAAAATTGGAATTAAGTTACAATTTGCCAGCAGGCTGTTGCTGAAAAAAAAAAAAAAACAGGCTGTGTCATCTGCGACAGGATGCGCATTCGTTCTTGTGCGTTTACAAGGGCTCTCCAACGCAGCTTCTCTGACTGTGACTGTATCTGACAATTGTGGCTATATTCTACAGACAATAAATGGTTGACGACTATTTGTTGTTCTAAAATGAAGAAAAACAACTTTGCTGCACGCAGGTAGTAACGGCATTATGTTCGCCCTAAAAAACGCAAATAGCGCAATGTAGCTTACGCTGTGTGCGCAAATCGTTTGTCGGTAGG